>CM061043.1:20693374-21274030 GCA_030762985.1 Adelphocoris suturalis
ACATTTTTTGAAATTTGACCAATTTAATGTGCTCAAAAAGTGTTGTCCAACGAACTCATCCTTTCTTTTGAAATGCTTGATTTTTTGGCGCAAGAACGGAATTTTTATCTCAATCCTAAGGAGAGTTATCGTCTGGAATGACATATATATATAGGTATATATATATATATATATATATATATATATATATATATATATATATATATATATGTGTGTGTGTGTGTGTGTGTGTGTGTGTGTGTGTGTATACATATAAAAAAGCGTTAAAATCCAGGAATCATTTCAGAATGCCTCAAAACAGGTTTCGATGAAGAAAATTTTTGAAAATTTTTATTTTAAAATTTTTGGAGCCATTGCAATAGCTTTATTTTCTAAGAAAATTCGCTAAAATGTATAAGTTACGTTTGTTAAAAGGATTTTACTTTCACGCACGTACAGCGGCTCCCATCGATTCGGCAGCGATAAAACTCATAGGAGGACATCTTACTCCCTTACATGCACAATCACTTAAGATTTCATTGAAATTTGGTGCGAACTGTGGAAGTTATGTTAATAAATTTTACTGGACACTCTTGTCCCGAACAAACACTTATTCGCCCCGTCTGACCCTAAATTGAGATCTTTCCAACGAGTGGTGAATAATTTCTGACGGATAAAAACGGGCGTACCCCTAGGAAGTTCCCGTTCTGACGTTTCTCTAGGAATGGCTCCGTTGTAAGTGGATATCAAGTACGCTACCTACTTTCAAAACTCTTTCGTGTGACATATTTTCGTGATATTTTCGAGCGGGGGACCCATTGCTAAAGTACCTATGTTTATGCTGAAAATAACCATCTTTTAGTTTTTAACCATCTGGTGGCACACCAGAAGATTAACCCTCAACTAGTAACTTAATTTTAATTTATTTTTTCATCAATTAAAAAACTCTCGTATATGCGTGTGGCCTCAAATCTAGCATTTAAGTTTTGTTTCCAGCACGAGAATTCAATCCGGTTTCCCTTGCTAAACACCAAACAGAACGACTTAGAACGTGACAAAGACAACTCGACATGTAACAGTATTCACAGAAGTGATAGTTCGCAACTAACACAAGTAGGTAAATAATTTTATATACCGACCGTAAAGAACTGACTGAATCGATAGGAGTTCAGGAGAGGGCAGTAGGTACATATCGGGGATGACTACCCCTGATCCTTTTAGTCAATTCTTGAGATACACTTAATATTTTACCATGCACAGATCTATGTTGTTTCATTGATTCTGTTACTGGGTGTTCTAAAACGGATTTGTTAGTAGTTCTTTCTTTTAACAGCTGAGTGTTGTTGTCCAACCCATATCAAGCCATAAGGACTCCCCTCACTACTGGTGGTACCTCTGTAAAAAGACGACCAAAGAGCCCGAGATGAAAGAGCTATCCACTGAAAAAAATGTTCGGACCTTTTTATCTCGAAGAAAGCATCAGAATGGACCGCCTTGTTCCATATTAGAGCAGGCAAGGTGGGCACCTCAAGCTAACTGTAGTTGTTACGGGTGGTTTTCCATCTGAGAGGAAGAAGGTGGTCGAGGTCGAGAGTCACCAAAGGAGAAAAAAATATTATAGAGGACGAGTGACACTAGCGCTCAATGGTACAGTAGTGGGATGGACTTCAGTTTTAGGCAGTGTTGGGCATAATCTTATCGTCGAATACGAATACGATTATAATCGCGATAATTATTCATTGATTCTGAGTCAACTGCGATTATATTCGTATTCGTGTAATCGTATTCGTCTGTCGGCGATTACACGAATACAACCCATAAATATGCGTCACGGTCATCAATTTCAATAGAGCGTCCCTCCAATAAATGTGTGAAGCCTTGCTAATATTACCTAGCTTCAGAGGGACGTCCTATTGAAATAGATTTGAGACAAATAGGCTGGTTAAATTCGCTTTAAGGACGTCCCTCTGAAGTTAGATAATATTAGCAGGCTTCGCATATTATGGGAGGGACGCCCTATTGAAATTGATGTCCGTGACGCATGTTTATGGGTTGTATTCGTGTAATCGCCGACAGACGAATACGGTTACACGAGTACGAATATAATCGCGAATATAATCAACGAATAGTTATCGCGATTACATTCGTATTCGACGATAAGAATATGCCCAACACTGGGTTTAGGATACTAGGATTACAGTGATTCAATAGAAGTCGGTTAGTTACAGTTAATCTGTTAGCATATTTTCGACAGTTAAAATCGTAGTAGTTTAACTATTCGTAATACTGTTGAGATGGTTGTTCGGAAAACAACTGAATAACCTATTCAGGCGAACTGTAAAGGAGCGTCTAGCCGCAGCGTAGGGCGAGACACAACTCCAGGCCAACTAATCTATATTTTATACCAAAAAGGTTGATTTAGTATATTTTTTCAATTATTATCAATAATGAACCTTTTAATCGACCAAGAAAAAAAAGTTTAACCCTCCTCATAAGTTGCTAGTTTAAGTTTCAAGATGCGTAAAAAAAAAAAAAAAAAAAAAAAAAAATCCGTCAGTCCGCTGTCCGAAGTTTTTTTTCAAAAATCATACATTGGCCGAGGATGTGCCAGTAACATCGGCATCCATTTTGATCAACTCTAAGGGGTAGGAATTACGGGCTGAAATATTGAACAATCGTGATCTCGAAAATTGTCAAGGTACTAACAGTAATTGTTTTTGGTGCTCTTTATACTCATCATCGCAAAAAATCGGATGAAACCATCCGAGTAGCTGTACTGGTGGAACATAGCAAAAATCGCCTTGTAACTACGACACTCGTATCAGCTGCTTGGTATAGGTATTTCCAACGGAATTTTCACTTCACTTCTACTTTTGTCACCTGTTGAAGGACTCCTAAAGCGTGGGTAGGTGATTCATTTTATAATAATTAACTTACAGTTGGGTTAATTGTGGGTGGTGGGCCGAGTTAAACACCCGGAAAATGCTTGTATATTAGGTATTTAATTTAATTAATTTCTCTTCGGTAGGCGTCTGGACTTATGCAGATATATTTAGTTACTTAAAATTTAATCGTTTAATAATTTTATCATAGACAGATGTTCGGCATAGAAGGGCTATCCTCACCTTTTTAAATAATTTTCAGCATTTTTATTTTTGGTATGGGAAATTGCGAGCATCCAGATCACCAAACTCTACAAATCATTCTGGTCTAATTGTCCAACTGGTTGCTAGGTAACGGATTGTCAAAGTCAATGCTGATAAATAATAATAGTGATAATTCTAGAGGTAGCGGTATTGTACCTCGTTTCGTGCTGCGGCAAGACACTCCTAGTTTTAATAGAATAGATTTATTCGTAATTCACCCTTAGGTATAACACGACATTTTGGTATAATAAAGCTAACACAATTAATTAAACAAGTAAGGAATCAATTAAAATTCATCAGACTGAAAATATAGGGTCGTTCATCAAATAATTACGCATCCTTATTTGGAAATGCTTTCAATCACAAAGTCCTGGGGCTGGGCAGTAAAGATTTTTACTCCAAGGAAGTGTACTTTGTGTTTCTGAGGGATTGTTGTCCTTAGCTTATCTGTGGTCACTGCTCCATGATGCCTCGTAGGGTAATTATGCAGCCCCCTAGGAAATCCGTCAACATTGTTTTTTTACATACCTAATACCTTCGAGCATGAAGGCTGAAGACAGAGATCACCCCCAGCTCCCTGAATATTGTTCTACACGATGTCAGGCTGATCGCTTGCGTATTATTCGCATTGCTGCTTTCTGTTACCTGAAGACCTGGTTAGTCATGGAAGAATTTTCCCATATCAGAATGCCATACATATAACAGATGAGAAGCTCAGTATGCGAAGTATGTAGTCAACAAAACATTTGTCGGCTTGGTGGCAGATGCGTACGTGACACTTGCGTACATCTCATTAAAAGTCGCTTTTGCGTACACCTTTTCGGAAACACGGGGCACTTGCGTACACTTTTTTGCTTCCTCCTCCTGGCTTAGGACTGGCAGACGAATCGAACACATCTGGCGTGTTTATAAGTGGGTTGGCGGCCTGACAGATCGGATATTTGACTGATTTGTCACTTGTCGTATATTAAGTATATTATTCTTGGATCGTGCACCTACTGAAATTTCGTAACATATGCTAATCGGGTGAGGCAAGTCTCGAGATCTTTCGTCTGTTTGTAGAGTTGCATGATGCGATTGATTTTGTTGTCGAGAGCCACATACTTTTTTATTCTTTTTTCACCTTCCAACCCAAGGTCTGCTCGACGAATTTTGTGGTCGCTGGAAATCGCTTCCGTTCTCAACTTTCGGAGAAGTTTCCAAATAGTTGGATGAGGGGTTTTCATGGGGGACTGTTGGGAAACATGATTGGATAGCATTCGCTGTTGCCTTTTCAAAATCCAGTTTCACGACGTCAGGATTCCACCCAATGCTTTTCAAAAACGTAAATACTTTTTTGTACGTAACTTCTTTTTTGTCGGGCAACAAACAGAAAGCGATGGGGAAAATGTTGGACTCTTCTTCATTCAATCCTACATCGACATGAATCGTAAAAAGTTGATAAAACTGCTTACTGCAGCTTTTAAAAGTTCCGTCGACGAAAAACCGTGAATATTTTGTCAGCGCCCGCTTTCCCTCCGATGTAGCAAACACGAACAGCCGCTTGTTCCCTGAAAAATCATCCAACGCTACGAAAGATGTCCCGTCGTCCAGCGTCATGAGTGCCTGCGGTAAATATATATCAATGGAAGTTGATGGGTCGCAAAGTTGCCCATGCTTCTTCCGTCTAATTCTATACAGTTCAGATTTGACTTCGCTGAATTTCGGCAGTTCAGTCACCAAGTCGTAGCCTGAGTTCGCAAGCGGCGACATTTCCTCGGAGAATATTTCCTGATGACGTTTCTTCCGCTACTAACCTTTTCTTGACTTTGCTGCGTCCGGTACACACTTATGCTCACTCGTACTCAACACTTCACCGTTAATGCTTTTCAAACTTCCTCTGCATTTATCCTTCTTTTCATTGACACAGCCTTCAGTCTAATAACACCACTTTTACTCAGTCGATGTACCCGGTATTGGTAGCCTTCGTAAATGACCGAACGTTTGCCTTTAGTCGTCACGCTTTCTTCCATCACGAGAAAAAAATATCACTTCTTCCTATCAATGCCGAAAATAAACTGATTCCCCTTTCAGTTCTTGCTCTGTAAAATACTGATAGCGCGGAAGCTGTCGAAAGGCGCGCAGCGAACTTTGGTTCATATTCGTTCATACTATTGTAGCGATTACGAAAAAGCCAGCTGTGTACGCAAGTGTCACCTCCCGTACGCAAGTGCCACCAGTTAATGAGGTGTACGCAAGTGTCACGTACGCATCTGCCACTACACCCTTACTTCAACCACATAATGATGGAAAAATTCGGCATTTCACCTGCTGAACGCTAACAGCAAGTTGGTACGTTATTTAGTAGTTCAGAATCATAACGTTTCCATGCCGTACACTTACATAGCTGATTTTTTTTTTTCAGAATAGTCGATTTTATTTAATTGCTTCCAAGTCAACCCATAAGCCGCGAAAGCATTGTTTGCACTTCGGGAGATGAAAATTTGTTGTCGTCTCCAAAGTCAAAATGTCCACTCGAATTTTACGTTTCAGGTCATTCCGAACAACTTTCTTTCTGTGTCTGTGTGTGCGTCTGATTTTGGGAGTGCTCCGTGGTATCACCACCCGCGTCCTGAGGGTTATTAATTGAACTAGGGGACATTATATAGGGGCACATCCTTTTATCCCACTCTTCTTCCTCCTCCTTCTACAACTTCTCTCATCCACAGAGCGGCGTCGGGTAATCCTGGACCCTTACCACTTCTTTTATTTATTTATTTATTTTCCAAGTTAATGGTGTGCCCCCTACGCCTTTAAGGAGAGTTTTGAAAGAAAAATCGTCTCCGCAAATTCCGTAATAAGCGTAATTTCCATAATTTTCAACAGATTTTGATGATTTTTTCAGGGAATAGTTAGTGGATGTCCCTTAACAGCTTCAGTTTTCCCAAATCAATATTTTACTCTGCACGTGTGCAAACGTACATACTACTAAGCATCATTTTCTCTCTCCCTAGTCTGCCAATATCGCTCAAATTTAGAGGGCGGTTGGGAGAAAAACAATTTTATCAACCCATATCAATTTCAACATGATCGTATCATCAATAGCTCCTGCGCATGCGCAAATGTGAAATCCTGTAACAAGCGTGATTTCCACAGTTCTAGTTGTCGCACACCATGGTGGGTATCCAATTGGATCGTTAACTTCTTACCATCACTTGTTTTCGGCCCTCGTGATCTACAACGATGATGGCAAGAGTAGTGGAGGTGGTGGGCATCTGCTGACTGCAGTGGTCGGCAGGAGGGCAACTCAGAACGCATCCGATTTGAAATAACTCTATTTATTTCCCTTCATTGTCCAGTCATTTGCATTTATACGTGGATTATTGACAGTATAGATGGGCGGCAAGAAGATCCTCAGTGATGCGAATCGTAAGTATTTACCCACACCAACAGCACTTTTTGAGCGATCATTACTACCAACGATTTGGGATAATAGTGTGAACCATCGCAATATATGTATTTTTTGTCAAAGGCACATACTTTTCAGTGCATATTGTGGTCGGGGAGAGGCGTTTAAATTTTGGTACTGTGCGCTTCATCATTCCAGTTGAAATTATTATTTAACAATTTTTAAAGCCCTGTCAAGTATAGTTAAATAATTAGTCCTCCCCCGAGGCAGGGGTTATGAAGGAGTATGATAGTTATGAGAGGTAGGTTATGAGAGGTTACGAGAGGTTACACGATGATGGTAGTTGTATGAACCACCTCAGGGGACGGAACAAGTACGAGTACGCTGGCCATCACTAAGCAACCAACTAACACCAGCGGAGAGCATTCAATCTCTCGGAAGGCCCGTAATCAGAAAGGGGCAGGCTCCGCCCCGGTCATCAGCCGCGACGGCCGGGGAAATTTATAGCTTTATTCACTTAATGGACAAACAAAACGAACATCTGTAAGCCCCTGAATTAGGTATTCAAAAATATGATACGGGCTCCGGACTGTGAAGGAATATGATTAGAGGAAGGTTACCTCCGTGGACGGTTTCAATCAATGCATTATTTTTGCTCCGAGGAAAACCCTTGGTCTTCTCAGTGAAGACTTGCTTGTTGTCGCAGACTAGACTGGATAAAATATAGTGAATAGCACTGAAATCTCTCTCTCTCTCTCTCTCTCTCTCTCTCTCTCTCTCTCTCTCTCCCCTCTCCATCCCCCCTTTCATTCTTTTCCTCCCTCTTCCTCTCAGTCCCTCTCTCCCTCTGTCTCCAAGGAAATTTTGAATTCCAAGATGGAAGAAGGTAAACAGAGGTGGAAAAGCCGCAGATGTCGTCGGCGTCATCCAGGTTACAATTCTCAACCGATTTTCGTGATTCTTATTTTGTTCCACTACGAATTCAATATAGTTTTGGAACGTATGTCAGGGATTTTAAATTTCATCATGGGAGGGGGGAATAGAGGGGGTAATACTGATATGTCATGGTGTTTTAACTATTCTCGTCCGATTTTTGTGATTCTTTTTTTTGTTCAACGGTGAATCTGGTCGAGTTATGGATCGTATATCAGGAATTTTGAATTTAATTATGAGAGGGCGTGAATGGAGGGGTAATAGTAATAAACCATGATGTTTTAACTATTCTCGTTAGATTTCTATCATCATCATTTGTTAGGACGTCCCTCAGACACTAGGCCAAACAGGCAAGGCTTCATATTTAAGAGGAACGACCTATTGGAATTGATCCAAGGGGGGTAGGGGACAACCCAAGTATGAGAAAAAAATAACCATATACAAATCCGTTTCAGTCCATTCTAAGACTGAATCCGTGAAAAAACGGTAGGTGTATCTCTGTGTGTGTGTGTGAGTATGTGTTGTAGGGAGAGACTATATCACATGCCGAGTGACCGGGGCAAGAAGCCAGATATCGTTGCCATCAAGCCCGATGGGTCTGCCATAATCCTGGATGTCTAGGTTGTCAGTGGCAGCGTGGACATGGAGGAGACCTGGTGGGCTAAGATGAGTAAATATGATTGAAATGATCTGCGACAAGCGACTGATAACCTCAATGGCGCCTAATAACATCAAGGTCATGGCCGCGACCGTCTCATGGCGCGGGGTGTGGTGTGGGAAAAGTGCCACGGATCTTCTCGAGTTGGGCATCTCGGCAGGAGTGCTCCGGGGTATCACTACCCGCGTCCTTCGGGGCTCTTATCTTAATTGATGGTCATTTCATAGGGGCACTTCCTTTCATCCCATTCTTCCTCCTCATCCTGCAACTTCCCTTATCCCTAGAGCCGGCGTCGGGTAAACCTGGGCGTCCTCCCCACTTTTTTATTTTATTTGTTTATTTTTCAATTCAATGGCGTGCCCCCTCCGTCTTTGAGGGGAGATTTCAAAAAAAAAAAAAAAATCTGTGCCAAATTTTGTTGACGCTGCCCAGGCCACAATTCTTAACCGATTTCCGAGATTCTTTGTTTGTTCGATTCCGATTTTAGTCTAGTTGTGCAACGAACTTCAGGAGTTTTGAATTTCATGACGGAAAGGAGAAAATGGACGGGGGAAATTTGAAAAAACGTGGTTTTCCACGACATATTTTGTCGACGCTGCCTAGGCTACAATTTCTCAACCTATTTTCGTGATTTTTATTTTGTTCGATCCTAATTTTAGTCTAGTTGTGCAACGAACCTTGGGAATTTCCGATTTACTATTTGGGTGGGGGTGGAAGGGGTAGTTACCAATTCATTCAAGCGCTGCTACAATTCTCGATCGATTCTCGTAAAAAATGAAACTATTGCAATGAGTCGAAAAATTTCAAAATTAAAATTTTCGACAATTTTCTCCTTTGAAATCTGTTTGTGACATTCTGAAACGATTTCTATATTTTAAAACTTTTTCATATTGTAATGTTAGGCCTGATATGGAATGCATGGCTCATATATTTATCTTCTCTCGGTGCGGTCGTGGTTCTCATCATTCTACTAAAATCCAATAGGTAATAGTAGAAACAACCAACTTGTTTAATTTGATATACAAATCATATACACTCAATTGAATCATCATAAGTCAAATTACACTATGTGGTGAAAACCACCCCCTCTTGCCAACAGCCCTTTTCAGGGCTACCAAAAAGAGGTAGACACAACACAAAAATATTTACAAGACGTCGAGTTATAACTCCGTCAAACAAAATATTTCACCAGAGAGAAAATACGAAATTCTCTCTCAAAAGTGAAATATTAACTAATAACATACAAGGCGACCTCCCTAGACACTTACTGGGCGAGAGAGACGCGACAAGTATCTCGAACCAAGTCGCCTTGAATGAGAAAACTCAAACAGAAAATCAAACGTCCTCTAAAACTAACAAGGACAATTTAAACAAGCCTACTCGCCAATCAGAAACACTGATTACACGAGAGACAATAGGCGAACCAACCAGGAGGCGGCAAGCAACCACCTCTGGTCCAGCAGCCACCCCGGGGACCCCGTCTGAACAACGGACGCAGGGAAACCACCCGAGGTCCCCGTCTAAACTCAAGGTCGTCGGCTCCGCGACGGACGCTCGTAAGCCACCCCCGGGGACCCCGTCACAACGACGGACGTGGGGAAACCACCCCGGAGGACCAGCTCAGCTATCATACTCGCAGATACTGAGAAAACAATGTGCGAGCCAATGAGATTACACAGTCGAATTAATGAAATTAAGCGGACCAATCAGGAGGCGGCAGGAGGCGGCCACCTCCCTATAAATACCCCGCTCGGAGCCCTCCGAAATTCATTCCACTCTCCGCTCTCGACGACTACACTCAGAAGTACGAAGATTTCTACACGCTCTACGCTGACGAACCTTCTGCATCCCGAGTTCATCTCAAGAACGGCTTCCTACTGCTTTCTACAAGGCCTACCTTCTCTCCACACAGATCTCGCATTGGCATCTACGAGTCCAGTGATTATTCATCCTGCTCATTGCCCAACGTAGTTCATCTGTCAGGACGCCACCCGGTACATCTATCGATATTCTCTTTAGATCGTACGCCCGCTGGGACGTTCCTAGTCGTGTCGCCCGGGTTTCGTAGCACTAGGCTCGTCACCGACCGCTGTGGGCACGCCGGTAAATTACTCAGCTCATACGCTCTAATTTACCGTCCAAGGAAGTCTTTTTCAAGACTACAAGGTAGGACCCTGACATACGAGCAAAGGAAAGAAGCTCTGTCAAGCGAGTCCACCTTCTAAACCCTCTATTTCTATACATAGAGGCATCGGAAACGAGCTAATAACTCGGATATTTCGATGGAACGTCGGCCGTCCTATTTCCTCATGCAAGGGGAGGTAGACCACGGCGCGGCCGGGCCTCTTAGTCCACGCAGCGCTACCTACACGCTGCCCGGCCAATCCGCCGGTCCCAGCGACGGCTCAAGGCTCGATCCTCACGACGAGATCGCCTTCTCACCTAACGTATTCACGAAGGAAACGTTAGATCAAGCCTCACCCATACAAAAGATCGAGGATACCTTTCAGACCCGCTCTGAAGTCAATCATTATGATTCGACAAAGCTTTCCGAATATCCACGATATTCGACACAAGGCTACCCGGCCGATCCGAGTGTCAAATACACTCCAAATGTACAAAAAACAAAGGATACTTTTCAGTACCTCAACCAAGCTCAACATATTCCTCCTACAGATATAAATCTTAGGCCGGAATATTACAAAACGGCTCCGTACCAAACTGATCGAACCCAGCACCCACTATGCGAGCCCAGTGCTCCACGCGGCTGCGACACGAACTATCTCTCAGTTCATCCCGCCAAGCAAGCTGACCTTGACGGTTTCGCTCACATTCCTTACAGGAATAACCCAGGGACTAACCCGCATAATCAGAATATAAATGTCCCACTTGGTCTACCTACACCAAGTAAAACATATTTAAATCCACTACACACTACAACAAAGTGTGGTAAATAATTTAACGTATGCAAACCATAATAGATAAATTAAGTTTCTGAAAAATAAGGCAGTAAAGCAATTTCGAACATGAAAAACTAAATAACTCCCTATACACTTGGCACAATAACTCGTCACAAGATCGCATGAAATAGATAGTCACAAGAGCTGATCTAGACGCGGAATGAAACCTTGTTATAGGAAAAGTAAAACTGGTCGGTTTCTGCGTTTGTGAAGCTACTGCTTGTGTTTTATTGAGTTGCTGAGTATTTATTCATTCACTGACTGTTTCCGTCTTGAGATCGATGGAGGTCCATCACCTCGTTGTGAAATGTTTATAGGAACAATATTAGTTTGTTCTCTGTGGTAGTTTTGCCAGTTACGAACGGTCCTGCGCAAGGGCAGTTGAGTTTTGTCGTTCACTAATGCATAAACAGGGAGTTCTGGAATTCGAGAACGTAATTCCGCCAGTTTCCATTTTTTTTCTGGAATTCGAACGTGGGCACGTCGTTTCATAGATTTCCTGAATTTTTCGCAGAGCTGAAAGAGGTGACAGCAGTTCGGAACCCTTAGGGACGATTCATCTTCGTTCTCCAAAGTTTTGAAATTCCTCACAACTACTACTGAGAACGAGCATATTGCTATAGGTGCTGTTTGTAACGCACTAGAGTTGGATGCCATATGTCCACTCACGTCTCAAACTTGCTTGTATGCAATTCAACCGAAAGCTGCCTTCCAAAATAATACAGAAAGGACCAATATCGGCTAATGGACATCCATTAAATTTCTTTTCGGGCGTTACAGTTGAGACCTAACACAAGAAGGAAGTAACGGTAATGGATGTGGCTGGTCATCACGAAGATGGAACAAACGTCTTGCGTCTAATTAGCCGTTTTCATGTGCGGGAGGCGGAGGTGGTTTTTTCTTCGATGCTCCGAGAGCGGAAGAAGTGCGGGAAGTGTGAAAGGGATATCGTGATCATCCTCGCGTCACGATCCGCCGAGAAGCCTCGGCATCATGTGCTCCTTCCCACCTGGAAAATATGATCAGGGAGAAGCACTTACCTACCAGTTGACGTCTTTTCTACATTCTGTAGTTGTGTGGACGTGGATCTAAATGGATGTGTGTCCATCATGTAGGTATACCTACATTTTGTATATGCCTACGTCGGACCACTGGCCGTGCTGCTACATCGGGCGCTTAACCCTCGTCTTTCACGAATCTTTATGACGCTTCACTGTCAGTCTCTGACATTCTGTTCACGCCAAGTTCTATATCTCATGTATATATGAAGGGGAGTTAACCTTTTACACTCCAAATCACGGATTCAAATTATTCATTCAAGAATCTCAGTTGTGGCGCCAAGTAACAAAATGGCAATCTCCAATTTTAAGAAACATTTTTGAGGTTATTATGCGTCTTATAGTCATGAAGCATCATCTGCCGATTCTTTCAGAGTGACCCCCCCTCCAGAATAAATCAGCAAATCTGGCGCACTCGTCTCACAGTAGCAGTATGACACTGATTCAGGGCCAGCTCTGACCACTAGGTGGTAAGAGCTGATTGCTGCTGCTCATTGATTCTTGAACTTCGTCCACCAACCGTCCTCTCTAAGTCGATTGGTCAGGTTCTTTCGATAACCCTACTTCTTTCTCGTTTCATGGGCATGCGGATTCCTACATTGCTGATGCGTAATTATTAGCTTGTCCGTCTTTCTGTCTTCATGACACGTAGCTGCCTAAGCTGCGATTCCTCGTGAATTTCAAAATTTTGATCACTTTTGTGTAACCAAGTACTCGATTATCCAGGGTTTTATTGGGTCTTCCATAGGTGCCAGCCATATTTGAATTGCGTTCGAACTTCTTTATATGCGAGACAACATTTTGTGGTTCCTTATCCAGATACTAAATATATCGGACTGTTAGCTCCACACTAGGCCTAATAAATTCTGCAGCTGATTTTAAAGAAAAATGAGATTCTATTTGGATTCTCCTTTCTTTTCTATTTTTACTCTTTCTTGTTCGAGAAGAACATTCCAAGTATGGTTGACATCAAATAGACTACCACTGTCATCACAAGATCTTGGGAGATTGTTTGGCTGACGCCCATACCTATGGAACAATACATACCTGAACTTGGAGTCGGATAGGTTGAACACATTAGCAGCAATGGAAACCATCCGCACTCTCCAACGTTGATTTGTTTTCATTTTACAATTTTTCGAAGTGTGCACTGGTGACGTCATACTGAGAGGCAAGGGGGTCCCGCCCAGGCGGGAGGGGTGCTTTGACGTCACCAGTGCGTGAAACTATGAAAAACCATAGAAAGAAAACTACTCGTCGTAGGAGAGTGCGTTTAATGCCAAAATTCTTAGGATGGAATCTAAATCATCTAAAAATAGAAGAGATACCTTTTTCGCACCCATGGGTAATGCTCATTCGGAAAACCGACAATCACTTAAAAGCATTGCTATTCACGAAGCGCTTGATAACACCCTACTGATGGGGATCCATCCCACTCAAGACCTTTTCGTTTTGGCTTCCTCCTGTTTTCTTTCATCTTACTTAATTCTTTTTAATATTTCACCACTGGTTCTTGTAATGTATTGACAACAAGTTACGAAGACGAACTCATAAACTACTAGCCGCTCCGGCTCGCTTCGCTCGCCTCCACGTCCTGGACCTTTCCGTGGGGTGTATAAAATTGAAACATGTAGGGGATGTTGCTCGCTTCGCTAGTTCGGTGTGGCTGTATAGATGCGATGGACTTTTACGGTCAAGTGGGACTTGTGGAATGATTGGAAACGGTAGATCACTAAGGGTAGGTTTAACGTGTGTAGGGGATGTTGCTCGCTTCGCACGTATGAGGAATGTACAGAATTCGCACGCTCTTTGTGGAATGTATAGATGCGATGGGATATAGTCCATCCCGAGTCCGTAAAAACCTCGTTGAAATCTGACGTGTGTAGGGGATGTTGCTCGCTTCGCACGCTTGGTGTGGGATGCGTAAATGCGATGGGATGTAGTGGGATACCATGAGACATACAGCCCATGGTTCGGGTGGGGGTGGAACTTGCTCACAATCCCTTTCGATTGACAATCCCAAGGGAATGAAAAAAAAAAAAAAAAAAAAAAAAAAAATCAAATCTTATAAAAGGTAATATTTATGTAATATCTAATTGCCGTTGGATTTATAGTAGTCTTTGAGCATGCGCAAACATGAATTTCTTATAACCTCGACTTATCAATCATTTCGACCCGTACTTTGTTCTTCTATTAATTCTAAATGTCCATGTTACAATATGCGAGGAATTCCCAACTTGGCAGAGGTTTTTTTCTGTTGGGAATCACTTTCAAACAAATTTTAATTTTATAAGATTTTATATTATAAGATTTATCTTATAAAACTACCTATGTGGAACCACGAAAAGTTCATTAGGTTTAATAAAGATAGGCCATTTACCTGCGTAGAAGGGCTATCCAATAAAGATTATGTGGAACCATTTCAGTACTAACAGAACTGTCCGATGTTAAATGTTTGTACGTATTTGTTTTCCCCGCCTATTTTCCTAAAGTTAGGCCATTATTTTATACGCGTAGAAGGGCTATCCTTTTCAAGAGGTTGGAATACGAAGTTCAGAGTAGGTAACTACGTTTCAACGGAATAAGGAAGAGCGGTAGCTGTAGACGTTTTCGTCTACATTTTCGTTCACTACAATCGGAAAAAAGAATTTCACGCCTCGAACCTCGCATGGGAGCATCTTTCAGCGAATTTGACGGTACCATTCTGTTCTAAGGGTCCTGAAACGTAACTTTGTCGCTGACATACGAAGTGCTCTCGATCATATTTTAATGTAGCAGTGGATAGAAGATCGGGCACTTGGAAAAAAAAAAAAAAAAAAAAAAAAAAAAAAAAAAAAAAAAAAAAAAAAAAAAAAAAAACGCGCATTAAAAGGGTCTCCCACCCCACTCTCGCCCTCCAGCCCATGGTTCAGGTGGGATTAGAAATTTTAAAATATCCTATATTCTGACCGGGAGATTTCCGTTCCCGATAAGGAAAAAAAAAAAAAAAAAACCGTTTGGATCCCTTTGTCCGTTCGGCCGTGATAGCGACACTCACCCACAGACAGAGTTTCATTCTTATAATAGATAATAGAGATAATAGAGATTTTATTGTCAGTCATCTACATCCCACACAGTAACAGGAATAATAATTCTCAAAATCGAACATTGTACTGTTTGTTAGTTGCTAGGTTTTCGCCATGAATATTGTAGTGAACTCATAACATTACACTATTTCTTCCTCCTTATCTTCACCTTCTTCTCTCTTTTCTTCATACATTCCTTGAGGTAAGTCACTTCATCATTTTCTTCATCCTGCCTGTCGCAGTTCTGCACGCGTCCTTTATTCCTTTTATTCGTCGCCATTGGAATGTATGGACAACACATTACGAAGACGAACTCATAAACTATTTTAATATGTCAGTCATCTACATCCTACACAGTAACAGGAATAACAATCCTCAAAATCGAACATTGTACTGTTTGTTAGTTGATAGGTTTTCGCCATGCATATTGTAGTCAACTCATAACATTACAGTTCTTGCATGGTGTGCTAAATCAAATACTTCACCAGAGACAATGGATATAGTGCACTGTATCTGAAAGTACACTACAAAAGATTTCCATTGTACCAAGAACTGGTCTAAATTTTCGTGTTTTACTCTAGATCCGGTCGTGAATGGGCCAGCGAGCCCCGTTGATCCCACGTTCTTTCACCCGGGACCCCGGGCATCGCTTCCAACCCAATTACACCCCGAAGGACGGAAGAAAAACAACTGAGAACGGACGAGCCCTTTGAGAGCGGACGTTTTATACCGCGGATGAAGCCGGGATAGGACGAAGGGAGCGGAGGAGGGACGTTGTGTTGGCTCCGTTTTCCGTGACTCATCAAGAGCCTTCGGTCCTCGAAATAAAAAGAAGACTCCTAATAAGAAAACCAGGAACAGTAAAAAACTAAAAAAGGGTCAAGAGAAGGAACTTGTAGGGCGGAAAAGTAGGGACGAGCCCTTCTTGCCAGGGGAGGGGGACGGTATAAGAAGGGCCGCACCGCATCCGACCAAGTCCTTAGTGCCCTTACGCTTCGCCGACGTTTAGTTATCTTACCTAAATCTTTTCATACAACCACATCGTCAGATTTCGTTGGTTGCTTAGTTCACCGAAGATGACCGCTTGGAACTCTTTTGCGATGGTAAGTTTGCATTTTGGATATTATTTTAAATCATCAACCAAGAAAAATAAATGTTTCCTTCCCCTCAAAATTTGTTCGTTTACGTTTCAAGATAAGTAGATTCCGAAAATTGTATAAAAAAGTCCGTCCGTCGGCCGTTCGTCACCAGCAATCTGAAGCGTTTCTATGAAACCATGAACTTTATCGACATTTATGAAATTTGGCTCAAAAATCATTAATAGGCCGTGGATGTCTGTAATTTTGGCATCATTTTCAATCAATCCTATAAAGTAAAGGGTTAAAATGTTTTAAAAAATTAGTCAACATCAAAAACTTGAGGAATAAAAGGGTGTTTTTTTTGGCAGATATGAATGCCCATTATCTCAAATTTGAGTTATTTGATACCATAAATGTTTGTTGTAGGTAATTAGTTGATAGTTTTTTGAATCATAGGTAATAGTTTCAACCAAATACAATGTTATTTTCTGTTGATCTCTTTTTTTTTTTTTTCACAATCTGTAAAATATTTTGGTTGTCTTCTACCAAAAAGGCTTAAAGGGCGAAAGCGTGATTGACAGGACTTTTGGCAATATTAGTTCTGATGACATTGCTACTCATCTTATTGGTCGTAAGACTTATACAATTGGAGGCAGACATACGTACACGGTACCTTGAAAGAAAATATATATAGTTTTAACACTTTATAGGTTCTTGTATAGTACGTCCAGAAACTCTAGTTGGCCTACTGAGTGGCTCCAACCCCTGGGTATTTTGGCAGGAGTAATAGGGTAAATGAATAGTACAAGAATAAGGAAAAATTCGTCTCCGTACAAGTGAAACATAACCTAATAGGCGTCTGGGTCTATCTACAGGTACAGAATCATTTCACTTTCGAGAGATGAAATTTGTTCTTTCCTCCAGAATCAAAATTTCTACTGAGATTTCACGTTGTAGACCATTCTTAAGCTTTCGTTTCGCGTCTATCTGTCTGTCCGAGTGATCGGAAATCCCTGTAACAAGCTTAATTTATTTTACCAGCCTTATAACAACCGTTATAAGTTTGACAACCTATAAAGTTTCGTTATATCGAGGAGAAAGTTTTTTTAATATCATAATAGAACCAGCAGCAAAATTGTTTTTTCTTCCATAGTAGGTACCACCATCTGTTACTTTATTTTTCACATATTATGTCACCTATTTTGGTGATTTTAAAGTAATTTATTTGTTTATGTCTTAACTATGATGACTTTGCCAATGTTAGCTCTGATTATACAGGGTGTCGACACTTAAGATTCTTAATCTCCTAGGGATCGATTCTACAACTAATTTTCAATCAAAAGTTCCCCTTTGCAATTTTTTCTAAGCTCTTGATTTTTGAAGTTTTTTCACTTTAAGCTTTTTCGTTTTTTCAACCTTACGTCACTAAAACAACCATATCTTCCCTAACTTACAATGTAAACTTAAAAATATATATATCATAGGAAAGAGCGTTAAATTTTCCATCTTCCCTAGTTTTACCTTTATAATAATTTACAACTGAGCATAATAAATAAACTAAATTGTGAGTTAAAGTGTAAAACTCTGTTACAACGGAGTTAGGAAGAAATGCAAGTTTTACCATTCGATTCAGCTTGAAAAAATACGTTGAAACCGGCCCCAAACTCACATTTTCTTAGAGTGTCATTTTTCAAGAAATTTTTCACAAATCCCATAGCAAAAATATGTTTTTCAACATAAAAACCTACTTTTTTCTCCCTATTAGCAAAGTAAAAGTAAAATTGACCATACCGCTGGATAACTGAAATTTTGGGCAAGTTTTTCATGCAACGTTTTTTACCATTTTGTTTCAATACTTAACGCACCTTTGAAAAAAAGAGTAATTTTTAAAATGTCAGAAATTCTCGTGTTTAATCCATTTTTTCGCCTACGTGACCTACTGTAAAAAGAATCCGAATGCCTTAGAGAGATGGGCAATTTAACGCTTTTTCTAAATATGTATACCTAGCTATTTTTAAGTTTACATTGTAAGTTACGGGAGATATGGCCATTAGTGTTGTAAGGTCGGAAACACGAAAAAATAAACTTAAAAGTAAAAAAAACTCCAAAAATCAATTGATTAAAAAAATTGCATTGTCGGAAATTAGTTGTCGAATCGATCCCTAGAAAGTTAACAATCTTAAGTGTGGACACCGTGTACTCCAACTCGTCACCTCATCAGCTACCTACTCATTCTTGTAAAACTTGCTCAACTTGCATTGCAGGCATGTAAAACACACAGTATTTTATAGGAAAATACATTTCTAAATGTTTTTATTTATTATGCACAATACGTACTACATTTCAGTACGTCCGGAAAATCTGGTTAGCTTGCTGAGTATCTCCGTCAATAAAGGCATTCAGTCAAAGGGTATATCTGAATGGTACAGGAAACATCTCAGCCACGAATGTTAATAATAATAGATAGATTAGATAAATCTTTTCTTTCAGGATTAAAATAAAAGGTTAGGCTCATTCTCATAAAGTAAGAAAACCCACGAGTCCCCTACCCCCTCCTTCTAAAATCAATATTTATGGGGGCATTTGATAATTTTTTTTTTTTATTCTTCATGATTTTACTAAGGGTTTTTAGACATTTTAAGCGATTTGTTTTAGCACATTTTTTCAAATTTGACCAATTTAATGTGCTCAAAAAGTGCTGGCCAACAAACTCACCCTTTCATTTGGAAAACTTGATTTTTTTTGCGCAAGAACAGAATTTTTATCTCAATTTTATGGAGAGTCATCAAATGGAATGACATATATGCATATACATATGAAAAATATCAGATACATATAATCGCATCAGAATGCCTCAAAACGGATTTCAATAAAAAATGTCTTCAAAAATTTCGGTTTTAAAATTTGTTGAGATATTGAAATAGCTTGATTTTCTACGAAAAATCATTCGCTAGAGGCTAAAAATCCAAAATCTTTGAATTGCAGGAAAATGATTTAAATGATTTTTCTTGCCATAAAATTGGCAGTTATTAATTTTTTTGGACTCAAAGTGCTCAAATTTCAAAACAATTTAACGATAACTTACGAAAAATTGTTCATATGATCATGCTACATTAAAGGAACTTTTTTCCCATTTTATTCTTATTACTACCGACCTATTACTTATTAATACTTACTAGGATTATCATCTAATGTGTCAACTAACACCAGCTACCATGCTTTCCAAGCTTCATGGAATGATGGCCATACTTCCTTCTGCTTTAAATCCTTGGGCCTACGGAAATGTAGTATTATAGGCCCGAGATCGCCTTTTACTCCACGGCCGAGCTGCCGAGCAGCCGAGTCTGTTATTCCACAACAGGGTGTGGGTTTTTACCTTCATAAAAATATAGCATTTCATTATTACTTCGCAATTCGTTTAAGGGGTGCAGGAAGGGGAGCGGTATGTACATAAAATATTTCTTAAGCCCCAGCATGTGAGCCTATTCATGTTAAGTACAGACCTGTAAGGCTTGAGCCTGGAGTGATTCTAAGTTTAGTTTATGAGGAAAAAAGAAGGCTGTTTATGTAAAAGAGTTTCTAGGATGGAGGAATATGTCCGTTCTCACGGGGTTTGTTCCAACCGTGTTGCAGGTGATCGCCGCTTTTATCACATTCCTATCGATCGCCGAGGGGTTCTTCTTGTACAGCAGCAGCACCAACAACAACAAGAAGACGTGAGTTCTTCTTTTTAATGCTTTACCCACTCATTTTCAGATAAATCTCTTCTCACATGTCAACACACATCTCGATAGAAAGAATCTCGTTAGGGTTTCGTATATTGAATTATTGTTTGTGAGGGGATGTTGTTTAAATGTTACCGTTAGCCGGGGTGGGACCTCCAACACATTATCGCACCTTCAGACACAAAAAAGGAATAATCAACATTAGGGAGGTTCACTCCGCATTAAGGAGGAGTACAAGCTACTTTAGAGCTCATCAGTTAGCACTGGTTCTCCTGTCAGGGTCGGTGCTTATCGGAGGAGTTATTTATGGGGTTTCCCTCGTCAGTCCACTGAAGTCGACGTTTTGAACGCATCTAAGTGGTGATGGAGATGACGCTCAACTGGTGTGTACATTTCACTGTCAACTGTGGGTATCACCTCATAATCAACCACCCATCATCAAACATTACAAACACACTTCTCCATTTATTCCACTCAAGAACTCCATTCCACTTGTAATGAAATAAAACGTACCCATACCTTTGTACTAATGCAACGGAATGGATATTATCAACTTGGCGTTCAAGAACACAGTCATAACCCCCCCCCCCCCACCAGCTTCCTTATAATAAACCGTCCCCCTTATAAACCATAATCGGCCTCCGTATAATGAAACAGGCCTACGTAATAGATCAGACTGATTTTTATAGTTTGGTGGTCTGGATGCTCGCTAGCTCGCATCTCAAAAATAAAAAATATCCTATATCAATCCTTCTAGCAAAATACAGATTAGTTGGACAAACAGATCAAATTTACGCCCAAAATGATGTTACGGAGGTCGAATATAGAGAAGAATTGGATCTAGATGGCACTGGCGATGGGAGGTTGGACGTGCTGTTGAACGTCTAAACATTACTAAACATTAGTTTGATGTAACCTACTTTTAAAGTTCGATATACTATTGAACGTCAGTTGATCTTGGAAAAGCTTTTATTTATGGTTAGATTATAAAACAAAGACAATAAGTAAATTGACTACCTACTTACGTTGCCGGAAAATGGGTCCAAATATCGCAACAGTAGATTTGGGACACAGAAAATTACACACAGACACACATAATAATTTTACATACCTAGTTGTACATCTTCATGCAGTAACCAGGTCAGCAAAATTTGTTCGATATTTGTTTATTGTAACGTAAGATTCAGCTCATCAAGATACATCGATTTGGATAGCTCACTGCCTTGCTCATGCGGTTCTGATGTCTTCACGATTTAGGTGTCTACAGGCTCTTTGAGTATAAATGAGTGGGTTTATGTCTTATTAATGAGTGAAGATTTACCTCCACTTACGATTCGTACGAGGCAAATGTGTTATGATGTCTTCACGATGTAGGTATCTACATGTAAACCTCTTTGAGTATAGATGAGTGCGTACCTATCTATTTTATTTATGAGTAAAGGTTTACCTCTACTTACGATTCGTATGAGGCAAATGTGTTAAGACTCATTTATTGTAAATTCTCTTACTCGGTGGTCGTTCTGAGAACATCTTTACCAAGGTACGTTTTCCTCCATTGATTGTATTTCATTTCAAAAACTTGATAAATAATAGTTGCGACTCCCGCTCTAAAAATTTGAGAGCTCCGGATCGCCTTGGTTGTCGCATCAACACGAGTTCAACAGTTAGATCGGTTGATTTTTCCCAATTATTATAATTATCAGTGACGCTTCATTGTACAACTATATTATTAAAATATATGAACTTATACCCTAAAAAGGATCTGTTGTACAATTATTAATCGTTTAGTGAACGAAAGAATGAATGTAACCTTGGGTCACACTGTCGGTTACAGAAACCCGGGGTTACAGTCGCTCTCTATGAACCTGGGGGACACCGACGCTTACGTTGAGCTCAATTGTCGGAGCCCCTCTTTCCAAGTGGTTGATCCGTGAGTAGCCAACTATCACAACAGAATCAAAACCAACATACAATAGGAATAATGCGAAGGAGATTCAAATTTTCGTAAAATTTTCTTTTTTTTTGAACAACATATATCTTTTTTTTGACAAGTTTTATTGCGCCAAGTAATAACAACTTTTAAGCAATATTCATGTGATAAATTATTGTACGTAAACCGGGGTGACTTTGGTACGGTTTTTGATGTTTTTTGACTTTTTCAACCTTACTGAGCAGGATCGTCACTCTGATCGTATTCGTTTCAAAAACTACATCTATCAGCAAGCTTTTCTACGATTTCAAATATTTTTTTAGGTTGAGGATTAGTTGAGTAATTAATCCTCAAAGTTGTACTAGTCTCACCCCGTGTTTTGGGGTGAGAATGGTACACTGACTTTTTCAGGTCATATATCCTATCAAAAACGCTTTGTACCATTGTCACCTCTCCCAATCGAAGCAAGAACTTTTTAAAAAGGTGTTAGAGCTCATAAAAGTTGAAAAAATATAAAAAATCTGAAAATGAAAAAAAAAAAAAAAAAAAAAAAAAAAAAAATGAAACTTTCAAATTAGGAATCGTAGCACACGAGTAGACATCTCATTGCATGCCTTCCCCTGTGAAAAAACCATTCTATCCACAATTTGGGATTATACATGGTCATAATGAATGAGCGGGAGTGTGAACAAGGTAAGTATAAAACTATTTTTATTTACTATCTGTTCAATATCTAGCTCCCATTCACTAGTAAAACAATGATTGCATCCCCAGAACAAGTAAAACAAAGGGTTGCCACCCCAGAAACAAATAAAACAATGGGGCTACCCCAATTAAACAATGAACCATTAAAACATTAAATCAATGGATCGCTACTCCAGGAACAATTAAAACAATGGGTTGCTTCCCCAGGAACAATCAAAACAATGGGTTGCTACCCCAGGAACAATTAAAACAATGGTTTGCTACCCCAGTTACAAAAAATTGTTTGAAAATATTCAAATCAAATTGAAATCTGTTGAGAAAATGTCACACACCCGGTGTACCATTCTCACCACATGGAAGGCAGCTGTTTTAGTTTATCCAACAAAGAAAATCACTAAGTAACAATTTTTGAGCAGTTCTAACGCGAATCACTTCACAATAAGTTTATTTACGAATATAAATCACTTACAAAGCATGAGGAGGTCCTCAGCCACCGCACCATGTACACCTTAGCAGGACTTGTAAACAAATCGTGTTATCAGCTGTAATCACTTTTGCCTGCCAAGCATATAAAAATCCATGGAAGAGGGTTTCAACGCATGGAACTGCTTCTACCATCCATCTTCTACAAGAATAAAATAACAGCTGGCCGATCCCGCCATTTTTAAGCCCGCCAACAGGATTTGAATTTGAAAAACGTCGTTGTACCATTCTCACCTCGTGTGTTCCCAAGTCACCCCAGTTTACGTATACATTTTCTTAAGATCTAATGTACTTCACTTCAGACTTATTGTTCTGATAATTGAGTCACTAGTCTTTACGTTCATTTTATTTCACTTAGTTCATGCGGGTTAGTTCTTTCAAGTCTTCTAAATAGCTCTTCGGTGTCAAGATGCTGGACGACACCCTCGTTAACATGATCTCTGAGCCTCAAAAGGGGATTGACAACATGTTTGCGGACCTCATTGATAGATTCAACTTTCAACTCATAGTGTAATCTGTCGTTTCTGAAGTATCTGTATGCGTCAACGCAGGTACGCAGAACATTATTCTGAACGCGCTGAAGCGGTTACTTTGCGCAGTGCACCCCCACAGTTGAGCACTATATGTCCAGACAGGTTTGAGGACTTGCTTGTACAATATGAGCTCATAGTGGATAGACAGTTTTGAGCGTCTTCCCATAAGCCAGTACATTTTCCTGAATTTGATAACTAGTTCAGACTTTTTCTTTTTAACATGTGATTTCCACCTCAGTTTGGCATCGAGTGTCATTCCTAGATATTTAGCCTCATTGGCGTGTACTAGGCCAACTACTGTACCTGCTTTACACTCGCGATCTACCAGAAACTGAGGAAAATACAACTGCCACGTTTGCAGATGACACCGCAATATTGGCGACAGGAGAAACAAACATTGAATCAGTTACAAAATTACAATACACAAAGTTACAATAAATATTATGAACCCAGATGATCTGATGATGAAAACTGATAGTAGAGATTATTGATAAGCAAGTCAGAAAATTTGCCAGCCTAACTATTGTCAATATACAGACGGTCTCGCGTTGGGCGTATTCACGACCACGCCTAGGATTGAGCATCTTCCATTTGCTCAATCGCCCAGCCCATCTTGGAGCGTATATTTAGGTCAATGGATATTTTCGGGGACTGGGTACGGGATATGTAGGTACACCCAAACGTTCTCGAAACACTAAATTATAGATCATCCTAAATTTCAAATTTAGATCTCTTGGATAAAAAAGTTAGAATCTGTTGTAACATTTCAGGAGTACGGACAGGCAGTTTTCCTCGCCTCCTAGCAACAATTACTACAGGGACATCGGCCCTGCGCAGCCAAACAACTGGGGAGCTCAGTACTCTTTTGATGGAACTGGCCCAGTGACAGTAGCGCTCCCAGTGGCAGTGCCTATCCAGTCACAAGTAAGTTCCAAGTACTTAGTGTAGGTTACCATGCTGGATATCAGTGTCAGTAGGCGCAGTAGCTGCTGCTACGGCCTTCGTGACAGTGAGACTACCTGCAATGAGAAACGGTGCGCAACAACACAATGGGATATTTTATCTATTTATTTTTATTCATTTATTGAGTACAAGATATCTCTGATAATGTTTCAAACCTATTAGTAAGTAAGTAATGTATTTTAGGCACATCCTTACGTCTGGCTTGTATATGGTTTTGGTGAGAATAGCGGTTAAATCATCACTTTACTGATTTTACTCCCAACATGTATGTGCTACGAGAATGTGCAACATGAATCTAACATCGAAGGAAGATTCACAGAAATAGATAGAAAATATCGGTAGTAACCCCCCCCCCCCCTCCCACCACAATCGCAATAAAAATTGAATTTACTAAGAATGATTCCATTGAGATACAAAATAGTAAAATAATCGAACGAAAAAAGACTCACGAAAATCAGATCAGAAAAATCTATATATTACTACAGTTTCATACCTCTTTCATCACCCCTCCTCAAAAATAACATGTAATCAAAATAAAATTCGCGATTTTTCACACATCCAAACAAAAAATAGATAAATGAAAGTACCCGAAATAATGCTAACACTCGCTTCAAGATGTCAAATTTTAATTTCACTAAAATAGTGATTTTCACGGTAGATTTACTTAAGGTTGGTCTCAATAAATCGAGTGTAATGCACCATCCAGATCACTACTAGTGGTTTCGACTTGGTTCTAAATTAGTTTTCTGGTTTCAATTACTCAAAACAATTTGTGTAAGTACCTGAATGATTTAGCTCTTAAAATAAAACATGAATGTGAATAATATCTCAGGGTTAATATTGAGGTGGGTATTTATTAAGACGTGTTGGTTTGAACAGGAAATAACACTGATATAATGTTCGGTAATTGAGAAGTAAATGTTTGTGAAACAAAACACGCTTTTACCGGGACCTATCGCTAAAAAATATCTACGCTATACGCTGATACATGATGACACGGGTAGGTATGTCTTCTGGTACTGTAAGTGGTACACTTTCCAGGGTGAACAGGAAAGGATCTAGCACACTCAGTTGGTCAAGACGGTGCACGTCATTCCAATTTGTTTCTAGACATCCCAGAGAGGCTCCGGATTCAATTTCAACTTTCAAGGATGATCCGGGCAGGATTTAGCTCATTCAGCTGATCAGGCTGGAGCCCATGATTTCGTTTCAATGTCTGAGAAATCCTCCCGATCAAATTTCAACTTCTCAGGGTGAACTGTATAGAATTTCGTTCATTCAGCAGACCAGGATGGAGCCCCCCACTTCAATTGCCGCTTGATGTTCCATAGAGGCTCTCTATCAAATTTCAACTTTCAAGGGTTAACAGGGGAGAATTCAGCTTCTCCGTCACACTAGGTACTCAAACGGAACCAGAAAAAACGATCATATCTTCAGTTCCATTCGCCTCCAATTTGTCACTGAAACAAGTAGTAATCCTGGTTACTACCAAGCCACTGCATTATACCTCAAGGATTGTTTATAGTTGACTAAATACTTTGCTTATAGCTCAGCTACTTTTATTTTCGGACCGGCTAAGGGAACGTATGATTTTAGCATAAATTATGATCTTTCGATCGAATGGTGCGCCATTTCTGTTTGATGTACACTGACGGAGTTATATTTCCCTAGGGATGGCTCCGTTGTAAATGGAAATAAGTGTGACATTTTTTTAATTGGAGTGTTCTGTCGGCCGTTTATATGTATTCAGGAGTGTTTTAGTCGGGATCCGGCACAGAACGAAGAAAATACAATCACAACATTGCTGTAATCAAACTTATTAACAATGATTACAACTAAGTTGTGATTGTACATATTTTTTCCTTCTGGACCGAATCCGAACTAAAATACACCTGAAAACATTTTTTAAAGTATCGGTCGAAAATTTGGGATGGTCACCAGAGCTAATCCATGCCATGCTAAGGCATAATATGCAGATTGGAGGAAAATATGTTCGCTGTAGTACTCTACTTTCGTCATATATTTCAGGTAGTAGGTACGTCCTTCAAAAGCTTTGGAGAAACTAGAGGTTACGATAGTTTTTGCAGATGGGTGAACGGAACTCGTAAACTTTTATTTCTCAAGAAGTTCCAGTACCTCGGCTCATCTATCGTAATAGCTGTAATAGCCTTTGGACTATACAGAAGTGCTTTTTTCTTTAAGATGAGTTAAGATTCTTATCCGAAGTAATTAATGGAGGCCTGGCAATTAAATAAAAAGTAAATCAGATGGTCTTCAATTGAGACGAAAATCAAAGTTTTAAAAGATAATTACTGCTCAGCATTAAGAGATGTTTTCTAGATGGCTCTTCCAAATGGAGCTTCGTGATCCTTGAAGATGGCAAAGATTGTTACTTCACGCATTTATTGGTAGGGGTATGTAAATATTTGACAAGTTTTGTGGTGCTGTCGATCACCTAATGAATGCTGACCTGAATATTATCTCTTTAAACTGCGCTCGCACAGTACCTTTTGAAACTGGCACAACTACCACAGGGATCGAAGCTAAACTGAACTCTTGGATCATGATTACCTTTATTTTCGAAATTCCTACCAACCGCTTAGTCTAAGTGGTTTCCACATCAGTTTGCAATACAGTTTGTGGCGTTATTCCGAATCGAAGTCAGCACGTATCTTGCGACAAACAGACCTGCCGACTCGAGTTGTTTTCACTGATGGATCAAAATCATATGATGGAGTGGTGGTAGCAGCTTTTTGGAATGAGTTCTTGAAATTTGGAAGAATGTTCCAAAACTTGACTACTTCAAGTTCACTGGTGGCCATCATGATGGGAGCAAAAATTTTTCTGAACAGCTTCCTCTCAAAAACTGCAGTCGTCCATATGCATAGACGCATTGAGTACGGTAAAAATTCTACAAAACCCAGCTTCCACTAAAGCAAGTAACCCCTTAAATGCAGACGTTTCGCTATCATTACACGAATACTGCATCAAAAAATTTATAAAAATAATTGTAATGTGGATGAAAGCTCATCATGGGATAAGTAGGAACGTGAAGGCAGATTCTTTAGCGAAACATGGGGCACGGATAGGATCGCTCGTGAGGATCTCTAATGCTTAGTGAAGAAAAACCATGCCACCCAATGGAGCCAGATGAATGATGAGACCATCCCGTTCAATAAAATGCATTAACCCAAGCTATGAGTAAGAACATGGATGATGGAAACCGTTGTGAATAGAAAGTTTTGTACAGTCATGTCCCATTTAAGAACAGGAATGGCCTTACGTCCTGCATCGAATCGACCCACAAACATAAGAATCTCCAGAGTCATAAAACAACAAGTTACACGTGTACAAGTTAATAAGTACAGGTAACTTGTAATGCACGGTAAACTAGAACAAGTGTTTCACCAAAACAAAGAGTGCAAGTGTAGAAAAGTTACACTCGTAAAAACTAAGTTTACAAGTGTAGCGGAAAAGAAAAATGGCGTGTGGGAACTAACGAAATGAACAACATCAAACGGGATGCCGAAATTGAAGTTTTGTCAGCGAATCATTATGTAAAAACGGTTCTAAGTTCACAATTGGATGTTTATCGTAAATGACTTAGTGTAATGATTGGAAGACTGTAACAGAGTTACCTCCTGAGAGGTCCATCAAGCTCCCGTCAGAGCTCCAGAGATAGCGTTGTCGGCGTCCCGTTGAGGAATCAATGGGAAAGACGCGCTGTTCTCGATCGTTTTAGTCAGCTGGTTTGGCGTCGGATGGTTTTCTGGTGACAGGAATATCAACCTTCCCCGAACATGGCTCATTAACAGCTATGACTAGGGGTGGTATCTCTCTGACGGGATGCCTCTTTACCTCCTCTACCTTTTTATGAGGATTTAGGCCCCCATTGCACCTCTGGGGGGGGGGGGGGGCACCTAAATTCCTTATATGGTAGCAGAGCGTGGTTTGGATTATGCACGGCTGACGCCTAGTAGTCCAATCCACTATTTTTGGGGCGTTAATGTTTCAGAAGAAACATGGCCCGGGGTTCCAGAAGGAATTCCCATTATCACCCTTTGGTATATAAATAATTTCATTGGTCTTTGAATTATAATTTCTCTTTCATTCCCCTTTTATATTTTATATACCATATTTTCTTTCAATTTTATGCCACCTGAGTGCACAATTTAAGTCCCCTAAGTTGGGCAAATTCATTTTATAATATTTTCTTTCAATTTTTTCGCCACCTGAGTATTGCTATATGTCAATTACCAGGTTAGTGCGCCATTCAAGTCCCCATAGTTGGGCAAATTAATTTCTATATATATTTTGATTTCCTAAGGTATAAGTCTCCATAGTTGAGCATCCGTTTTGTCCCGATTGTTTAATGAAGATACTTCTTATGAAGCTTCATTGACAATCCCGTTTTAATTTCTATTCCCCCATCCAAAACGCCAATGCAGCTATTTATGATTGAATGAGCATTAGTTCTCAGCTATTCACTATTCCACCCAACTACCATACTTGATCTTCAATCAAGTATGTCTTTAAGGGGAGGAGTGTAACAGAGTTACCTCCTGAGAGGTCCATCAAGCTCCCGTCAGAGCAAAAGAGATAGCGTTGTCGGCGTCCCGTTGAGGAATCAATGGGAAAGACGCGCTGTTCTCGATCGTTTTAGACAGCTGGTTTGGCGTCGGATGGTTTTCTGGTGACAGGAATATCAACCTTCCCCGAACATGGCTCATTAACAGCTATGACTAGGGGTGGTATCTCTCTGACGGGATGCCTCTTTACCTCCTCTACCTTTTTATGAGGATTTAGGCCCCCATTGCACCTCTGGGGGGGGGGGGGGGGCCCCTAAATTCCTTAGTGACCGAAAAAATCTTTGGCGTCTTCTACGCTGAATGCTTCTTTCTTGTCTGTATTCTTCAGCAGAAGATGATTCCCACATATTAAACACCGAAAAATGGTCAACTCACAATGCTGGAAAATAACAAGTTTACAGGTAAATGGACGTAGGTTAAAAATCGGCCATTTTTTACAACTGTAAAACAATGACTTGTACAAAATGATGGGGAAACACTTGTAACTTGTCCAAATTCGCCTGTACACTTGTTAATTTTCACTGTGCATTACAAGTCTACACTTGTACCTTACTGAAACGCTTGAACACTCATTTTTTACAACTTCTAAATAAAATCGGCTTGTAACTTGTTGCTTCATGAAATAAGCCCCTGGTAGCGTGATCGTTATCCTTTTGGCGATGTTGAACACTCAATTATGTTGTTCGATGCCCCTACCGATTGAAGTAAAATATTATTTGATTCAATTCATTAAAATTGGAAACACCATTCATTTACTCAAGTATAATAAAAAAATCTAGTAATTTTTAAAGAATTACTTAATTTTATTATCTCGTCCACATTGAAGTTTTAGTTTGAGTTTGAAGTTTCTTTTAGTTTTGTCATGGATCATCTATTCCAGGCTCCATGCACTTCCTCCAAACATAGCCTTCTATATGACCTGGTGGTGTCTTGGATAATTTTGTTGTTGTTGGAAGGTTGGTTATATTGTTTTGCCCCCTTCAATCTTCAAGGGATTCCCTGAAGCCATCTATATCGTTTTGTGCCTAATAAGTCAACTCCTCCAATTTTCCATATTTGATTTTCATACAGCCTAGTGATCTTTTTATTTTCCTTTTCACCAAGTTTAGTGAAAGTGTTTATTTTCCATTTATTTTCGCCAACTGAGTTTTGCATCAGTGTCAACAGCCAGATTTGAGCATAATTTAATTTTCTTTTTAGGCATTGTGCCTTTTCTTTTCCATTTTAGGTTAATTTCTCTTTTTCTCAGAGGTTCTGATTTTTCCCTTATTTATCTATTTTTATTTTCCTACCTACTTATTTTCCTTGTTGTTAAGTTTATTAGGCAATATTTTTCTGGAGATTGCTCCAATGGTAGCAGTACTCTGCTTGAACACCGGGTACCCAATTCTTCACAATTGGTCACCCATTGTCACAGTTTTAATTAAATGCGATGTACACCCAATTGGTTTAAAATGCCAAATATATATACGATATACAAAAACCGTTGTTCACTCATTGAAGTGAAGACACCTAGTTAGCGGGTGTTCGATGAAATAAGAAAGTTGGTAGGTTCGCCTGGGGTCTGAGGTGCCGTGATAAGGGCGGTGGAATGTCGGGGGCTCGTATGTTTGTTTTAAAATCTGAGCCGCCTGATTATGATAATGAAGGGTTCAGAGACGGACCCTTCCAACGCTGGCCACCTTGTCGCCTCCCGAAGTTCCCATTTTATAAAACTCGCGTTGGTTGTCTGCCCTTAGAATTATATTTTGTTGGAATCTTGGTAAAAACATGCTGGTTCCGGCCAAATATCCTACATTTTAAATGATAAATAATTAATTAATAAAAATAGCTCTTATCACATCAAAATTAGATGCTGTGAAAGTAAAGTAGCAAGATTACATAAATTTTTCAACTTTTTTAGTAGGTAGTTTTGAACCAATTAGAGGGTTCCAATCCCGTCGCCTTGAGATGCTGGTCCATAACGGAAGTTAGTGAAAAACGTTGTCTATTTCTACGAAAAAATAAAGAGTTACAATGTTAAATCGATCTCGACGGTTAGGTCATCATCAGTAACAAATAATAACTGAACACAAATTAGAAAGGATACAGCTTAAACAGTCACAGGTGAAGGGAGGTTAAATCCCATTGGTCGAGAGAAAGGAGAAGGAGGTGGAAGTCCAATTAAGTGCAAGCAAAGTAAAGAGGGATTATAGCTAATAAAAGGTATTTAGGGATTAAGGAATCCAATCATACTTACAATTTTGATTTGACAGAAGAACAGCTTGTAGAATTACTTAATTTTTGTCCAAAATTCGAAATTATCAAAAGTGACAGATCTGGTAAATGTTTAAATGAGGATATCCCTAAATATATTTCACCTCTGATAGTTCCATTTTTATAAAGCTTGGAATTATCCCTTCAAACTGTTTAAACCAGTAATTCTTTTATCAGCTATAATCCCCCCTTCACTTTGCTTGCGCTTAATTGGTTGTACCACCAGCCCCCTTTCCTTTCTCTCGACCAATGGGATTCAATCAAGAGATCAAGAGACTAATGGACATCAAGAGATTAATGGAATGACGGGCTCCATCTTGAACGGCTGAGTGAGCAAAAGTTTCCACTGTTCACCTTAAGAAATTAAAATTTGATGTGGAGCCTTTGTGGGACAACAAGAGACGAATGAAGTGGCTGCCTCCATCCTGTACAGCTGGGCGAGCTGAATTATCTACTGTCCACCCTGAGAAATTGAAAATTGGTAGTAAGCTTCTCTAAAATATCAAGAGACGAGTGAATTAACGAATCCATCCTGATCAGCTTAATGAGCTAATTTCCTTTGAAACTTTGTTAAAATTGAAAGTTTTCCATGGTTGATTCAACTTAACTCGATTCCCAAAGTGGGCCAGCAAACTGCAATAAACGTGACGCGGCCCTCAGGCGACACAAGCGTTGAGAGCGTCATCATGGGCTCTCACAACTGACAACCGACGTGTCCCTTAAACAGTATATCTATCTACCTACCATCCTGAAGATACTTTTCTTCCTGATCAGCTGCGATAGCTTAATTCTCCCCTATGTACCCTAGGAAGTGGAAATTCGACAGGAAGCTTCTCTGGGAAATCAAAAGTCAAATGGAATGACGGGATCCCATCCTGATCGAATGGGCGAGCTAAATTCTCCCCTGTTCTCCTAAGAAAGTTAAAATTTAATAGGTAGCTTAGTGAGCTAATTTCCTCTAAAACTTCCGTTAAAATCGAAAGTTTTCCATGTTCGATTCGACTTAACTCGATTCCCAAAATGGGCAGACAAACTGCAACTAACGCTTTTAAGTGACACAGGTGTTGAAACCTTCATCTTCGGCTCGCACAACTGATTACTGAAGTGTCGCCTAAACAATATATCTCTCTACCTACCATCCAGAAGATACTTTCCTGATCAGCTACGAGAGCTTAATTCTTCCCTGTGTACCCTAGGATGTGGAAATTCGACAGGAAGCTTCTCTGGGACATCAAGAGACGAATGAAATAACGGGCATTATATTAGTCAGTTCGTCGTAGGAAATCATATAGACCGAAGGGCATGTCAACGGGTTCCCTGTTTGAGGCCGAGGATAGCCCTTAAAGCTATTGTTGCTGGCCCGGCAACAGAGAAGAGGAATCTGCGCCCGGTTGCCCCTGGACCTGGGTCCATGCCACACCTGTTATTTTGGTCAGTTCGTCATCGGAAATCGCATAGACCTTAGGGCGGGTTAGCGCGTTTCCCCTGGTTGAGGCCAGTGGAACTCCACCTTGAAGGGGGCACACACCCCAGCAAGGCCTAATTTCTAGCCGTCAACCCCCTGGACAGGGACAGGGGAGACTACTAGGGCGTGAAACCTACTACCCCAGCGATACTAGTATGGGCACAGTGCCCTTAAAGTCCAAGAATGGTCGCTGGCCCGCACAGAGAAGAGGACTCTACACCCACCGCTTAACCCCACCCCGTCCTGCATGATTCCATCACATGTAGGGAGCCCACGGTTTCCCCTGGACCTGGGTCAGCACGTATGCCACACGTGTAGTGTCGTTAGACACCCCCAGTACGAGCCATGTGTCACACGTCAGAAATGACACAAACAAGCAAACAGTTTGTTTTGGTCAGCTGAGTGAGGTAATTTTCCCCAAAACTATTAAAATCAGAAGTTTCCCACGGTTGGTACAACGTAACTCGATTCCCAAAGTGGGCCAGCAAAGTGCAATAAACGTGACGCGGCCCTTAGGCGACACAAGCGTACGAAGCGTCATCATGGCCTCGCACAACTGACAACCGACGTGTCCCCTAAACAATATATCTACCTACCTACCGACCTCGAGATACTTTTCTTCACGCCTCCTCCTGACTACGACAGCTACGACAGCTCATGTCACGGCCTTTTACCGCTCCGTGCGGCACGGAAATATAATTTTCCACCGAGGAGTTATTTTTTTTCACCCCCGAGTTGCTACGGTTACGCGCACCACGTCGTTTTGGCGTCGTTGCCATAACGGCAAAAGCGCATATAATCCCGGATTGCGGGTTTGACAATGACTACGTGATAATCTGCTGTCGCTACAACATAATGAACTGTGTTCGCTCGGACGGCGGGTATTCAAGGCTTTTCTGACCAACCGGCGAAGTTACCTCATAAATGCATATTCACGTACCCGTCCTTCGGTGTTCCCAGCTCGCCTATTGGGTAGATATTGCAATAAAATAACAAAAGTTTAACAAAAAAAGATTTAAGCCGCACCTAAACAAGGATCATTAGCGGCATTGAACGATGTGTCTAAGGGGCTACCACAAGTGGCACTAAATGGAGATTGGAGGGGAGGAAAACAATAATAAAAAGTTCCAGTCATGCAGCATGACTATTGACTAAAAATTGTGCAAAAAATATAAATTTAACGATTTTTAGCAGTTTTTAGTGATTTTCTGAGTTCTCTCTCTCTCTCTCTCTCTCTCTCTCGGAATATTACTTTAGAATATTCCATCAACTAGGAACTGAAGACTAAGAAGAATTAACTAAGAAAATATGCACACAATTATACTGAAAACGCTGCAAATTATTTCACAAAGGTTTATTATTTTTTCAATTGAGTATGATCGTAGTTTTAGTTGGCTAGCGTACGTCATAAGGCCCGTCCAGACTCCTCGGCGTGTCCTACTTCGAGTCGCCACAACCTATACTTCTATAATTATATACGCGTGTTTATATTTCTCGATTTGAGCTCCTATCTATTCAAATAGTTATTGCCTTAATAATATCATTATCTAAGTACGTACGAAAAGTCGAGAGGATATGTTATTAAATATGGGTAGGAAAAGCTTTGGTATTAACACACAAATATGACCTTGAAAAAAACATATTCATGCCTGGAAGGAACGCCGGCGCCTTACCCACCACAAGGTGCCGCGGCGCCGGCGCCTCCTCTCACTCCACCCCCCCTGCCCGGCTCACCCCCCCCGGCTCACCCAAGGTGCCCCCCCCCCCCGCTCCCCACCCACCGTGACCCCCTGCCAAGCGTGCCAGGCGTGCGCGCGTCGAAAAATACACTTTTTTGCCCGTTTTTGGCCCATAGCATCTATGCGAGTAAAGCGATCGGGATGGTTAAACGTTAGGACCAACTAGACCCCAAATGGAGTCTGTGTGCGAAAGAACAGGTTTTTTAAGTCAATTCTTAGGCCTTTTATGGCCCGGACGGCGAACGGCGGACGGCGAACGGCGGACGGCGGACGGACATTTCAAATTTGGATTCTACGCACCTTGAAACGTAAAGTGACAAAGTTTGAGGGGGGGTTATAAAAATTTTTTGCTACACGATCACATAGGCTTATTATTGGAAATAATAAACCAAAATGTACTTAAGTTTCATTAATGCTTACAAATCGATAAAACCGCAAAAAACCTAAAAATTCAAACTCACTGATTAATAGAATATAATTTGGAAAAAGTTTTGTTTTGTCATTAAATTAGTAGTTAACAATTTCATTTCAGTTAGAGTGCTCAAATTTCAAAACAATTCAACATAAATTAAATCTGGTCTACGAAAATTACCTCATAAGATCATTCTCTGCATGTCTGGAACTCTTTGGAATGGTTTCATCCGTATCTTTCAGCTGATGGAATGAAATGAACCAGGAGAAATTGTTCTTTGGGTAATACCAATTTGAGTAACCTTGCGAGTTTTCACACAAGTTACTTGTTCCTAATCGGTTTTTGTGTAAAAATAATAAATTTTGCCAAGGTTTCAATTTAAGAAAACGAATATTTTCCATTATTCTACTCCGTTTTAAAGTATTCCTGAATATACATATTTATAATTATTCCTGAGAGAGTAGTCTTTTTTCTCGTCTGTGCCGCTGTTTTTCATCTATTTATGCTCGCTTTAGTCAAAACCACTATTATTTATTCTCATCTAGAAATATTCTCTAGCGAGGCATTGGATAGGGTTTTGTATGTATGTAAAGTTCTTCTACCTTTCGAAAATTTTTGCACTAATTTCGAATATATGGCTTATTCTACTTAAAACTCACGAAATATGAGGGCAATCAATTTCCTATGAAAAATATTTATGAATATTGGTACCTACTGAATGATTTTATCGATAAATTTAGCGAATGCTTTGCTAAAATAAAGACTTTCATTTCAGGACACCCTATAAGGAGAATTAATAATTCTTAATAGCAGACCATATTATGATGAAAAACTCGGACCTTCGGGCCTCGCAAGGGGCTTCGCCCCCCTGGACCTTCCGATTTCTTTCCGCTTTGAGCCTTCGGCCTAAATGCTAAAACATGGAACATGCTTTCTCCTCGCTAAAACTACGACATAAATATTTTACTAACCAAAATTAGGAAGAAATACCTAGGTAGGTAATTTTCTGTTATGCCGCGTCTACAATTACTATAACCAATATTAACTTCTCAACCAAGTGACAACAAAACAAGCGGTATTGATTACTATATACATTTATAACATGAATGAATATAAAACTGCGACATGAATAGAAAAACAAGTACGAAAGAAATGCGTGATAAATCGAGAGCTTTCCAACGAATGGAGAGCGATTTTTGTCCCATCAACACTAAAGAAATTTTTTCCCCGGCAACAGCTTGGTTGTGCGTGAAAACCATAAGAAAATTTCGTGACCATCTCGCGTAAACTTTTCGGGTAGTTAGTTCAAGGCTAAAGCATGTTCCATTCTAAATTACTGGATGGGGGATAAACTAACTTTCCACATAAAATCAACTTGCTGTAGGGTTTGGTATAGATGGTATAGGTCAATTTAAAATTGTCAGAAAATTAACTTTCCATTCGTCCCTCCACCTCAGTCATTACTTCAGTTAACACGGGAGTAGATAAACTCATCAGCTATGGGACACGTCATATCTTGAGCACACAGATTATACGCTTTCCAGAGCGTGTTAAGTGGAAGAGACTTTCAATTATGGAAAAACGTTCAATCTCAAGCAGGATGATGGAAACTGTAAAGTGGGTACCCACCTATCGACGAACATCTCATCAACAAAGATTTCTTCATTCAGAAAAGCTACAACTAACAATAGAGAGTTTTTGGCGTTGGCGACTTCAACTTAACGTCACCCGTTACCATAGTCTTGAGGGAGCAAATGAAGGTGCTAACCCAAATGGAACCGGGAGAACGGTTGCCTTAATTTTGATGTCACGTTAACGGTGGTTGGGCAACGCGATATTTTTCCCCAGCTGTCTTGTCGTCTACTGGTTGACTAATCAACTTCTTCATTTCGACCCTGAATTCGAATTTCATGTTAGTTTCAATACAAATACTGAAATAATAATTTCTCAATTTTAGTTTTAAATTCGTAAATAGGGCATGGATTTAACGCAAACATACCAAGCCTCTTAAGTGTGGAACACCGCGGTTTAGTTGCTCTTATAGGTCATTAGTCATTACGAACTTCATGTTTTTGGGTTCTCTGTTGGGTAAATTATCAACAAGTATGAAAAAGTATTTATCTCTATGACAATGAACCTGTATTTCACCTGATAAAATCATCAGTGGAGGAAGCACTTCACGCAATGTTTACGAGAATATACTCGTAGCTGAGAGATCATGCAAACTAAGACTAACTACTGCGAAGAAGTAGTGTCTTAAAACTTGGTTTTCTCATTTAAAATATGTGAAATAATAATAGAAACAAGGACTTCACATCTGCTTTGCAATAAAGTCAACGTCCGTTGGAAATTTCCTCAGTATTCTGCTGCGGTAGCAACGCACAACGGTCGCTCTGGTCGGGTGTGCAGAATTCTAAGAATCTAGTGAAGTGGCTTTATCAGTTGCGTTCAGTGGCTATCTTTTATTGGTAATGGAGTGCAATAAATTAATAACAGCATCAAACTCAATCTATACAGTTTTGACCAGCAAGTGGAGCCGCTGGGAAAAATTGACGGACGTTGCATCAACGCCCGTTGACGAACGCATCGTGCGTCCCCGCCCTAATACGTCAACGAACCCATCCTTTTGCATTCAGAAAACCCATATGTTAGTAGAAGGTTTAATTCGATTGTTCCGATTCGCAATCTCGCTCAGAACCTTTCAGATCGAAAGGGAAATGAAGGTCCGAAGAATACCACGGTGGGAGGAAGCGTGCACCGTGCAGCACCTACCCCCCCGGAGAGAAGATGGGCCTGGCCTATTATCGGAGTCGTGAATCAAAACATTGAGCAGAGTACTCATACTCTGCTATCTAAGCACGACTTCTGCTGTTATGCCCCAAATCAGATTACCACCGTGTACCTAACTCGCACTTTCCATTGGTCTGACATGTTAGTGGGAGAGTTAAATTGATTCCAGTTCCAGATTGAGGTTTGGTGATTTATAGGAGAGTTTTTGTAACGCCTAGTCGTAGTCGAGTAGGAGGAACTACTAATAGAAATGAAGCATTGCGCATGCGCGCAAAATGCTAACTTTTAGCGTTCAAATCGTTGTAAGAATAGAAAAAGCCGAGTACAAGCTCTGAATACGCGTGAAGCCTTCTATCACTATAACTATACCTACCTACAATAAGTTTTTTTGTTCCTATCTCTAGGTGGCATGACATACAAACTGTGATATTTGTGATTTTAAAAAATAGGTGCGGTTGGTTTGCAGGATTCATCCATCTTAAAATTGTCAGATAAATTAAACTTCTATACACTTACTCTGGCGTAGTACTCCAGCTTATCAGGAGTAAGCCATCTTAAGTTTTGAAGGTCACCAAGAAGGTGTCCTATCTGGGTTTCAACGAGCTTCAAAATATTATTGGCAATCACAAAAAGGTTTGGTTCTGAGTAGCCAATCTTCACCTCTAAATCTGCAAAAATCGGTTGGAGTAAGACGTCTCAATAAAAACACAAGTGAGACGGAATCTGCAAACTTTGAAGAATTTATGGCGATTTCATAAGAGGCCTAACATCCTCCTTCCAAAATCCAGATGCATGATATATATCTTCTCCGTTGATCATGTCAAGGTTGAAGTTCCCAAATCAGATCCTAACCCTTGGCGAATGTCAATGATGCCTTAACATCAAGTACCCTTTGAGAATCATATCTATTGTTCGTACAGAAATTAAACCAAACAGACAAAGTTGTTGATAATTTAATACTTGCATTATGGATGTAAAATCGATAAATTTTACAAAATTACTAAACAAAATGAACGCTTTAATAAGGTAGTACTTATATAATTTATAAAACTAAACCTTAAATGAAGATTGAAAGTGTATTCACGTAAGTGGGACCTTTGAATCGTTTAAAGGGATAATATTAATGACGATTTTATCAGAAAAATGATTTTTTCTGGAAAATCTTTTCTTTTTTTTTTTATCACTCTTCATAACATAACTTGATAAGATTTTCTTGATTACATCTCGGGTTTTTTCTATGCGATGTTGAGTATCATACCTGTATTTACATCCAAGCAAGTTTCCTAAAAACGTCTTAGACCAAACGATAAAATTCTTGCGAATTCACTGGTAAACAAAATTTTCATTTTTTCAACTGTCAAGTGGGTATTTAAGAAAGTTCTAAGATGAATTGTTAGATCGCTCAATGTTGAGGTGGCAGAAAAAAATGGACGTCAGTCCAAATGGGCGTATACGTCAGTTTATCAGGATGGAGTTCATAACATTGAATTTCTAACTGCCGAGCTAATTGACGCTACTATCAGTAGTATGCAAGTCATAACAGGTTAACTGTTATATACGTTAACTGTTTTATATGTTAATGTAGTGGCTAATTAGAAAATTTGATTAATTAGTCTATTCATAGACTCATATGTACAAACTTTATAAAAAAGGCCTTCTGCCTTAAATTGGTTTTTTAAAATTAAACTCCAACGTTTCTTCCCAGGAACTGGAGCTTCTTCAAGGAGAATAATATTCAAAAGTGTAAAATATCTACTTTGTCATAGTTTTCTTTTTTTGTTAAAAATCGAATTCAAAGTTATGAGTTTTCCTTGAAAATCAAATTTAAAATTGATTATGTTCATGTGTTTTTTCGTAAGCTTTACCTAGTTCGCTGGTGACGGTAATTATAAATTTAGAGTCCATCAATCGAGTAAATTTTGCTCAATTTCTGTTCAAGAGCACTGACACTCAACACGAGCAAAATTTACTCGTATTCGACCAATAAAATCAAGGTCATGGCTGCGACCGTGTCATGGCGTGGGGTGTGGTGCGGGAAAAGCGCCACGGAGTTACTCGAGTTGGGCATCTCGGCGGGAGTGCTCCGTGGTATCACCACCCGCGTCCTGAGGGGTACTTACTTGAACTGGTGGTCATTTTATAGGGGCACATTCTTTCATCCTATTCTTCCTCCTCATCCTTGTGCAACTTCCCTCATCTCTAGAGCCGGCGTCGGGTAAACCTGGGCGTCCTCCCCACCTTTTATCTATTTGTTTTTTTATTTTTCAATTTGATAGTGTGCCACCTCCGCCTTTGCGGGGAGTTTGTAAAAAAAAAAAAAGTGTCCGTTTTGTGATCGTAAATCCTTGTAACAAGCTTAATTTCCACAATTTTCAACCGATTTTGATGTAATTTTCAGAGAATATGAGGGTTTGGTTGAAGATAGTCCCATCCCAATTTCATTGCACACGAATCAATAATTCACTCAACTCATGACATGAATTCCATCAATGAATTCCATCAAGCATCAATTTTTCATGTTCTACTCGTCCGATCTCTCTCCAATTTGGAGGATATTAAGAAAGATACAATTTAATCGTCCCTTATTTTTTTACTGTAGCATCATTATTAGCTGCTGATCATGTGCGAATGTGAAGTCCCTTCAACATGCATAATTGTTACAGTTTCAATTCGATTTTAATTAAATTTGTTGGGAATGCGCGGGTTAGACTAACGTTGATCCGTTATAAATTTCATTACTCAAATATTGATGGTTTTCATTGCGAACTCATGGCCTTTCTGTCCTATCTCGCTTGAATTTGGATGGTAGTTGGTTAATGACGGTGTGATTACCCCATATGAGTTAAATCGTTATCGTATCATTAGTAATTACTGCGCATGCGTGAACCCCAAATGTTTGTAGCAAGCATTACATTTACGATTTCTGCGATTGACTGGTACTGCGATATTGACATTATTTACAATTTGAATGATCAATACATTCATGTGACGAATACAAGGACGCTATGGTCCCTAACGAACTTGGCAGACGTATTTTTGGCTATTTCCGGGCCCCCCACCACTCCCCTTAAGAGGTACAGAGATGCATCAGCCCACTGCATCCCGTTTGGCGACTATCCCCTTTGTAATGGGCTCAACGGAGTTCGTGCCCTTTTACCAATAAGATCGGGAGAGAGTTCACCTCCAAGAGGTGGGGAGTCGCCCTTTTCCCACAAGCCCCGAGTAGGTACGAGTGCATACACGCCGGGCATGCAAACTTCCGTAGGAGCGCTTCGTGAAGAAAGTATCGATAAATTCCGCTGCTCCATCCGCCAAGTAACATGTTCCCATCCACGCTGGTCTTCTCTCATTGTTTCCACGGGTTCTTCTCCCGTTCCATCCTGAATATCCAGCCAGACCCTTTATCTCCCGTATTTATTACACTTTCTTCTTTGCCCCCTTCTTCCATCGGGAGCTACGGAGGTCACGTCACCAGACTGACCTGTCGACAAATGTGTAATCCGCACCACGGCGGTAAACATGAAAGGGTCTTTTTTACATCCTCCATCACCACCCTGAAAACTCTTTTTTTTTGCTTCCGAGTCTACCTAAAGGTATCGGAAGCATTGTTTTCACTTCCGGGAGAAACAAAATTTTTGGTCTCCAAATCAAAATTTCCACTCGCATTTTACGTTTTAGACCATTCTGAACATTTTTGGTTCTGTGTCTGTCTGTGTGTGTGTCTGTGTCTGTCTGTCTGTCGTGTGTCCGCAAATCCATGTAACAAGCTTATTTTCCACAGTTTTCATCCGATCTGGATGAAATTTTCAGGGAATGTCCGGGCTAGGGGGTAGACGGTCCCCTGTCAGTTTCATTGTTGCCAAATCAATACTTCATTCTGCGCATGCGCAAATCAATGCCTTCATGCATGCCAAATCAATTCTTCATTCTGCGCATGCGCAAACGTAAATTCCATTAAGATCTATTTTTTCACTCTCTAGTCGTTCAATTTTGCTTACATTTGGATGATAGTTGGAAGAAGATGACTTGATTAATTGTTAATAGTTACTGAATCATTAATAGTTACTGCGCATGCGCCAATGTGAAATAATTGTAATGACCTTAATTCCCACAGTTTTCATCCGATTTTGATGAAAATGTCAGCAAATGTGCGGCTTAGGTTGTAGATGGTCCCTTACCTACCTATTTCATTGTTTTCAACTCATCAGTATATTCTGTGCTTGCACAAACGTAAATTACATTGACTATAATTTTTTCGTTTCTTAATTCACCAATTATGACATTTCACGCGACTTCTTGATTTACTTGTTCCCACTATGAAATTTTTCAAGATCATTCAAAACTTTTCAATGATCTATACATTCATGATAGGTGATAGGTAAACGAGGAAGCAATGTGCCACACCCAACTTGGCAGACTTTTTTTTTCATCCCCAGTGTTATTCTGTCAATCTTCTGTTTAAAAATGATTTGAATGGCATGAATGACTTATTGAATCTAATTGGGCTTGCCCTTGTCTTAATAAATAAATTGAAAACTGAAAATCAACCGCTTAATGGCTATATAAAATTATTACTTATGAAAATGAACACTTCTTTCAAGAAGAATGGGAACAAAATTGGTGTCAAGTGATCGAAGTTTCCCATCCTTTTCTACGTTATTCCTTCAGCTGATTGCAGATACAACAGCTATTTATTCTAAATTTAGTTGAGGCAGCTTTCAGCGACTTACTCTCAACCGTAGTGACACTGCACGAATGAGTATAACCAACGTATTCATTTTATACTTTGTAAATGAAAATCGATTTCATTCTAAGAAATTTGACACCATTCGTAATCTTCTACAATGTGCGATTTTTTCAACGATTTTTCAAAGTTTCCTACAATGGGCAGGGGGTTCCCGTCCAGGCAGTAAAGATGCTTTGACATCACCAGTGCGCGGAACTCTGAAAATCAATAGAAAGAAAACTACTCATCGTAGAAGGGTGAGGTTGATATCAAACTTGATAACACAATGAAACTAAGATTTCTTATTATAAGAAATATTACAGCGTGGTTGGAGTAACCGTCCGTCGGAGGTTCGAGCCATATTCACATACTTGTCTGTTTCTTATAGGATTTAGTTTTTTAGGTTGGACAACAAAGAAATTAGCAGGGGACCTCATTCAGCTGATCTTGAAGTCGTCAGACTTTATGATTCGTTTCTAGATGTTCTAGGAGGTCTCCATTTAAAATTTCAGCTCCATCGGTTGGATTGAAAAGAAATTAGTTCTGGATTACACTCAGCTTACCTGTGGGACTCTTGATTGTATGATTCGTTTCAAAGGATGTCCCAAGTGTTCTCCATTCCACATTTTAGCTTCATGGGTTGAATAACTAAGAAATTAGCTTCATTGCTTAGTAGTGAAGAAATTAGCTCCTTAGATCTTAAGGCAACGGCAACACAAGCCTTCATACGCCGTTGTGATGTGCCATTTTTGACATGAATGTCAAAACGAGTCTTATATCTTATCGCTGGGGGTTGTTCTCAAAATTATATCAAAACCCTTTTTATTTATTACGTTGCCACGTTTTCTGACGAGTTTCACTTACAACCAACGCGTTTCTAGGGAAATTTAACTTTAGTAGTTTTCATCGTACAAGAATCATGCTCTATTCGTTGGAAAGCTCTCAGTTTACTTAACCACATATTACGTTAACCACTGAGCCAACAACCTGAAGTATGAGCGTGGTTGTGTGAATAATTGTTAACATACAGTTGATCCTTCTAAATTAATTTTGTAAACATGATTGCAACGGCTACTGGGACTTTCTAGTTAGAATTGACATATTCATGATCTATCGCTTTTTGACATGGATCTGTCTTTGCTCTAGGGGTCAACCAAAAATTTTCGTCACGAAAAAGTTGATGTCACAATTTCTTATGATGTTCACGTACAATCCATCCGTAGCTAGGAGAATGGAACTTCCGCAGTTTTCATCGCACAGAAATCCACTCGTTGGAAAGCGCTTGATTTATGTGATAAATGTTCACATCTCAAGCTACCAATTTCTCCCTCCTTACGTACCTAGCTACATTCCTAAACTAAGTTGATTGGACTATAAACCATTTTAAAAAGCCGGTTACAATATTCTTAACGTAAAGTAATAGCAACATTTACTCCACTCCATAGGAAACATTTTCATCCTCTTGACAACAGTCGACTGTTAACAACTCATTGTAGTGGCTTCTCTCCACAGTTATTTTCAACATTTCTATAAGTAAACCGTTGTTTTGTTGGAATTAGTCGGGATGCGGCCCAGGGAAAATAAATGAAATTATTTCATTTATTGTTTTATTTGATAACGTTTCGTCCTCTTACTGAGGACATCTTCAGATCTTGGTGTGTCTAGGAAAAAATTGTATAAATAGTATAAAACCAATAAATTAATTTAAAAAAAAAAGAAGACATATCCATGTAACATGGTATCTGCTTGTAAAGCAGATAGTGGAACTCGTTTACGAGTTTCTGATTTCCGATTTTTTCGTTACGTTTTTAAATGGAAATTTTCGTCAAGAAGTTCTCCGTATAATGTATTCTATATTGAAAATCACTTCATGAGTCCCAGCATTTTATGTCATCAAAAGAATCAAATTAGCCATTAAAATCTCTTCAAATGAGACTGATGAAATGACTGTTTATTCTTAATTCTGTATTTTTAATTGTTCAGATGGCTCATGTGCCGCCATCACTGAGGGGGACCGTCCACAACGTCCAACTAGTGCCTTGTCTATGCCCCGTGTCCAGGGACGTCGAATCGCCTTACCTCAGCAGCCCTCCAATGAAGCAGACTCAGCAGGTCGATCAGCTTCAGCAGACCCCCACGGCGTACATCGTCCAGTCACAGCAAGCCCCATCACAGCCGACATAAAATTACCGCTGATGACATGATCGAATTCACAATCGACAACTTCTGAAGTCATCGTGTTGATGATTTTATTTTGATGATTTTCGGAAACCTATTCAATAATTTCTTATTTATCTTCCGAATACTCAGAAAAATTCAAGAATTTACAGAAACAGACACATACCTAAAAACCAAGTCTTGAAGACAATTTGTAAAATTAACGGTAGATATATTTAGTTTTCTGAACTAAAGTGTTGTCTATTCAATAGTAATATATTTTTCAACTAGAAATCATCGGAATTGCGTTTTGTTTTAAAACGCTTCAGCTTTTGTTAGCCAGTTTGCTGTCCAAAATTTTGAAACCCTCTACTGTGCTATACACCAACTACTTACTTCCTTGTATTATACTATAACTTTATTATTTACCATTCATTATTTGCATGGCATAAATAATATCACTGTAAGAATAATGCTATTAATTTATTTTATCGAATTATTAAGATAAATTTTGAATATTTAAGACTGAATTGATAAGACTGATTTCTAATTTATACAAATAAATTGAAATATACATATATTTCGCTCTCGTACTGATAATTTTATCTTTTTCCTAAGGTGAAACTCAAATTAAAATGTACAGAAATTAATGGGTTGTTTTTGTTGTTGAATATTTTAACTTTGTGGTAAGGATTGCATTGCAGTTGTGAGTGTATACGGCAATATGATAAGAATACCTTAGAATACAACGATAATATTATTGTACAAAATGGGTTGCTCTATATATTTCGCATGATTTTTGTTGAAGTATCAAATAAAATGGTGGTAAATTATTTATTAGGTATAATCATCTAGTAGGCAGGCCGGTGATTTGTACATTAATTGAAACTACTATTAATTTATTGTTAGATTTAACGGGCGGGCGAATTACTACAATATAAGTAGGTAGTTACTAAGACACAAAAATTCAGTATTATAATAATGAAAGATAAATTCAAAATACAAACAAATCTTAGTGAGCCTATGGAAATGCCGGGTATTCATGAGGTCAATACCAACGATTAATCTGTCAAACTTTTGTTCACTCTTCCGAAGTTGGATTCACCAGAAATCAACATCTGAACGTTTGGGATGAGAAGAGTGAGTTGGTTTCCGTTTTTGGAAAAGATTGAGGATTCGAATGAAGGAGACACTTATGATTTGAAATCTGGAGCAGAAAATGATCGAAGTGTAGAAAATATGTAGCTGCAAGCACTTACTGCCGTATTAGGTATAAAGGAAAAACACTAGTTTCAAAATAAACCCTGAAATTCTGAAACAGTAGCTCTATACCTTGTTGAAAATAAGGTCAGCATTGGTTCAAACTCTTGAATTTCTCGAAAAGATGGAAGCGAAATTTGCCCTCTGCGCGCAGATTCAGCATTCTGCAATCTTTATTCAGCAAGCAGATTCAGCATTCTTTTTAATTTAAAAGACACTATAGATAGGTATATTTATGTAGGTATTTAATGCGGCAAGTGCTGCAGAGTGGATGGGTTGGACACTGCATAGTTACTAGCCAACAGTAACCTAGCTGATTTTAAATAGCTATAACTAGAACTAGCTATAGCTGTAGTACTGAGACATATGAAATTATATAACGGAATGCTTCGACATATATTCACAGTGTGCAGATGTCCTCACATCTGCCAAGATTCTCGCTCCTTCAAAGAAAATTCAAAAATCCCGCCCATTCTACGACCCAGGGTTGCCCCTAGTGCCTGTTAGCCTCCCGTGTCTCCCCAGACTGAGGCACAGGTCTTCCTTCCTAACATGATTCTCGGCCATTTTGTCCTTAGCGTTTGCCAAGTATCAAAAGCTCCTTCGGAATTTTCAATTTTTTTCGCTTTCATTAATTCATTTCATAAAATTACCATTTATTTACGTTCATTTATCACATTCATCAATCATTTAGTCATTCACGTCCATTTATTCATTCATTCCGCGTTATTTTCTTCGTCGTTTCTTCGCGAAATGTCATCTCAAATCGAGCTAACCTCAAGGCGTCGGAAGCGTCGGGCGGAATCCAGGTTTGGGGGTAGTAAGGGCTGTTTTATTACAGAACCCGACAATACCTATAATTCTTCAAGTAAGAGCCGGGAACCGCACCACAGGAAGGATCGGCTTGGCGCGGGTGGATATAGCCCGGCGAAATACGCCCGAAGTTGTCAAGCACACAAGGGTGGCCGCTCCTCTAACCCTAAACATCACCGGCAGGAAAAGGTACGTTCCCCTTTTACTGATTCCGATTCTGAGGAAAAAATTTCCCTATATGGTTCGGATATCTTCCCGTCTTCACTTTCTTCTGACTCTGATGCTTCACATCATTATAGGTCCCGATCATCAAGATCGCGATCTTCATCCTTGTCTACTCTCGACTCGAGGAGGCGCCCTAAGCGTCCTTCCCATCAACATCCGAGGAATGATTATAAAAGGTATGATACCAAAAAAGCTAGGTACCTCAAAAACCTCCCAAAGAGAGCTAGGTACGTGGTGCGGCGCACTATGCGGCCCAAGCGACGAGCTCTGAAGCTTGACAAGGCTTACGAACGCGAGTGGAGGGACCTCGTTCGGTTAGGGATGGACAAGGATGTGTATTCCAAATTATTTGAAGATTATGATCCGGAGATACACATGCGTTGCTTAATTCCCCCCATCATTGATAGTGAAATTCACCCACATTTGTCGAAACTCACAACACTTCGGGATCAGGGCCTGCAACGTACTCAACACGCCGCAGGTAGGGCACTTGTGGCTACCGAGGCTGCCCTTACCATTTTAGCCAACCACATGAATAGGGAAGATCGAGCTGGCCATCAACTTTCCATGTCCCAGGATCAAACTTCAGACCTATACGGATTCATGTGGGACACGGCGGCTCTTTTGGCTTCAGGTTTTTTCGGAACGACCAAAACCCCTAGGAATTTAATGATGTTTTCCATCAAAAAACAATTTCGCCAACAGGCTAGAAATGCCCCAATGAATGATAAATTGTTTGGTGGGACCATTCCTGAAATTGTCCGTACATCAAAATTAGCAGATTCTGCTGCTCGCCATTTTTCTCTTCCAGACTTATTCATTAGAAAGGCGAATAAAAAAGGAACTCCCTCTTCGGGAAACGGACGGCGCCCTGCGTATCGGACACACAGGCACTATCGCCAGCCGACGCAGGGCAATCGACCTCAAAACAAAAACAAGTACTACAAGAACCAGAATCGGAATCACCCGCTGAGGAAAGACCAATCAAAAAGCATTCTCCCCAATCAGAAAAACAATGCTTAAATCCCATTTTTAATCAAAAGTATTCAGATCCCATACGTCATCGACCAGTTTTGCCCGATAATATTAAATTTAATTCAAGCGTACCTCCTGCTCTCACCGAACCCAGTCAGGTTACAGGAGTGTCCTATGCATTTCGCGGCTCTCCACCTGTTCAGGGTATTGCTGAAGTCTCTGCGCTTGCGGGCTCAGCCCCTGCATCTCTGGGCACCACACAGGAACTGACCCGCTCTTCTTCGTCGTGCCGGTCTCCTGTGGTTTCGCAACAGGTGACATCTGCCGATGACGCTATTGCCCATCAGCCTCCTGCTGCGTTGGTAAGTGGACTTCAGTTACCTTATGCCGGACGTCTGAGATTTTTCTCTCAGCGTTGGCAGAACATTTTTATTTCTGACAATAATATTTTACAATGGGTAATAGGTTTGTCAATCCCTTTTGTTTCATCACCGCCCCCTCCTAATGGGAATGGCCATGAATGTGGGGCAACACCGTTATTTGACGACCACATTTCACATTTACAATCCATAGGTGCCATAATTGAAATTCCTAAATGCGACGACCAATTTGTGTCATCTACTTTTTTGGTCCCGAAACCTGATGGTTCGTCACGTTTCATCCTTAATCTAAAAAATTTGAATGATTTTGTTAGGGCACCTCACTTTAAAATGGAAGACCATAGGACGCTCATGCGCATTCTTCCTCCCTCGTACGTCAGGGTCACAATTGATCTTCAAGATGCTTACTACTCTGTACCCATTCACCCCGACCATTACAAGTTTTTAACTTTTAACTACGATCATAAACGTTTTGCATTTACATGCCTACCATTTGGCCTTTCATGCGCTCCCTTTGTTTTTACAAAGCTAATGAAGCCTGTCATGGCTCGTCTACGACAGTTGGGTATTTTATGTCTTAATTACCTTGATGACATATGCATTCTCGCCAAAGATAATGAGTCATGTAGTCGGGCTTACTCCACCACGGTCTCTCTCCTGGAGTCACTGGGGTTTAGTATAAATCGGGAAAAATCCGCCTGTTCTCCCAGCACTACGTTCAAATTTTTGGGCTTCATTTTCAACTCTGTGAATTTAACGATTTCTCTTCCCCCAAATAAGGTCCAAAAAACGTCATCAGCAATCATCTCACTTCTTCAATCTCCTTCACCTTCAATTCGAGAGGCGGCTCGGGTAATCGGCCTGCTCATTTCCTCTATTCCCGCAGTGCCTTTTTCCCTCATCCATTGCCGTTTGTTAGAATACGATAGATTCATCGCCTTGTCATCTCATAACGACGACTATTCTGCTCCCTTTTCTCTATCTGAACACTCCAGGAGAGACCTCCTTTGGTGGTTATTGGCCTTGAAAAATCCTGTAAATGCTTTTCCGGGGGATAACTTTGAGCATGAAATGTTCTCGGACGCCTCCACTTCTGGCTGGGGTGGATTTTTAACCCCCCATTCCACAGGAGGATGGTGGTCAAGGGACCTGGTATCAAGACACATTAATGAACTAGAGCTCTGGGCAGTATTTGAAACGTTGCAGCATTTCGCGCACTCCTGGACCCACACCTCCATCCTCCTTAGAGTGGATAATACAACTGCTATCGCCTGTATCAATAGAGGGGGTAACGCTCGATTTCCTCACCTACACGCAGTAGCGGCAAAAATCTGGGAGTTCTGTGCTACTCGCCACATCACCTTCTTTGCCTCCTACATCAAATCAGCAGAAAATATACAGGCGGACATAGAATCACGCCGTTCTCAGGAGGATTATGAATGGGGATTGAACTCGGATTCCTTCAGACAAATTTGTCTAACGCTGGGCACGCCTACTATCGACCTTTTTGCCTCGTCGGACCTTCATCAACTCCCAGATTATTGTTCATGGAAGCCAGACCCAGGGGCCTATGAGGTTGATGCTTTTACCATTTCATGGAGAACTTTCTTTTTCTTTGCTTTCCCTCCATTTTTCATCATCCCCAGGGTCCTGCAGAAAATAATTAGAGATCAAGCGTCGGGTATTGTTGTTGTTCCTGATTGGCCTTCCCAGTCCTGGTTCCCACTGTTCAATCTATTAGCGACTTCACAAATAATCAGGTTACCACCCTCTAACAATCTGCTCTTTTCTGTTGTTGACAGTCGACCTCATCCAATGGCCAGCAACCTGTGTCTTCTGGCCGCAATTTTATCGAGCAGCGCTTTGCCCGAGACGGCCTCTCAGCCTCTGTGATTGAGACACTTACGTATTCTCTCTCACCATCAACTTTTAAACAATATGAGTCCACATACAAGCAATGGACAGACTTCTGCCGACAAACGGATAGTAATCCTCTTGATATTTCTGCCAAGCAGGTAGTTTCCTTTTTACAATTTATATTTGATACAAAACCTGTTGCTTATCAAACATTCAACTCCCATCGTTCTGCTCTGGCCCTTGTAGCCTCAACGGACATCTCCTCAGATCCTCTGATTCATAGATTTTTGCAAGGTGTATTTCGGCGACGTCCCTCGATACCTAGGTATACTTCTACTTGGGACCCTAAGACCGTGCTCTCCTACCTAGAACACTTTCACCCGAACTCTCTCTTATCATTCTCAAAAAAGTTACTACTTTTACTCCTACTGGCCTCAGGCCAAAGACTCCAAACAATAAGGGCTATCGAGAGGTGCAATATTCATTTTACTGACTAAGGGGTTTCCATTTGGGTGGACAGGCTTCTAAAAACCTCTAGACCCGGATTCAAGGGTATGACATTATCTTTCCCTTTTATGCCACAGCAAAGGGGAATTTGTATTCCTTCCATATTAAAATCGTTTTTGGCCTTATCAGAAAATATCTGCCCACCACACCACAAAGCCCTTTTCATTATTTCATCTCCCCCTCACACTCCGGCAACGGGCCCCACTCTAGCCAGATGGGCTAGGGATATGCTACAGTCGGCGGGTGTAGACTCCGGTACCTTTTCGGTACATTCTACCCGGCACTCCTCGGTCAGCGCAGCTGCAAGAGCTGGGGTTTCAGTTGACGTTATAATGAAAGCAGCCGGTTGGACACCCTCCTCTGGCATGTTTGCTCAAATCTACAATAGACCTATAGAAGACGAATTTACCTTCTCCAGGTCTGTTCTCTCTTCCTAATCTTACTGCCCAGTGATTTTACATTTATCTCTAATTTCTTTGGAAGAGCTTCAGATTCCGGTGGGGGTGTGTTTTACCTCATCCAGTTCAACTATTTTGTCAGTGTTTTTATTTTTTCATTCAGTGGATTACATTGTAATAATTTATACAGTTTTCATTAATTAAGAGAATTACATTTTATTACTCTCTACAGTTATTATATCTGTTTCATTTTTCTTACAATATATAAGCATTTCTGTTTTACGAGGTGGAAATGGTCTTTCTTAATCCTTCCTCATAATGCTCATAAACTTTCTGATCATGCAAAGCATTAATTATCCCTCACTGTCTCTCGTACGATATGAGTAACCTTCCTTCCTCCTTTCTGTGAGGGGGGGGGGGGGGGGGGGGTTGAAGTATTTGTCCACAATCCATGACACTAGGTGTCCCTTTATCACACCCATATTGAATAGGGACTAGTATTCTAGGGATTTGGAGATTTGTTCCCTCTTTTCTTCACTGCATTATTTTTTCACTATTCTATAGGTTTTCAGGATAAGGGTTGCCCCTCCTCCAATCAAGTCCCGTTCAGAGGGTTCTTTAAACAATCTGCACACTGTGAATATATGTCGAAGCATTCCGTTATATAATTTCCACTCAACCCAACGGAGTGTTAGGTCGAGTGGGATTATATTAGGAATGCAAGACATATATTCACAGCCCACCCAGAACTTGGTCGTTCTATGTTTTAACCATTCCCAACCCCTACTCTCTGACCGGTCCTTCTTGTCAAACGCCCCATTTACTTCTTTGAAATATGGCCGAGAATCATGTTAGGAAGGAAGACCTGTGCCTCAGTCTGGGGAGACACGGGAGGCTAACAGGCACTAGGGGCAACCCTGGGTCGTAGAATGGGCGGGATTTTTGGATTTTCTTTGAAGGAGCGAGAATCTTGGCAGATGTGAGGACATCTGCACACTGTGAATATATGTCGAAGCATTCCTAATATAATCCCACTCGACCTAACACTCCGTTGGGTTGAGTGGAAATTATACTGCAGGATTGAGATCTCAACTGATTGCATGTTTGTATTGATAATCATACCCTAAAGTGTTCACGAAACAGCTTATTCCTTCAATGTCGTCAACTATTCATACGTTTCTAACTGAAGGACCGAAGCGTATCACTCTACTCAGGGACTTCTGAGTAGGTACATATGAACTACGGGCACAATTTTTTATGATGAAATTTCATTCACCTCTTGCCGAACAATACCAACATAATAGCCAACATATCCTGATGTTTATTAAACGGCAAATGTCCGACTTTAAACCAGCTATAATCAATGTTTATGAGACATTATTAATTCGAATCAGGGGGTACGCATCCGTGGTTTGGTCTACATACCAACTATAAGTACCTCTCAAACTAGACCAAAGGAGTCCATAAACTTTTAGCAAATTTTCGAAAAAAAAAAAAACAAAAAAAAAAACAGAGAGCAAGGGCCGAAAATAGGTAATAATTTGAGGAGAAGTTTTGAGATTGGATTTTGAAAATTAAGTTCGTTCTGAGTGAAAAAAATCTTTGTCCGTCATCTCAAAATTGGTGGAATACAAAATGGCGGCATCATAAAGATGGCTTAATTTAAAAATAGCTAAGGGGATGTCTTATTCATGAGTCATTTTTACAAGTTTAGATGAAAAATCGATATAGTCTACAATAAAGTTAAAAATCCAAAATCTCTTTTTGAATCGCAGAATATTATTTAGAACGGGTTTTTTCTTCCATAGAATTGGTAGTTAACAATTTCTTTCCCCTCAAAGTCTTCAATTTTCAAAACAATGTAACATAATATGGTAAGATAGTTTACGAAAATTAGATCATACGATCATGCTTCATGACTGGAACTTTTTTTTGTACTTTTTTCTTATTCATCATATATCTATCTTATATTCTTTGTATTGTATTAAGCGTGCTTATTTTATCAAATAAATAAACTAACAGTCACAGAGGCAGAAGGGCAGATCTCGCAAACTGTACAAACGAAGTCAGAAACTTGGTGGTCCTGCAATGGCAATGCAATAATTAAACCCGCCCAGGATGCAGATAATTTTATTACATTCTCATACGATTTCTAGTCAAAGATTCTGGATAGTAGGTGATGAACTATACATACTGTGATAAAATTTGTATTCTTTATGAACTTTAGTCCGGTGTTTTCATTTACGTTATGGTCCATTCCATAATGGAGGATCACGATTTAATCCAAAGTTAATCCAGTTATCTTGCTTTGAGGCATGACTCCTGCCTCTGGATTATCCCCCTTTAGCCCTCTATGGTTGAACGGGCCCTCATGTGGCTAAATTTCTGAATAGTAGTTCATGCTCCATTTCGACTACAAGCGATCTATGGAATTTGTAACATTAGGCAAATAGATTTTGTGGTTGTTGCAGGTTAAAATACAGCAAGGTAATCGTGCCTCAGCTGACGGACACGCACGGACGCGTCATCCGTCAGAAAAAGCGAAGGGAACCCCTCAAGACCATTAAACCAGCCGCGTTCAGTTTTTTTCTCTCTCGCCAATCTCGGCCCCTTCAGATGACTCCATCTTAACGCCTTTTAACTCTTAGAATTTGCTTATCTATTTCGGACAGAAAAAAATATACGATACGAAACAGGCAATCTGTAACACGTGTGTTGGGCGTTTTGTGACTAGACACTTTCCTTGATAAAGCCAAGAATGAAACGTTTTAGAGTACGTAATGGTTCTATGTCGTGTTAGTCTGACTATATCATCTTACATTAGTCTAGGTCATATAATATTATTGAACTGTTTTTAAAACAGATTAATTAACTTTCAGAAAATATAAATTCGAATATAACCTTTTTTCCCAATATATTTTCATTTTACTATTAACATTAATTTGTTTCATTAGATTAAAAACGGACAAAAGCACAATTTTTACCATGTGCTTCAGTTACTTAGGTTGTTGGCATTTAATACTATTATATTAATTTAAATCCGACTTTCAATTTTTTCCACAATAGAGTTTAACAGTTGAATGGCTTGTCAAGTATTGAAAGGCATGGTTCTCAAAAACGGTTAACGAAACAGTCTATTTCTAACGACAGGTTTTTGAATACGAAGTGGCGTTTGCTTGTTGAAACATTTTAGCATGGCACATGCTTTAGCCATCACCTAACTGGCCAAAAGTGTCACGTTTTCATGTCACGAATAGCTGTCACACAAATTTTCTTATGAGTTTCACGTACAACTAAGCTATTGGTAGGGAAGTGGAACTTCCCCAAAATTTCCACTCGAATTTTACGTTTTAGATCATTCTGCTCAACTTTGGTTCCATGTGTGTGTGTGTGTGTGTGTGTGTGTGTGTGTGTGTGTGTGTGTGTGTGTGTGTGGTCGGGCTAGGGAAAAGACGGTCCCCTATCAGTTCCGTCGTTCTTGACTCAATACCTCGCTCTGCGCATGCGCAAATATAAATTCTACCAAGCATCATTATCTCACGTCCTATCATTTTCTCTCGCTCAAATTTGGATGATAGCTAGGAGCTGACAATTTGATCATCTTATATCAATTTCAACATGATTGCATCATTGATAGCTACTGCGCATGCGCCAATATGAAATCCTTTCAACAAGCCTATTTACCACAGTTTTCTAGAGGAAATTTTCAGGGAATGTGTAGACGTCCCCTATTAGTTTCATCGTTCTTGACTTAATACCTCACTCTGCGCAAGCGCAAACGAAAATTCTACCCGTCATCATTTTCTCACGCCCTAGTCGTTCGATCTCGCTCAAATTTGGATGATAGTTGGGAGATGACAATCTTATATCAATCTCAACATAAATTGTATCATTAATAACTACTGCGCATACGCCAATATGAAATCTTTGCAACAAGATTATTTTCCACAGTTTTCATCCGATCTGGATGAAAATGTTAGGAAATGTGCGGGCTAGTGTTTAGGCGGTCCCCTATCAGTTTCCTTGTTGCAAAATCAATTCTCCACTCTGCGCATGCGAAAAGTAAATTCCATTAAGCTCCATTTTTTTACGCCCTAGTCGTCCGATCTCGCTCAAATTTGGATGATAGTTGGGGGATGACGATTTGATCATCCCATATCAATTTCAACATGATTTTATTTTTAATAGCTACTGCGCATGCGCCTATATGAAATCCTTCTAACGACCTTAATTTTTACTGTTGTCATCCGGGCAGATGCTCCGGTAGAGGAACGGAGGGAAATAGAGACACTCGTGAGATAAAAGATTTTGAAAAAATTCGTTCGCGCCAACAATTTTTGAATGATAGGAGATAGGTAAGTAGTTCCTTTTTCTTCAGCAGAATTCGCCCTCGTAGAACATCTCTGGTCGACCTGTAGTCATGCACTTCCTTGTCCTACGTAACCGCGTAACGCGGAAACAATAGAACAACTGCAAGTTCGTACCCCCTCAACGGAATTCATCACCTTCCAAAGATGAAAGATCGGAAAGTAAGTTTCGCACGGACAGCCCCCGTGTCATTTTCGATGAAAAGGATAATGCGAGCTATTCATTTCTTCGATCGACCCTACTATTGTGATCAATCCGGAGTTTTTTCTCCACTGTATTTCCGCATTCTGGAGGTAACTTCTGTTGTAACATAAACGTTAGTCACGCAACATTTGATGTAGATTTACTGGCCAGACGCACACTGGGGCCTAGTCACGTAATTAGGAGCGATAGTCGAAAATCAAAAGGTTGGAAAACCAGACGGAAGCACTGATTTTGTTTATATTATGAAGTTATAAAGCTGTACCGAAATTCAGAATCTATTTCACAATTAATTGACAGTAAAATTCTGAAGGTTCATCTTTAAGGCCAATGTGGACGCCAGTTGACTATAAAGGTGTGATGTCAGAGTATACATTGACCAGTGGTTTCTGCTCAGAATTGCTACATCTCTAAAGGGAAATTTCCACACACACGCGCGCGCGCACACACACACACTCGCGGACACACACACACACACACACACACACACACACACACACACACACACACACACACACACACACACACACAAGATACAAGATTCTTTTATTGAAATAACAATGTACATTTACAATTGGAATTTACACACACATACATATATGTCTATATATATTTTATAATAGCTCAATAGAAACATCGGAGCACAAGCTTTCCAAAAATGTGCTATATGATGGATATTTTACCAGTATAACGGCCCTAGAAATTCATTTGCTCGATGGCGTCACGGTCCCCGCCCGCCTAAGGGGGACCCACTGCACCCTTGCATTACCACGTCACGCGTGATCTTCCTACCCGTCTATTGGCCTAACTAAACGGTATTTTGAGCCGAAAATTGCTACATGTGGGTTTTCAAGTGCGCCAAATCTGAGGCCAAAACTGTGAAATTCCAACAGGTTAAAGTTCCACATTCAGAAATACCAAACCTTTGTGTAATGATTTGCTATGTTTTGGGTCTGCCGATTTACGGAATTAACAGAAATGCCCTTGAATACAGCCTTCATCCACTGCTCCCTTCAACCGACTGCTATAAGAAGGATTTCACACTTCTCAGCTAATAACTCACGCGTTGATTGAATATCTACGACTGATGATCCCCAGCATCTTAAGGTCCGAGAACGATAACTCATCTCGTCCTCCATTTTCACTCCGAACAAACGGACCCCCAAACCCCAATCCGGGCCCGCCCAAAGCGATTAAAAAATTCCAATAAAGATCCGACTCCTTTCAAGCATTTTGTTCGTTGACTTAATGCGAAAAAAAGAAGAATTTTTCTTAATCTGATGCCGAAAACACGTGAAATTGATTAAGGCGTCGCGGAATGGCGTGTTTTTCTTTTCCACGAGAAAGTTATGGCGTTTTTTCTTTTTTTTCTCAACACTGAATGGCGGAGTGCTTTTGAAGGACTTGGCTTGTTTGAGGAGTGAAGCTGATCAGTCTTGCCCGAAATGGGGTCAAAGGTTAGGCCATAATTCTCGGCTGTCCGATTTTTTCTACCTATCACTTGGGTTTTGCCATTAGCATTTGAGGGCTTTGTGTTCACAGAAATTATTAACTATCAAATTCATGAGGCCATAACCTTTCCCAAATGATATGTTTTCAAACATCCTATTTACATCTATTTTTGTGATACTAAAATGTATTTGGTAGGTTTATCGAAAATTCAACACAATTTAATGAATTTTTCAAGATCATTTAAAACATTTCAATGATATACATTCGTGATAGAAAAACGAGGAAGCTTTGTGCCACACCGAACTTGGCAGACTTTTTTTATATTATTCTCTGGGTTGAAAGTTGAAGACTCAATTGCCCCACTATACGCACTTGCCCCTCAACAGGGGAACGCTTCTAGGTTTTCCCCGATTCCTAATGAATTACTAAATTCAATTCAATATATCTACACGTTTTTCGACGTACAAATGTCTGGGGAATTTAATAAAACCATATTTATAATTTAACGAGTAGTTTGAGGGAAATGGTAGTATCACAAAGTCAGATTTATGAAAAACGGGTACCTACGAACTTGTGTCGCCTGACTCTACTCATGTTTTACTGTCCACTCTATCTCCATGCAACGTGGGAGACATGGCAGTAGGTAATAGTCGGGTCTACCTGCTACAACAGTAGGTACTATAATAGGAACATCAGAATCTAAGAAGTATAACGACATTTTGCAATTGTTTCAGGATCGGTGCTCTTATATACGACACTATTGCATTAACATAGCTTTTTTCATTATCCTTTACTCAATCGTGATAATCCATATATATATATATATATATATATATATATATATATATATATATATATATATATATATATATATAGAATAAGTGCTATAAACTTGAATACTGGGTACTACTGCATTAATCATAGGCCATCAACGTCTTTGTGTACAAGAAGTTCTATGTTCTTCTATGTTCTTCTATGTTCCATGTTCTATGTTCTATTCTCGTATATGTTGTACATAATTTACCGATCGATAAATCAAAATTTGAAGTCACCACAATTATATTCGAGGAATGTTTTCAAAAAATTGATTAGTGATTGGCTGGTTGAGACGGGGCGGAGTGAGTGTGAGTCGGTGATTTGCAGCATATATGTATAATTAGAGTTAACATAGTGTAGAGATGATAAATTTATTTATATGCAGATGATAAATGATATTAAAAACTAGGAAAATGACTCATAAATTGTACTACTAATAAAATTGTGGGAACAAATAAATTTAAACGAAGTACTATTTCCCTAGCAACGACTCGGTATTAATCGGAAATCATCAGAAAACCAACCGTAACGCTTTTTTCGTTTGTGTGCCAAAGTAAAGACATAAACGATAAGGTTCTATTCGATTATCATCAGAAACGCTTGCCTACGAGTCTGCAACACATTGGGACATTTTAGGTCTCTAGTTGCAGACTCGTATGCTAGCTCTAAGAGCCACTCAGCTGATCCGGACCCTGGGCATCGTGAAGTAAATGTCCTAAAGAGGCTACATACGAAATTACAGCTTCCTAGAGTGTAAAGCATAGAAATTAGCTTTAAGAGCCACTCATCTGATCCGGACCCTGGGAATCGTCAAGTAAATGTCCTAAAGAGGCTACATACGAAATTACAGCTTCCTAGAGTGTTAAGTATAGAAATTGCCTATTAAAATGATTTAATCACCGCTTCACAAATCAAAACGTTCTCGCAATATTCGGATCACCTGCTGTGAATCAAAGCATCGAAACACCAGCTCAATGAAATCATCAGAAATCAGAAGTTAACAAACGTTTGCAATCATGTCACAACATCAATTATTGAGAATGATCACCTGTGTGTGCACAATTATTCATATAACCATGCTCATAACTCCGCTTGTTGGCCACGCACTTCGCAGTAGTTAACATAATATGGTTGGATAAATCGAGAGCTTTCGAACGAATGGTCAACGAATTTTGTGGGATGAAAAACGACGAAGTACCATTTCCCTAGCAACGACTCGGTTGTAAGCGGAAATCATCAGAAAACCAACCGTAACGCTTTTTTTAAACGCATTTTTTTTAACGCTTTTTTCGTTTATGTGCCAAAGTAAAGACATAAAATGTCAAAAATTACTGAATTAATATAGAAGATAATAGTTATTTTATATAGTTTGTGCACATGTACAATAGCAAATCGTGTAAGCAAACAGCAACACTCGCCAGGTAATTTCGGGCCTCTGCCTAGCATCTGGCAATTCATTGAAATTTTATAATTTATGTTATGCGTATAATAATTAAATATAAGAGCTTTTGTTGTATATTTGTACTTGTATAAGAAAATTCAATTCAATGAAATAAGTACGTAATAAATTGGAGGTAAGTACCTACCTCTACATTTTGTAGTAGCATTAAGTTTTTTAGCAGAGCGGTGAGGGGGTGTTCCCGATGGTGAGGATTTTGGGTTAAAAAAAAAAAAAAAACTTTTTTCTTGGAAGATTACACAGAATAGTGATTTTTACCTCTTTTAACGCTACTGTATGGTGCTTTCCCTCAACCATTACCGAATACAACGCCGTAAAAATTGTATTCCCTACTCGTGTCAAGTTTTTAAACGGAAAGAAAGAGCGTTCATTAGGTAAGATAAATTGATGACAAATACGCCTTCTTGAAAAATGACTCGACCTGTTGGGTATCCAATTCGATCTCGCGAGATCGAACGCATCAGATAAAAGTTCACATTCCAGGTCTAACTCCGAGGAAAGTTAAGCTTTCAAGGAATCAAATTTTATGCTACTATCTACATAGCTAAAGAGCTTCCTTTAACATACAAAATACCGCTGGACGCATCAGGGAACCATTTCGCTCCAAGAACAGCTTTCAAATGATGTGCCAAAGCTCCCTCAAGTAGAAAGTCCGTACACAGCTCCAAATACCAACAATTTTTATATTTTAGCTCGTTTTAGCGAATTTTCTTAAAAAATGAACAATTGCAATTTTAACGTACCACCAAGCCGTTGCTGGGGAAATGAAACTCCTTTAGTGTTTATGGGACAAAAATCGTTCTCCATTCGTTTGAAAGCTCTCGATTTATCACGGATTTCTTTCGTACTTGTTCTTCTATTAAGGTCGTAGTTTTATATTTATTTATTTTATAAATGGATATAGTAAACAATGCCGCTTGTTTTGTTGTCACTTGGTTTAGAAGTTAATCTTGGTTATAGTAATTGTAGACGCGCACCATAACAGAAAATCACCTAGGCAATCCCTTCTAATTTCGATTCTATTTGTCGTATGAAGCTCCTGAAAAATTTGGTCACTTCTGCCAGGCATGTTCCATGTTTCTTGACTTTTAGCCACGGGCTCTAAGTAATAACATCCGGGGGGTCTGGGGGCCCCCCAGCGGGGTCAAGGGGCAGAGCCCCTAGCGAGTCCCGAAGGGCATTTTTAGCTGGTGAGTCAGCTCGTAGAAAATGATAACATTTACATTACTGCAATCACCTTTGTTCATATACCTTTAGCTATTGTGATCCGTTCATTGTGTAACCTCAATATCTGACCATCGAAGAAAGCTCTGATAAATCGTTTAAATCCAAACATTCGCACACCTGCCGCATGTACGTGAAACGTTATTTTGATCGGAAAGAAGCGAAAGTTTCGGAAGGATGGGTGGCGTATTATAATGTTGACCCAGAGAGTGGACCCTCGCGTGACCCTCCGATATGTGGGCGTAGGTACTGCGAGCGAGTCAGCTGAGCCTATGTTGTGCTTCAGGTGGGCTTCAGATGACCAATCTTACCGTGGCCAGGGGTCAGAACGTGCACTTTCCCATGGGCTTATCACTCGGCCGATTCATCAAATTCCTTTCTGACCTTCACAGAACAGAAATACGTAGCGTTAACGTGATGTACAACCAGGTAACTCTATTAGGAAATTATTAGATGATTGCAGGATTATGCGCCAAAAAGCACGTTTACCCGCCTACTTATTTGTTATGCAGTTATGCAGAAGAACATCATAATTTACTGATGTATGCATAACTTTCTCCATTGACTTCGTCCTCCAACAATAATATCATGGGCGGATGCAGTACTATGTAATCCACTATAAAGAATATGTAAATTTCGATCTCTGTTTGTTTTTCAAAAACCATTACAAATAGGATGTTAAACGCCGCAATATAAGCGATCTAGTTGTTCAAAAGTTCAGAAAAAGAACTTCTGCTTTTGCATCAGAGGTTGTCATTTATTATTTACTAAATACTTACTAGGGGCAAGCCCCCCGGACCCCCATTAAGTTGGTGGCTGTATAGATGCGATGGTCATTTACTGTCGAATGGGACTTGTAAAATGATTGGAAACGGTAGATCACTAAGGGTAGGTTTAACGTCTGTAGGGGATGTTGCTCGCTTCGCTCACGTGAGGAAGTTATACTGCCCACCCAACTTGGCAGACTTTTTTTCTGTTGGAAATTCTTAAAAACAAATAACATCTTGTAATTAACAAAGATCTGCGTTTATTATATCGTACCATGCCCCAAAGTGATTCCGACGGATCTTGTGGCGACGAGGGATCTCAGTACAGGTAAATAACATGTTTTGGGGGAAACAATTGGTGGTGGTGATGATTATACGATAAATAAGATCTTTGGTAGTAATATCCATAATATTCACATAGAGAAGGCAGGGCCGCCACATGGGGGGGGGGGGGGGGGGGGGGGGGGGGGGCAAGTGGGTACTGTTGCCCCGGGCCCGGTCCGGTCCTGTATTTAGTAAATAAAGTATTTTAGATTTTTAGGCTTAAATAAAACAAAATGTATTACACTTGACGGGCCCTGATCAGATTATATTTGATTTACTACACCAGACTGTTTCTCTTAAACAGTTGCGATGGCCCAAAATATTACTCTTTACCCTTTACCGTCTTTACCAGTAGGCACTCGGCTGAAGACTTGGGAGAGAGCATCCACGGGCCAAGAAAGGTTGAATGCCCTTGCCATTCTCAGCATTAAGCACAAGTTAGTATCCAAACTTGACTTTTCTAAGGTTATTAAAGAATTTTCACTTAAAAAGGCACGAAAGTTTTAAGTGTTTTGTCTTGTATTTTTCAAATGCAAATACAATTTTCCTCACTTCACTTTATTAGTTTTAAAATGTTTCATTTTATAAAACATGAAATTATAGCCTATTACAGTTTTCTATATTTAAAAAGTTTTCCACAATTATAATTACAATTACAGAATGCTATTATAACTCAACAAAACAAATGTCTCATTTTACTAATTCATATTTTTGATAGTTTTTCACTAAATAATTCTTGTATCTTTTGTTGTTATAAATCTAATTCTTTACTACATAGCTTCATTACAAGTAGATAAACTCCAATGAAACATTATATTTTTGTAGATTTTTACTTTTTTTCCAAAATTAATAAATGTATTCTTTCAAGCATAATCATTGTTTCAATTAATTCCTTCAGCCATCTTATATACAGATACTTTCCTTTTTAATCCGTCCATAACATTAAAATAAAGTTAATTATACGTGTTAATCAATGATTATATGAAATTTAGTCAATCATAATTTCTGCCACAATCGTCCAATTGAGGAATGAGTAAATTGGAAATTCTCTGAATACGCCCTCTATTCACAAACAATTATATTTAAAGTAGTTAAAATAAAAATCCTATGACTGATTGGATATAGAATTTTTATTGTTTCAAGGTAATTTATGGCATTTTTATGGTTTTGTAATTGGTTGGTACCTAATTACTAGAGTATGAATAATTGAATTTTCAATTCTTAAGTTACACTTTACTTTTGATTAAATGTTGAATAAAACGTAGTGAAGTGGTAAGAGTTCAGCCCCTCAAGTGTTCTTATTCAAATACTGAACCTTGGTAGGAAGTATAAATGATTTTTCGATTGGTTAGAGGTTTAATAGTTTTTTTAAACAATTATCATAGCCATCTCTAGTAAAAGTGGCGCGACTGAAAAAAAAAAAAAAGGGGGGGGGGGGGGGGGGAGGCCCGTGGTCAGAATCTGGTCCCGAGCCCGACTTGGAGATGTGGCGGCCCTGAGAGAAGGAAATGGTGGGTAACTTTGGTTAAACTTTTCAAAGCTGATGTAGAATCCTTAAATTGTCTAGATTCAGAAAATACTACAAATACCTGCGATCTTTTGCGCATTTCGATTTACGATAGTTAGTACAATACGTAATTTGAGTTATTTGATGCCTCTTTCACTCTTTGTGTGAGAAAATAACTTGAACATTTATATGTTACTCAACTTAATGTGATATTTGACTTTTTATTCAACGAAATGGAGTGATAATTCAAGTTTTTCTATTCACCTCTTTTTTAAATGATTTTCCTTTTATTTTTTAAATTTTTTTCCGGGTTGAAAACTTTGAAACAGTACCTACAAGTTTCTTGTTTTTCAAAGATTTCATACGTTTTAGTTACGAGTTATGATAAAATGTAGCTTAACAGGGACGTCCTAACAAGTGTAGGTAACTTATTTTCTAAAGTAAGAATTCGGAAATGTTCAAAACAGGTTATTCTACCATACCTATATTCTTTGATACACCTGCGTGGGGCTGGTTCTTTTGAACGCTCGAAGGCTGAGGAAAGAAAAGTGAAAACCACTTATACGATCCAGTAGCCGCTAAAAATGTAGAAGAGACTCGTGATCTGAGATGTTGATAAGAAGTTACGGTGTATAGGTAAGAGTGCGTTCGGTGTATATCAGTTCGCATGTGCGGCTGCGTACCGATGTGTGCAGGGGAGCAACGAATCAGACTAGGGAAGATCCAGAAGTTGCGTAAGGTGTTCTAACCAATATAAAGTTCCTCATTAGGTCCATCTCACCAGACACTGGGTACACAACTCCTCCAGCTGTGAGCCCCAACTGATATGTATTCGAACTACGCTCACCCTCAATTTTACTTAGCCGTCAAAATAATCATTAATATTTATTGAATTAAGTACCTACTTGAATCCAGGTTTTCACAGATTATCCTGGTTTTCCAGGAGTATTATAATTCCATAACTTTTGGTCATTTTGTAAACAACCTTCACTGTTTTTTTAAAAAATTAATTTATTGGTTTTATACAAAACGTACATGAACCAGAACTATAATGAAATGGGAATGGTGTATATATATCTTGAAATTTCGTCTTTGTTTGATATTCTGTGTTTGATGTCATTCGCTTAGTTTGCTGTGATCTTGTTGTCAAATGTTATCTTATGTTTCTGTGCCGAATATTATTTCCTGTGCCGTTTTTTCGGTGTGGAGAGGCTTTCCCCTCGTGTTTAGTCGGTCAGGGCCTGAGGGCCCCGACCGGCCCGGACCCACCCACCATGACGGCTCCAGAGGACACCAGCTCATTTCTGAACAGGCAGCTCTTAACGAATGTTGTGGAGACTCTCCACACATCCTGGAGAATTGATCGTCAAGGGTATCGGAGGGCTTATAAGTAAATAGTTTCCGTCATTCAGCATGATATATTTACGAAAAATTCATTTAAAATTTGAGTACTTTATGTACAAGAATCTTAGCTATCGAATAATGGCAAACAAAACCTAGTAGGTAAACGATATCTCGCTATAGGGCTATATTAGCTAATAGCTATTAGCTATTAGGGCTTTTAACCAATTGAAATTGAAATTGGAAGATAAATGAAATTTAAGTAGGTCTCATAACTGGTTTTGAGATCATATTTCTGAATGATCTGCATAGTTCGTAGTTTAGGTTCAATTTCAATTTATAAATAATATGATCCAGTAGCAAATCTTCATTACAACGGGAAATTATAGATACTGGTAATCAACTGTGGTTACTATTACCATTAGGTTATGGAAGTAGGTTCCTAGTAGGGACGTTTTCTGAAATCAGTAGCTTTTTTAAATGAGGAATTTTTAACTTGAGACACAAAACACACATTTCACAGGGGAAAAAATAAGCCATGTACCGATGTATCTGCATGTAGTGTAGATACTTTATACCCCCTTTTTCGCAATGCAATTTATATTCAACAATTTCTTTGCACTCAAAGGTTAAAATTAAAAAAAAAAAAAAACATAACATAATACAATAATTAACGAAAATTCGCTTAAACGCTCATGCTGCATGATTGGGACTTTTTAGGACGTCCCTCCGAAGCTAGGCTTTGTCAAGAGAGGGACGACCTATTGGAGTTGATCCAGGGGGGAAAGTTAATTTTGTTTGTCAAAAAATCTCACAACTTTAAATTCGGTTATTAACAACAACAAAAAGAAAACTATAAGTAATTAGATATTTTACATTTTGAATATTAATCTCCCTGATGAAACCCCATTCCCTGGGAAGAAACGTTGAAGTTTAATTAAAAAACAAATTTAAGGACAGAAGGCCTATTTATTAATCCTTTTTATTAATACTCGTAGTTGCGGATTTTGTAATTTTAGTTAATCACGTTTTAGTTAGTCATGTACTTACAAACCTAATCTTCCAAGCATAACTCCAACCAGGGCGAACCCACTCTCCCCTACAGCAATTTTGAAATTCACGTATTTTGAAACGTGAAGCAACGAATTTCAAGTAGTTCAACAAATGATGGACCAAAAATTCTCACAAATAAGTTTCCCATTAAAGTGCATCAAACACGTTTTACGAGGACTTAATAAATTTAATTTGCGTAAATGTCGAGAAACCTCTTTTTTTTCTGCTCGCTACCTCAAGAGACTGCATTTGAGTTGTAGAGTCATCCACAGCCCGATAACCTATACGACATCCGATCGAATGAAAGTGAACGCTGTGGAAGCTCTCGTGACTGCATCTTCAAGAAAGCATGAACCGTTCAGCGTTCGACGCCGCTTTCCGCGTTCGTTACTCGTATCAGTTAATAATTATTTAGAAAGCCATTTCGGTGCTAGTTGGTTTAATTTGAAATTCCGATACCGTCGAGGCGATAAAAGCGGAGTCTGTGACGCCCGAGTGGACCGAGCGATGTGGGGATAATTGGCGCCGAAGATGCAACTAACGTTGTAGATTTGCAACGTACGCAGGGAACATGATCGCTGGCATGATGATGGTCTTTTACAAGTATATATATATCGCAGCAGGCAGTGCTCTACCTCTCACCTTTGTTTGAGTGAATTATTTCTGATTTGTGGACATTTTGAGGTTTGAGGCGGGTAGTGCTCTACCTCTACCTACTTGAGGGATCTGTTATCATATTTTGTTGACATTTTATGGTTTGAGGTAGGCAACAAGTTCTGCTTCATGGGTGAACGCAAATAGATATGACTTTCTATATTCAATACTTTTTTTTTTACTTGCTCAAAATTCATAAGCTTTTTGATATATTTATTAGAGAACCAGACCTCATAGGTAACGCCACGGTAGGAAATTGTTAGGACCCCAACAATGTTTAAAACTGTACAATAAATCATATTATCGTTGGTATAATATTTAAAATCAGCACCCCTGGGAAACTTTTGGAATTTTACGTGGGACCGTGAAACGTCAGTAGGCCGTTTCGGGAATATATAATTTGACTAACATTCTAATTTCAGTTTTCAAGTTATTCTCGAATTGGTTATACAAAACGTTGCCCATGTCGCGTACATCCCATATCAATTGAAGAGATTCAACAATTACAACTACCTACCAAGCAAGACACTCTTGGATGAATTCTCCCCAAGTGCCGACTGCTGTAATACCCCCTTTTTCTACGGAAAGTTGGGTAATGATACATGCAATAAAATGTTTAATTGAAATAACATGAAAGGCACGTATTCATTTCTTCCTTTGGCTTTCACGGCTTTGACGCTAAACGAACTCCTTTCCCTTAAATTTCACGTTTTTAAAACCTCCTCGCAGACCCAGGCGTGACCCGATATCCCCGAGCCTCGCGTAAGGTGGAACCTTTGGCAGGAAAGCTTGGATGGGTCAGTGTCGAAAACATTTCTCTGAAGGTGACGGACATCACTCCTTGCCGACCTGAGGACGGTGGGAGCTCGTATCCGAATACTGCATTGAGCGATCTCGTTTATCTACGAATGAAAATAAAGCAGTGTAAGTTATGAACATTTTCCTATTAAAGGACAGGTTGTAAGGAAATCACTCACTTCATTAAGACACGAGGCATCCCTTTTTCGCGTCAAGGTGGTTTAGAGCAAAGTCTTCATTTAAACTCAACACTGGTGCATTGTGACAATCGCAATGGGGGTGGTTTGTAAGTTCAGAAAACATTGTAACTGTTATACTCAGCTACTTTCTTATCGAATTATAAGTTGGAAAAATACACATCGAAAGCTCCCCTGGTTTCAACCCCACCTAATACCAAGCAATATGTGAGGTGTATATCATACACTCAAAAGGGAAGGTGTAATTAGTAAAATATCTACTTCGGAATGAGGAACCCCATTGGTTCCTGTTCTGAAGCCAGATAACACGATTAGAATTTGTGCAGACTATAAAGTAACAGCTGCAGACTATAACACCTCAGTTGGAAGATGTAGAACACTCTGTACCTACAGTTCAGGATATTTTCACTGAACTACAAAGAGGTCAACATTATAGTAAATTAGATTTTTCATCGGTATATTCTCAACTTCCTTGTGATGAATCTACAGCAATTTCGTAAGCTTGGAGCACTCCAAGAGGGATTTATAAAGTAAACAGATTAGCTTTAAGAGTAAAGCCAGCTTGTACATTATTTCAATCAGTGATTGATAAGAAACTTCAGGGTTGCACAAGAGACGCCTGTCTTCTGGACGACATCGTAATTACAGGATATCTTCTGACGAACTTAATGAAATTTTAATTCTAATTCTCATACGTTTGCGAGAAGTTGGGTTCAAATTGAACCGATGTAAGAGTAATTTTTTTTCAAACAGAAATAAAGTTTTTAGGCCATATATCATTAACAGCGTTGGTCTCAGAAAAGATGCTAATAAATGCTAATTGATTTTAGATGCTCCTAGGCCAGCAGCACTTATTGAGCTGACGGTCTTTAAAGGTAAAGTTACTTATCATGGTTCTTAAAAAAAATTGTCGATAATTTTATCCCCTTTATACCGAAAAGAATGCTAATTTAAAACAGACATCAGAATGTGAGGCATCTTTCTACAAAGAAAAACAAGCAATTGCTTCTGATGAAATCTTAGTTCATTTTGACTCCAAATTACCCGTAATTTTATAATGCGACGCCACAGATAGCTGAAATAGCAGCAATTTTATTACGCAAAATGCCTTCGGGTGACGTATGACCAATGTGCTTCGCTCCTAGGATGTTAAGAAATCGTGAAAAACGTTATGGGAAGGGACAAAAAGAAGCTTTAGCTATATATTTTGGTTGTGCTAAATATTACCAATACCTGATGGGTTATAAATTTACCATTAGGACTGACCGAACCACTACCGCAAATGGCCACAGGGAGAGTGCAGCGTTGGGCATTATTCTTATGAAATTTTCATTTTACCTTGTAATACATAAAAGGTTCCAAAAACTCAGTGGATGGCTAGCCACGTCTCACTATAGCCTGCAAGGAAGTGGAAACAGACGGTTTTTATTATCTTAATTTTATAGAAGAATTTGTTCCTGTAAATCATGCAAAAATTAAATATCTAACCTGTACTGATCATGTTGTATGACAAATTTTCATTTACACGCGTAATGGTTGTTCAGTCATCATAGAAAATGAGCTGATGCCGTACAAAACTAAAAAGTCGGAATTCCACATTATTATGTGGGTTTATCAAATTGTAATTCCGTATAAATTGCAACAATCATTATTAACCTTACTCCATAGCTCTCACATGAGTGTCTCAAAAATGAAGGCTTTTGCAAGCTCATATTTTCGGTGGCTCAGTTTTGACAAAAATGTAAACGATATTTCAAGAAATTGTGAAATTTGTTTAACCTCTAGGTTTAGTCCACCAAAAATGGTTTCCACCGTTTGGCCCAAAGTTTCTGAACTCATGGTTAGAATTGACTCTATATGGAAGGAAAAAAAATCTAAATGTAACCTATATGGTGAAGGATGAAAAACACGGGTTATATCTAACACCGGTCAAGTATAATATCTCTTAATACATATAATAATCGCATTCAGAAAGTTTTACATTTGGTATCCAGGTAAACGTTAAATATTATTTTGGTAACTGCGGTGATTGATTATTGTCTCTGGAGTTTGTCAAGGGGGGCCAGACAAAGTCCTTGAAGTGGCTTGGAAGCTTGGTTTGCCTTGAAGAGCGACGAGGTTCTGGTGAAGCCACTGGGTCGGCAACCTGTATGTGCTGCTGAACTGAGGGCTCACATGACTCACGTAACTGGTCAATCTGCTCTGACGAAGATGGCGCCACAGTAGAGTCTGAAGGACTTTTAAGTTGGACTGGCGAAGCGTGACCCACATTCCCCCCCCCAGGAATTTTCTCTTGAAAAACGACGATCGACGAATTTCGAATGAATTTGCGCCCCGGGCTCTCAGCAGTCAGCTGATTGCCATTCACAGAAACGATTTTCATGGTCGTTGGGTCATAAGCTGGGGTGAACTTGTTTCTTCGGTTCTGTTTCAATAAAACAGTGTCACCCACAGCAATGTTGAGTGGTTGAGTTCCCCGTTTATGGTTTGCATTTGCTGCTTGTTTTCCTTTTTTGTGTCTACAGGAGACTGTAGACACAAAATGGATTATGCCAGTTCTGTTTTCGGTGACGAAATGTTTCTGATTTTGATTGATAACTGTAGTAAGTGGCAAGCAAAAAAAGTGGATACTAAAAACACCATTGAAAACCTACGTGAGGTGATTGCCCGTCTAGGTATTCCCAACTGTATAGTTACTGATGATGGTACTTGCTTCACGTCTCCTGAAATTGCTAATTTTTGTAAGTCGAATGGCATTATACACCTTGCTTCACCCCCTTATACCATCCATTAAGTAATGGATTAGCGGAAAATTTTGTAAAACCCTTTAAAAATTCGCATAAAAAAATGACAAAACGTTCGAGCAAGAGTTCCTTAAATACGAATTTGCAGCGGTTTTGTTTTCCTACGTACAAATTACCTCCATATACTTGTAATAATTTACTCGGATCACTGATTAGTATTTACTTTTTTACTGACCTCCGGTGAATATGATATCATTTATTGGATGTAGTAAACAATACCTCTACTTAGTCATTTTAGTTACTAAATTACAGATAACTATGGGAAAATTATGTAAATTCAACTTTGTCAACTAGGGAACGGCATAATTTAATTCTTAGTGAATTACCATCAATGTTACACCAAACCGATTTGTATTTATTGTACGTTTGGACCAAATTTGAACCATCTTACTGTAAAATAAGAGTGAGTTTACAGGCCAAGAGAAAGAGACTTCAACAGCCAAGTAATTTGAACTTCTGCGCCTATTTTGAGAAGAGTACAGCAAGCTGATAGTGGCTTAAAGCATATGTTCTACGCCTTGCTTCGCGTATTTAAACCATGGAGGTCTACTAAGGAAGCAAATTCATTTTATTTCGAGTATTCATTCAATTCAGTGTTATAAATTTGTTTTCAGAACTAAAAATGGTGTGGCGTTTGATCGAAAATCTTCCCACAGTCAGTGGGTGTTGTTGTTGCTGTGCTTTGAGAACTGGTTCTTTAGTAATCGGTTACGTAATGGGTTTCATGTACTTCATGCGTGTGGTGGGTTGTATAGCAAACTTATCGCTGGAGAGATATGAAGATTGGCCAGATCAGCTGCTAGAACGAATAGGGCGTGGAAGAGAACCTGATCAAAGAGTGATTTCCGGAACAACGAAGACCCTATTGAATGTTGGTCTAATAATTCAATTGATTATGTGGGGGATTATGCTTATTTTATCAATAATCTTGCTCATTGGTGTTTACCGGGAAAGCATCAAGTATTTAATCTGGCATTTGGAGGGTAAACTAGTAATTCTCCTCGTAGGCTTCCCAGTGTACCTTTCTGTTGTATTGGCAGCAATATGGACTTCAGTAGACTTCGAGCATAATCATAAGGTAATGTCAACCGTCAATATTGTATTATCTTGGGTAGTAGAAGCTCTTTTCGAATTTTACTGCATTGTCGTTGTGAGAAGCTTTTATGGTAAGGTCAAATCCGACAGGGAAGGTGTGGTAGCGTATGATACCGTTGCAGTCTCACCAGATAATAAGGCAAAACCATCGGAGAACGCTGGTAAGAAAAGTGGACGGTCGCAGGACTTTTCTGCCAAATAATCAAGTTAAATGGTCATGCAATATTGAATTGACCACTGGTAATTGCTTCAATAATTCCTCCGAGAATCAAGCCTTTCATCAAATGAAACTCAAAGATCAACTGAAGGTGATATTGAGCCTCTAGAACAAAATATAGAATGTCAGCACCTTGCAGAAATTATTTTAGGGTTTATTAATAAAGTGTACAAATTGCATAACTTTTAGCTTTGGCTAGGATTGTTATTATTTACTTTAAGGAATATATCAATACTGCTAATAATTCATTATGAAACTTGACCAACTATAATTTTAGAGGATGGATTTTCTTCTAGTATGTAGATCCCAACAATACTCACATGCAAAAGTCGTGTTTGACAGTGAATTTTACTGTACGGTTAGATCCACAGAAGTGAGACTGCCACTGATAGAGACTGCACCTCACTAGAGGTATTATCTTCTGATTAAAAATGTGCTTGTACATGTCTGTAACTGGACTACTCACATACAGATGAAGAATTGAATAAAACAATAATAGATTTCTATGAATGAATTCACAAGTATAAGTATCTACTTCACAGGGGACAGATTCGTTTTAGTATTTCACTGGTCAACTGCTAGGACAATCCTGGATTACGGATACTGATTCAACGGATTAGCTGCATTGGCCAATATGCTATCCAGCAGAGCTTAACAAGATTCATTACTCAGGTTTGAGGATTGATTTGGATGGCCAGGGGTTTACACCAGATTAGTTTTGGTATTTTACTGATCAACTGCAAGGACAATCCTGGATTACGGATGCTGATTCAACGGATTAGCTGCAGTGACCAATCTGCTAGGCGGCAGAGCTTAACAATATTCATTACTCAGGTTTGAGGATTGATTTGGATGGCCAGTGTTTTTCACTACACTAAATAGGGCCAGAATACTGCATCAACTTTTTATTGATATCTTAGTTTTACAGTACTGGATGAAGAGGCTCTTCCGTTTTTCCTTCTTCACTTAAGTAGGCAGTACGTAGCTGTATTGAATTAGCCATTCAGCAATACCTTATTTCTGTACTGTTGAAATGAAATATCCATACTCCTAAATCCTCCATTATCCCCAGGCAGGATGCCTCAAAGCTATACAAACCTGTACACCACAAGTGTACAGGTGGTATTTTCAAACCGAACGGCCGGACGATCTAAAGGTAGCCAAGTACACAGATGGTTCTGAAAAGGAACAAATAAATATCTGTGATTGCATTCGTTGTCTCTACTCTCTACCCAGGTACGAATTCCATCTGAAGGGTGAAAAACCTCTTCATCATCCAGGGCGGTAGGCAATGGTATCAAAACAATGATATTTACTTAGAATAACCCTTCCAGGCTAACTCTATGTCCAGATTCGAACGAACCAAATAGAAAAATATGCGGAACCTATGAGGACATCATTCCTCAGAAATCTAATATTTAATTTTCACCCTTCTTCTGATCATCTTGGCTTGGACTGGGATGTTCTCCTGATTGTTTTAATAATATTCTCAAATTCTGAACAATATTGCTTCCGAGTCTACTTTCCTATAGGTAGCGGAAGCATTGTTTTTACTTTCGGGAGAAAAAAATTTTTGGTCTTCAAAATCAAAATTTTTACTCGCAAACGTAAATTACATTGATTATCATTTTTTCGTTTCTTAATTGACCAATTATGACGTTTCACCCTACTCCTTGATTTACTCTTTTCCTCAATGGCATTTTTCAAGATCATTTAAAACGATTCAATGATCTAGACATTCATGATAGGTAAACGAGAAAGCTATGTGCCACACCCAACTTGGTAGACGTTTTTTCAATTTCCATCTCTTTTTATCAGAAATTGGTTATTGAAAATCAGTGGTATAAAGTTGTCAGTTTAAAACATATTGGTAGGTAGTGCATGCATTACAGGGTAGTCCCTATGAATGGATTTATATCATTTTGGTGAGAATTAAAATAAGAGAAAAAACAAAAATATCGTGATTTCTCGGAAATCTCCCTCCCCCTCCCTCAATTAACCCCTTCAGCGACGGTAAATTTGAAACTTCCAAGGTTGCATAACTGGACTTAAAAGTCACGAAAAGTCTGATGAATATAATAAAAATATCACGATTTATCGTTATTACCCCCCCCCCCCCAAATTCACCCCCTTCCATCATGAAATTTAAAACTCCAGACCAAATTCAAAGTTGAACAAACAAAAGAAATACGAAAATCGGACTAGAATAGTTAAAACATCATCATTTGACAATATTACCCTCTCCATTCTCCTCTTTCATGATGAAGTTGGAAACTCCTGACATTATTGTCCAAAACTAGACCAAATTCAAACTTGAACTAAAAAATAATCACGAAAATCGGAGTAGAATTGTTAAAACATCATCATTTATAAGTATTACCCCCTCCATTCCCCCCTCTCTTGATGAAATTTGAAAATCCTGACATACGAGTACTTTCCAAAACTATATCGAATTCATAATGGAACAAAACAAGAATCACGAAAATCGATAAAGGTTTGCAGTTTGGGCAGCTTTTGACTAAATTGGTATTTATCCCCTCCACCCCTCACCTCGACAGCAAATGCGTAATTTTCAAGGTTTCTTGCTCAATTAGACTGAAATTTGAATCGAACAAAATGAGAATCATGAAAATCGGTTGAGAATTGTAGCCTGGGTAGCGTTGACAAAATTTGTCGAAAAAAACCACATTTTTCGGCTTTACCCCCTCTATCCCCCTCTTCCATGTTGAAATTCAAAATTTCCGAAATTTGTTGCACAACTAGACTCAAATTGGGATCGAACAAAGAAAGAATCTCGAAAATCAGTGTAGAATTGTGGTTTTTTTTCACGGATTTGGTCTTAGAATGGTCGGAGACGGATTTGTATGCGGTTTTTTTCTCATGCTTGGGTTGTCCCCTACCTAACAGGATCAATTCCAATAGCCGTCCCTCTTGTCAGCGTTAGCCTTGCCTGTATGACCTAGCTTCTGAGGGGCGTCCTAAAAATTATGAGTACCAGTTCGTCTAGTTCCGAAACTAGAAGCATTATTTACAGAATTTCATGCTGAATTTGAGTTTTTTACCCGTTTATTCCGCAAACTCTTGAGCGAAAATATTGATTTTCTGCAACTTTCGGAAACAATATGCATAATTTGAAGCAGTGAGTTTTTATTTCAATATTGCCTTGAACCATGAAAGCCAAGTAAAGAATGGTCTGTATACTTTCCTAGTTTGTGAATATAACTTGATATTGAATATTCTTTGGGTTTCAATTAAATTAATACAAACTAATCATCTATTAGACCAATAACAAACAATATGCATAATTTGAAGCAGTGAGTTTTTATTTCAATATTGCCCTGAACCATGAAAGCCAAGTAAAGAATGGTTTGTATACTTTCCTAGTTTGTGAATATAACTTGATATTGAATATTCTTTGGGTTTCAATTAAATTAATGCAAAATAATCATCTATTAGACCAAAATAACCTTATTATTAGTTTTAGATAACTTCATCAGTGGAACTTTTAGTCCTTATATGATTTTTCTCTCTCTATTTACTTTATTTTTATTTGTTCCTGCTATTAGATAGGTAGGGTTATAGAACCGCAACGTGCATTTCTATAGATTTTCGTGGTTTTGGACTTTTTCCCACCAAAATCCCAGGGTGAAACACTGAAATGAACACTGAAAATGAAACACTGTGCGCCGCGGACAGGGAGGCTCCACGGCTAGCGGCTAAATAAACATATGGTAAGTAATGCATGCATTACAGGGACGTCCCTATGAACGGGGTTTATATCATTTTGGTGAGAATTGAAACAAGAGAAAAAAGAAAAGTATGATTACACGGATGTCCAACCCCCCCCCCCCCCCCCCCCCTCATACTTAACCCCTTCACCGACGGTAAATTTGGAACTTCCGAGGTTGCATAACTGGATCGAACAAACAATAGAAACAACCACAAAAAGTTGATAAAAATATCACGATTTCTCGTTATTACCCCTACCATTCACGCCTTCCATCATGAAATTCAAAACTCCTGTTACATATTTCAAATCTAGACTAAATTCAAAGTTGAATAAAAAAGAATCACACAAATGGGACGAGAATAGTTAAAACATCATGATTTATCAATATTACGCCCTCCATTCACCCCCTCTCATGATTTTCTAATTTTCTATTCCATAGTTGATAAACTTTATTTGAGCAATATTATGCTTAAAAAAATATAAATCTAACAATTTTTCGCTGTTTTTTGCTATTTTTAGTGATTTTTTCAGCGCTTTTTTGAAATTTGACCAATTTAATGTCCTAAAAAAATGTTGGCCAACGAACTCGTCCTTTCGCTTGGAAAGCTTGATTTTTCGGCGCAAGAACGGAATTTTTATCTCAATCCTAAGGAGAGTTATCGTCCGGAAGGACACATATATATACATATTTAAATATAAACGAATAAATAATGAATGAATGAATACACACACACACACACACACACACACACACACACACACACACACACACACACACACACACACACACACACACACACACACACACATATATATATATAGCTATATTTCCACAGACATATATATATATATATATATATATATAATATATATAATATATATATATATATATATATATATATATATATATATATGTATACTCGGCGCTTCGCGCCTCGCCGGGGGGCTTCGCCCCCCTGGACCCCTCTAATCTATACTCGGCGCTTCGCGCCTCGCCGGATCTTTTCTACTGCGTAGAAAACGAGGATAATTTGCAATGCAATTCTTAGCCTGAATCAACTTAGTTTTGGAATGTAGCCAGGTACGTAAGGAGAGGGAAATTGGTAGCTTGAAATGTGAACATTTATCACATAAATCAAGCGCTTTCCAACGAGTGGCGAACGATTTTTGTGCGATGAAAACTGCGGAAGTTTCATTCCCCTAACAACGGCTGGGTTGTACGTGAAAAACACTGAAATTGTGACACAATCTATAGCAACTACTCAACTACTCGGTTGTACGTGAAAATCATCGTTAATTTCGTCACGGACGTTACATAAAAACCGAACTTGACAGATTGAGTTAAACTAAATTATTTCTGTTCTAGAACCAAAAATTTCAACCATGTATCATGTTTTCTCCTCGATATTGATTCGAAATTAACAAGCGGTTGCAATCATGTTCACAATATCAATTATTGAGAATGATCACCTGTGTGTAAACAATTATTTATATAACCATGCTCATAACTCAGTTTGTTGGACACGCACTTCGCAGTAGTTAACATAATATTGTTGGATAAATCGAGAGCTTTCGAACGAATGGTCAACGAATTTTGTGGGATGAAAAACGACGAAGTACCATTTCCCTAGCAACGACTCGGTTGTAGACGGAAATCACTGTAACACTATTTATGTTTCGTGCGCGGAAAAAAAATTGACTCGCAAAATTTGCTAGGACCCCAGGGCTAAAACATGATACATGTTAAAATTATTGGGGGTCGGCCTAAGAATTGCATAGCAATTAATAATTCAGGAAAATCTTGTTGACTAGTAAGATTCGATAGAAACAAGGGTTTTTTGGGGTGGTGACCAATCTAGTCTTGTGGTTGGTTGTAGGCTTTTATTGTTCCATATATATAACGACGCCATGTTGCAATGTCATCCTGTCAGTAGTATACACAATAATTGTAATGTTGTTTATACTCCCTAGTTAACAGGAACCATTGTTTTGTGCATACACAATGCATACCGAGTTATAATTAGTAACTACCTACCAGGCAATATGTAAGTACCTACCAATAACTACATTGCATAATTTATGTAACAACAATCCGTCCTATATCACTTTATCTTTGTTTCTTCAATTCTCTAGATACACAAACATGATTAGGGCTCAGATCCAGAGCCGAAACGTCGTTATATATATATGGAACAATAAAAACCTACTACCAACCTCAAGACTAGATTGGTCACCACCCCAAAAACCCTCGTTTCTATCGAATCCTACTAGTCAACAAGATTTTCCTGAATTATATATATATATACATATGAAAAAATGTTAAACTCTAGGATTCGTTTCAGAATGTCTCAAAACGGATTTCAATGAAGAAAATTTTGATTTTAAAATTTTTGGAGCCATTGCAATTGCTTCATTTTTTTTTAAATTCGCTAAAATTATAAAAATAAATTAGAGGCACATAATATTTTTAAATGAAATCAGGTACTTATAACATAATTTTGAGTACTGTACCAGGTACGTTGGATGTATTTATTTAACAAATAAATATTTGCTATTGAGCAACTGGATTTGCTCATGCTCATACTGTTATAATAGCCTAATAATTAATTGCGCTGTGTTGTAAGCTTCAGCTCTTCTCTTGTATTATCTCTTGTTTTCCCGTTCCCAAATTGGTTAATGTTGGGTGGGAGGGGGACAGAGTCCTAACGAAATCTTGCTCCGGGCGCCAACACAGCACGCGACGGTCCTGATGCAGATGACAAGAGCTAATACAACATGTCCGTACAATGGTAGGTTATCTAAAATTACAAAGACGACAAACGTATACCCCTCTACCTACCGAATGAAACACCTACCTAACTATTTCATATTGGAGCCAGTGCAATAGCTTAATTTAATACGAAAATTAGGTAAGATTGGGGAAAAGACGCAGCGGGAAAAAGTGTGGCCGTGGCCTCTAACTCGCTCATTCTCCCTCCCTTTTGTATGTACAAGAGACGGATCACAGAATGCGCAGTTGTAAACAGCCTGGCTCTTCCCGCGTGGTTAGTTATATGCTCCAAGATCCGAACTGTCAACATAGCCTTGTAACATCATTAATTTTTATATTATTTGTATAATTTTTGTAAACCCATGTACGAAGCTGTCTCACTCATGTGGATTCAGCTGAGACATGGGGTGTGTAAACGATGCAATCAAACAACTACGGACGTTCGAAAGGCTATACTTCCGAAGTAGGGTGCAATAATGAAGGCTCAAAATTGATTTTGACATCGAATTCATAATTTCCAAAGGCCAGAACCGATTTCATAGTAAGATTGGTCCTAAAAAACTGATTTTTCCTAAAAACGAGTTCCACTATCCGCTTTACAAGCAGATACCATGTTACATGGATATTATCGGTTGTCCTCGACTGTTGTCAAGAAGATGAAAATGTTTCCTATGGAGTGGAGTAAATAGAGAGTTTTTGTATTTCTCGTATTGTTATTTCTCGTAAACACGAAAACAAGCTGTTAGAGCAAGCACGATGAATGCTAACCTTTTTCCGTCGATTTCCCGTAGCGTTTTCGTAAGCCCGAGAGGAAGAGAACTCTTACAGAGACGTTAACGTGACTCTCGTTCACTGCTCAAAACTCAATTATCACAGTAGACAATTTCCAAAATATAGCATGAAGTAAGAAACAACTACCACTTACCTCTACATCATATGAAAACGATTCAGCCGTGAAGAACACGAATCTTTAAAACGTGTAAAATGAACCTTGAAACAAAATCTTGAAAATGAAAAAGCTGAAATCTTCGACAAAACGTCGAAAGCAAGAACAAAATGCCATTAATGCCTTTCTGGTTGAGGTGCGGGGAAAAAACACGAAAGAAAGACAAATACAAAGGTTAAACCAACAACAAAACACGGCACGGGGAAAATTCAGCCGATTTTGTCGGGTGTGTATGTGTATCCATGCCTACTGCATGAGAGTTGCTAAGTTATTCTAGAGTGTTATCCTAGAGGAAGGTCAAGTTTTCGTCTCGTAATTATGATTCCGAAAAAGCTGAGCACGAGTAAAGCTGACTCTTCCCGTTCCGAAAAGCGTTTCCACGTTACGAAAACCTCTTCTCGTTTCGGAAAGGTCATTTTCGTAAACGAGAAAATGAATACGAGACGTACAAAAACTCTCTAATGATGCTATTGCTTTACGTTAAGAATATTGTAACCGGCTTATTAAAATTGTTTATAGTCCAATCAACTTAGTTTTGGAATGTAGCCAGGTACGTAAGGAAGGGGAAATTGGTAGCTTGAGATGTGAACATTTATCACATAAATCAAGCGCTTTCCAACGAGTGGCGAACGATTTTTGTGCGATGAAAACTGCGGAAGTTCCATTCCCCTAGCAACGGATGGGTTGTACGTGAAAAACACTGAAATTGTGACACAAATTTTGCGTCACGGAAATTTTTGGTTGACCCCCCCAGAGCAAAGACATATCCATGTCAAAAATCGATTTTGATCTAAATAGTCTAAAAAAAATTACTAAAATGCATAAATACCTTCCAATGTGCACCAATATGTGATTATATGCGTATAAAATGGTTGAACCATTGAACTGATCAATCAATAGCAATTCAAGCAATAGCATTTATTTCTATTTCAATATCAACGATTACTAATTAGTTCTTATTACTTATAAGGCAGACAAAAAAAAAAAAATAAAATAATAATAATAATAATAAATAAATAAATAAAATAATGTTCTGGGACACTGCGGAAAAGTAAGTTGTACGAAATTTTGTCCTTAAGCCGATTTCTCTCCTGTTTGAGAATGATGAACGTTGGATGATACAATACTCCAATTATTAGTTGCGCTAGTGTCCCATGTGTTTGCTTTCATGCTGGTCGACAAGTAGCCACGTCTATTTTGACATGGATATGTCTTTGCTCTGGGGGGGTCAACCAAAAATTTCCGTGACGCAAAATTTGTGTCACAATTTCAGTGTTCTTCACGTACGACCCAGCCGTTGCTAGGGGAATGGAACTTCCGCAGTTTTCATCGCACAAAAATCGTTCGCCACTCGTTGGAAAGCGCTTGATTTATGTGATAAATGTTCACATCTTAAGCTACAAATTTCCCCCTCCTTACGTACCTGGCTACATTCCTAAACTAAGTTGATTGGACTATAAACAATTTTAATAAGCCGGTTACAATATTCTTAACGTAAAGCAATAGCATCATTCACTCCACTCCATAGGAAACATTTTCAACATCTTGACAACAGTCGACTGTTAACAACAAGACAACAACTCATTGCGTCTGTATTGGAGAAATAACTTTAATTTATATTATGCTTTTTTTGCCTCCAAAAATGATAAAATAAATTCTTTATCCTACATTTCGTCGCCTTCAGTCCAAAGTTAAAGGATTTGTTTACAACTCTCGAGGAGAACCGTTATGAAATCCCCAATCAAAGACATATCCATGTAACATGGTATCTGCTTGTAAAAAGCAGATAGAGGAACTCGTTTACGAGTTTCGGTACGGTTGATTTAATGTGATTTTAATCATACTTGGCATTATATAATATGAAAACATCAATGGGTAGGCAAATAATTTTTAATTGATTTGTTCTTTTTTTAAAAGCATTTTTGCTCGTCACAATCTTAGCAATTTTACTCACAAAGTAATATATCTACGAAAAACCACATGGATACCTACCTACTGCTCAGCAGGTACTGACGGTACCTACCACACTTTTCTTGACGGGTGCTCACAATCTTAAATAAGGATTAGGAAAAACAAAAACTAAGTAAGCATTAGGAAAGACAACAACTAAGTAAGCATTAGGAAAGACAACATCACAGTGTTTCAGGCTTTACAAGATTCATTATTACCTTTCTTGACTCAAAATAACTACCTATTAAAAAATCGATTTTTTGTTGATGAATCGGTCTTATTAAATCGATTTTAAAAATCGAAAATTGAGGGGTAAAAATCGATTTTTTGATTAAATCGATTTTTATTCCTATTCCAAAGTTTCGATACTCATTCACATTCAAGTACTTGAGTATAGTATTCGATACTACTCAAACATCGAATGAAAAGTATCGATATTCATGATTACTCGCCAAAAATACTCATAAAAAATTGTTTTTACAAAAGTAAGAAAAAATCGAGCATTGAAACAGAATCTTTCACGTACTCCACTGTCCTACTTATAGAATTATATAGGAAGATGAATCGTGGAAAATATTGTGAAATACCTTCCTACACACATCTCGAGGTTTCCATCTTTCTTCTCAAAATACCTCCATACATTACTTTTCGGTGGAAGCATTACGTATTAGTTAAACAAATAGATGAATAATACAAACTCTAACAGAATTGAAAGACAGTAAACTGCCGCCTGAGAAGTGTGAAAACCAAAAATTATCCTTCCCCTTTTCAACACCTGTTCGCTATCTCCCAGGTCTCCAGCGCGGAGCCTGGATTTATGCTATAAATAATTAATTCTATGCTCATTAGTATCAAGGTTCAGTCATAATGACACGTGGAAAATTTGTCCCGAGAATAGATTCATACCAATTTTGTTGAATTTGAGATTTTGTATTTCATGGTCTTTTCGTTTAATTTCTTTTTGACATTTTCATGTCTTTCATATGGCACATAACAAAAAAATCGTCACGAAAATTGCTAACGAAAATTGCTCACGAAAATTGTCCCAAGTGGCCACAACGATGATTATGACCATCAGAAATGACGTTGACCATTCGTCCAGTTTTTTCCCTAATGATCCCACGATTCTGAGATTTGGTATGTGGGCCCTTGAGGGACTTCTGAACACAACTGACCGATCCCAGATCAGCTGAGTGGCTCTAGAATCCAGTTTTTTCCCTAATGATCCCACGATTCTGAGATTTGGTATGTGGGCCCTTGAGGGACTTCTGAACACAACTGACCGATCCCAGATCAGCTGAGTGGCTCTAGAATCCAGTTTTTTCCCTAATGATCCCACGATTCTGAGATTTGGTATGTGGCCCCTTGAGGGACTTCTGAACACAACTGACCGATCCCAGATCAGCTGAGTGGCTCTAGAATCCAGTTTTTTCCCTAATGATCCCACGATTCTGAGATTTGGTATGTAGCCCCTTGAGGGACTTCTGAACGCAACTGACCGATCTCAGATCAGCTGAGTGGCTCTAGAGTCCAGTTTTTTCCTTAATGATCTCACGATTCTGAGATTTGGTATGTAGCCCCTTGAGGGACTTCTGAACGCAACTGACCGATCCCAGATCAGCTGAGTGGCTCTAGAATCTAGTTTTTTTTTTTTTTTTTTTTTTTTTTTTTTTAATGATCCCACGATTCTGAGATTTGGTATGTGGGCCCTTGAGGGACTTCTGAACACAACTGACCGATCCCAGATCAGCTGAGTGGATCTAGAATCCAGTTTTTTCCCTAATGTAAACAGTAGTAGGTAACGAGGATAGTATAACAGCAAACTTTGTACAACACGAAATTTATTGGTAGTCAATTCGTTTCGCAGTTTAAGATCGGCGCTTCGCGTAACATCTGACTACTAATACACGTGGTGTATTTACGTGGGTCGGTCCTCTGTGTGAGTTATGAAGGGCACTTAGTCTGTCGCGGTGCATTACTCGTAATGAATTCCAAGGAGTTCTTAGAATTTGTGCGTGGTACGCCGTTTACATCCCAGGCCACCGACACTGAAAAATATGAACGATTTCTACAAGTTCGTGGTTACCGATGGACGTTAAAACCAGATACAATTCAAAACGTGAATACAGGGAACGAATCATATCTTTCATATGGCACATAACAAAAAAATCGTCACGAAAATTGTCCCAAGTGGCCACAACGATGATTATGACCATCAGAAATGACGTTGTCGCCGCCTGGGTATATAAACGCGATTGCGTCACAATTGCTAACGATAATTGCTAACGAAATTTGTCTCAAGTCGCCACAACGATGATTATGACCATCAGAGTTACCATGTAAACAGTAGTAGGTAACGAGGATAGTATAACAGCAAACTTTGTACAACACGAAATTTATTGGTAGTCAATTCGTTTCGCAGTTTAAGATCGCACGGTTGAGATCTGCTTAGTAATAAATACAATAAGAAAACACACATGAAAATGTCCCAATGTGTTGCAGACTCGTATGCAAGCATTTTATTTTTTCATTAGGTATTCGAGTATTTCTTTCGATATCGGCCGAAGTATCCACATAACTACTCATAGGTACTTAAATTATAAGTATCGAAGCCAAAAATACCTGGTATCGAAAGGAAATATTTGATGCATTAGTGGTATCGGACGTCCCTAGAATCAACGAAAGCATATTATGGCCTAAGGTACGAATTCCGTCTGCACTGCTTATACATACTGTTAGATTCCAGAAGCATGATCTCCAAACTATAATAGCAAACTTTCAAAAGTACTACACCTTCGGGAGAAGTAATAGAACCGTCGTACGTTCTCAGTTTGTTTCAATTCAAACTGCAAAAAATAAAAGGTTCGTTACCACCTATTGCGGACTCCAAACTATGAAAACTTAAATTTCCAAGTTTATCATTGCCATTTTGATCAGAACCTGAGGAATAATCAATATCATTAAGGTACGAGTATATAGCTTTTTTTATCCTGCATGCAGCGGCAAGATGATTACGAATCTTTTTTTTTTTGTAATTACAATTTCGGAAATTATAATACCTTTATTACAAGCTTGAAATTTTGATACGTTGAAGTTTTTCGGGAGCCTTTTTTGGGCAATCTTTTGCCGTTGGGGGTGTCTCCCAGTCCCTCTTCGCACCAAGTTTCGGGGTTCTGCTGAGTCAATGCCGCTTCCTTAGAGATTGTATAGGGTTTTATGTCCGTGTCAGCCTTCTCATATAGCCGATAGAGTACTCTTTTTTGACAAGTAAAAACTTTATTACATTATAATTTATGCCTAACAGTTTTGCTGAATGAAGTTATAAGAATAATGACATGAAACTTGAGGTGGGAGGTAGCCAAATGACTTTCTCCAGCCGAATGTTGTAAACTAGCCTGCTTGACTAACTTATATTTGCGAGTAGGCGTCAAACTACGTTCAGACGAAGCAATGTGTATGCGTCACGAAGACAAGTAGAAATTCACGGTAATGTCCACTCCGGGGTTAGGTGACAACGTGTTGGATGAAAAATAATACCTGCTGAATGTATAAAACTGAGGACCAAACCATCCGCATTTCCACTTTTCATCACCTTTGTATCAATCACTCGCGCTGAAAAGCTAACTGAAAACAACTTGTTGTAAAAGGGGGCAACGATGATTTCGGATAATAAGAACTAAGTTCAAGTCCGTCTCTATTATAACATTATGAAAGGATAAGGGGAAAACACCGTTAATCAACAACGAGAGGTCCGAGAATGAGAATGTTTATTCAAGTCGTAACACACAGGTGCCCATGAAGGCATTAAATATCCCACATTGTAATTTTAAACTTATGAAGTAAGTTTTACAAGTGTACGCACAGGTTTTATTGAAGATGAGTTCGTGTCAGAATCACGGCCCACTCTTTGGATGAGCAATATCCTCAGTTACGACTTTTACACCCAAGAAGCGATTGAAAATGCCGATTATTTTGAACATTAATTTCACGTGGTTTTCTTCAGAATCAACAAAAACATTGTAGATAATGATATTGTTTAGTTTACTTCTCTTTTTAAGCAGTTCTATATTTTGGTCTAATTGTTTCATTCCGATTTCAAACGACTTGATCTTATCTTCGAAACTCATAATCTTAGTTCGAATGATTTCTAAGGCGCCAAACAATTCGTGGACTATGCAGCTCAGCTGGTCGAAGCGTTTAAGAATTTTTCTTTCCGTTCCGCGATTGCAGACTGGCAAACTTAGCTGATTTACGATGGATTTCGAGGTTTGCGACCGCGGCATTCGAAAATGCTTGAGGATTGCGTGTCCCAAACGTGCGGAAAAAACACAAATAACATCACTAAAAACCTCTTACAAAATGAAATTTCGGAGAAATTCTGTTCACCAATAGGAGTTCCATCACGTTTTCTCGCGGGAAGTACTGAAATGAAACTTCAAGAGTCGTACAATTAATGCTGCTCATTCATAAAATTACGGAGCGGCTAACAAAAACGTCCGGACTCCACGGTGGGCACGGGTGAACTCCCGGCTAGCAGATTGGTCACTGCAGCCAAATAATCCGTTGTATCAGCATCCGTAATCCAGGATTGTCCTAGTAGTTGACCTGTAAAATACCAAAACGAATATGTTCTGATGTAAAACACTGGCCATCCAAATCAATCAATCATCTTGGTAATTTCTGCCAGCGAACAGATTGGTCACTATAGCTAATCCGTTGAATCAGCATCCGTAATCCAGGATTGTCCTATCAGTTGAAAAATGAAATACCAAAAACGAATCTATTACCAGTGATTTACTTACTTGTGATTTCTTTCATAGCAATATGGTATTGTTCTATTTAATTGTCATCTGCATGTGACTAATCCAGTTATTTACATGTACAAGTACATTCATCAAAAGATACTACCTCTAGTGAGGTACGGTCTCTATTAGTGGCAGACCCACTTCTGAGGATCTATCCGTAGAGTAACATTCACAGTCAAACAAGACTTTGGAATGCAAGTATTGTAATCCTAAAATTCATTTAATTTTACAGTATTACAAGATCATTGAACATTATTATTTGGCGGTAAGGTCCTGCAATCGTACACTTTTCCTACCAGCGTTCTCCAAAGGTTTTGCCCTATTATCTGGTGGGACTGCAGGGGTATCAGACGCTACCACACCTTCCCTGTCGGATTTGACCATACCATAAAAGCTTCTCACAACAACAATGCAGTAAAATTCGAAAATACCTCCTACTGTCCAAGAGAAGACAACAGTGAGGGTTGACATTACCTTATGATTATGATCGAAGTCTACTGAAGTCCATATTGCTGCCAATGCAACAGAAAGATACACTGGGAAACCTACAAGCAGAATTACTATCTTACCCTCCAAATGCCAGATTAAATACTTCATGTTTTCCCTGTAAACACCAATGAGCAAGATTATTGATAAAAGAAGCATTAGCCCATAAATAATCAATTGAATTACCAGACCAACATTAAATAGGGCCATCGTTGTTCCGGAAATCACTCTTTGATGAGGTTGTCCTCCACGCTTCAGTCGTTCAAGCAGCTGATCTGGCCAATCTTCATATCTCTCCAGCGATAAGTTTGCTATACAAACCGCCAAACTCAGGAAGTACATGAAACCCATTAGGTAACCGATCATTAAAGAACCAGTTCTCAAAGTACAGCCACAACAACACGTACTGACTGTGGGAAGATTTTCGATCAAACGCCAGACCATTTTTAGTTCTGAAAACAAATTTATAACACTGAATTGAATGAATACCCGAAATATAATGAATTTGCAACCTTAGTAGACCTCCATGGTTTAAAATCGTAAAGCAGTACGTAGAACCTAAGCTTTAAGCCACGATCAGCTTGCTGTACAACTCTCAAAATAGGCGCGGAAGTTCAGATTGCTTGGCTGTTGAAGTCACTTTTCTTGGCTTGTAAATTCACATTTGATTTGCTGAAATACTAGGTCGAATTTGCTTCAAAATGCGTCAAATTTGGTCTGAACGTACAATTAATAGAAATTCTGCTGGGTTATGTGTTACATTGATGGTAATTCACAATGAATTAAATTATGCCGTTCCCTAGTTGACAAAGTTGAATATACACAATTCTCCCATTGTTACCTACCAGTAACTAAGTAATTAAAATGACAACGTAGAAGTATCGATATAAGAAATGTAATTGAATATGTGAACACGAATTAGTGGTAATGCACGAAATGAATTTTTATTCAATGTAACTAAGCACTTGTTGTATGAAGGTAACGCGTATTAGTTCATTATAATATTGTAGTGTGAACTGCATCTCCAACACTCCCCCTCAAGGAAACACTGCTGACTGAATAGGTCCTCCAGGATCCCACACACAAAGTGATTGTGGTTTTTGACATGGATATGTCTTTGCTCTGGGGGGGTCATCCAAAAGTTTTCGTCACGCAAATTTTATGTCACAAAACTAATGATTTTCACGTACAACCCAGCCGTTGCTAGGGGAATGGAACTTCCGCAGTTTTCATCGCACAGAAATCGTTCGCCACTCGTTGTAAAGCGCTTGATTTATGTGATAAATTTTCACATCTCAAGCTACCAATTTCCCCCTCCTTACGTACCTGGCTACATTCCTAAACTAAGTTGATTGGACTATAAACAATTTTAATAAGCCGGTTACAATATTCTTAACGTAAAGCAATAGCATCATTTACTCCACTCCATAGGAAACATTTTCATCCTCTTAACAACAGTCGACTGTTAACAACAACTCATTGTAGTGGCTTCTCTCCACAGTTATTTTCAACATTTCTATAAGTAAACCGTTGTTTAGTTGGAATTAGTCGGGATGCGGCCCAGGGATTTGTTTAAAGTTAAAGGATTTGTTTACAACTCTCGAGGACAACCGTTATGAAATCCCCAATCAAAGACATACCCATGTAACATGGTATCTGTTTTTCTTCTTCCATTCATGTCTATTAGAAGAAGCACGCTTGCACTTCACCAATCTAAGACGTTGAAAAATGTTTTAAATGGTTCGCATATTTGATTTTAACAGCACTCATTCACACTCAACATCTGAATGATTCCAGGCATATATTAAACGAAAGTTTGTCTGAACGTTTATGCACATTTTGTTTTCTTTTTGGTGAAATTCGGCTTCAGTTAAATGTTTGTTTGTAGAATTTGGATACTTGTTTTTCACTCTAGTTTCATCTATTGTTTCCAGACGTTTATGTGCTTCAGTTCTTTCATGCATGTTTGATTCATCTTGGTGGGATATAGCAAAACACTTGATCAGGTTTCCCGGGGGGATAAAAGTTCTCATCTTCGTTTTCTACTCCATTCTTCTTATCAAGAGTCTCCAATTTGTTAACTTTTGTCATGTTATATTCTTCGGGTATTTCTATTTTTTCTGTTTTCAAATTTTCTACTGGCAACGTTACGATCTGATTCTCATGTTGATAAGGGTCTTCATGCAGCACGCCCCTATACTCTTGGTGCCCCACACGTCATTTGAAATTTTGCAGTTTTTTATTTTTCATATTTGAATGGGCGAAATTGTAAAATTATTCCAACGGGGGCAACGCCGTTAGGGAAGTCCGAGCTGACGAGGAAGGAGGAAGTTCGGAGGAGTTTACTATAGCCAAAATGATGATCTGGAACTTTGCGATTATTTTGCGAAAACCCGCATCAAAATTGGTCAAGCAGTTAGGGCGTGAATCGACCTTACACAGACAGACATACTTCTCTCTTTTATATAGGAGGATGATTGTGTAAACCAGCAATTGGGCCCTCACATAACTTTATTGCAGAATATTACAAAACATTATTACCAATAACTAGCTTCAAAGGAAGTTAATAAATTATAGAAACAATAAACCTTTTCTATAGAAACGTCTTCTTAGTCAGATTGCAACATATTTTGTCATAATTATACCCCAAAGACTGATTCTCTAGGAACGTTGGCCTGTTGCTAGCGGAAAATCATATGACCTCTACTTTGGGGTCGCATTTATGCAACAGAAAACGTAACGCTTTTGGGCAGTTAAGTCATGGCTAAAGCATGTACCATGCAAAAATTACGAAGGTTAATTATTTAATAGAAGTTAATAGACCGTATTTATCACTTTGCTATATGATAATACTGAACAAAAATATTTGAGTATAACTACTACCTTCGTAATCAAAATTGAGAATCTCATGGTGAATCACTACTGTATGTGTTAACTACACAATTCATTGTTGATAGGTACTTGGAGATTCTGTGTCTGTACCTATTCACGGAGATCCTTCCTGTAGCGTGATTCTCTTATAAGACTCACAATTAAAATTCCAAGAACGATGATGATGATTCATGGTGATAACATTGGATTTGACGGGAAGAGAATGATTAAATTCGTCGAGGAGGTCTAGAGGTCACCCCGAAGAGTTCCTAACGGACGCTGGACGCCGGTTTTCCTGGCGGGAATTTCAGCAAAGACATTGAGAAGGGATAGTCGGGCCAGCGTAGGAATATTCGGGCGTGCCTCGTCCAGGACGTCCAGTATAACCAGCTGAGGGTGGGTATGGGTCCCTACACCTCGCGGTCTTTCACATTACTTCTGCATGCCTGCCGAGACCTCAGGTAGGTATCCCATCTTCAGGATCTTCCCCTGCTGTCCGGAGATGTTTAATTCATGACAATGTATGACGGTGGTATACGTGCTTTCACTTTTTTCTCGATATATTACCGTATAATCACGCAAATATAAGAAGGCTTATTTTCACTCCTAGCTCTTCTATTAGGTTGGTTTTGTAGACATGATGGCGTAATATATTATTAACTTGTCGTAATATCGGTATTTTCACAAATTACTGACACCTTCCTCATCTCTACTACCCTTTTATCAAGTAAGATTTCTTCTAACGTCTGTGTCCTGATAGAAAAGATTCTAGGTGTGGTATCTCAGTATCATTATTATAAATCCTAGAATCACTAGGGTATGTTATACGTTACAAGAACAAAGTATATTCTTTCTTTCGCCAGTTGCATTCGTAATACATACGATCTCATTATACTAAACTAGGTGTAGATTAGCATTCACTCAACTCAACGTTGGTATTCAGCTATATGTTGATTCTTCATATGAGGAGAGGAGGATTCCCGGTTTTAAGATGCGCACCTGTTATGAGGTAGTCCATATGTATAGTTGTTTTACAATCTTGAGATGTTAATTACATTGCGTGAAGTAAATTATTGAAAAAAATTGTAAAAAGTATGATCAAATAGTAAAATAAATTTATTTTAGATTTTAATGTCTGTTTTAGTAAAATATTCATATAAACTGAGGTAAGCTTCCGCGTCACTTGTCACAAAGATGGAGTCGAGGTTGTACGGGTGAAGAATTTTTTGGTTGATTTTAATCATCATTAATCGTCTATGGTCAGAGTGAGCTGGACAGTCCAAGAATGAATGTTCTGAGGTCTCCAAAATATACCCATAAAATATGCACTGAGGGGTGTCTGTTTTCCCGATTCGGTGTAAGTATGAGTTGGTGCAGCATACCCCTGCTCTTAGTCGGGCAATGATCTTGTATTATTGCTTTGGCATTGGTTCGGTTGTTTCAGCAAACCAAGGTATCCAGTTCGATGGTGGAAACAGTTCTGTAACGGACACCAATGACCGTCTGGTAAGAGTTAAATTTCCGTTTCCAGTTGATGCGCATGTGAGAAGTAATGAGAAGTTTCATGACCAATGGGTAGAAATGTCACCATGTGACATGAAATGTGGAGGAATTTTCACCTTCAATTCGTCATTCTGTTAATTTTATTTCAGCACCGAACTGCATCATTGAGCGAAATCCTACTTTTCCAAACTCTCCGATGTGACTTTTATGGTGCTATGATCATCATTAATATAAAATTGATACTAGAATGGTTGAGTTACGAATGCATTGAAAATAAAGTACGTCTGGCAACATTAGGGAGCTCCCAAAATGGCTTTCTAAGTTTTTCAAGATCAATGGAGAGATGTTGGAGTAACTCCAGTAACAGCCCGCCCACATGGCTACTGTGGCCGTAGGTTCCCATCACCGCTCGTGTGTCCGCCGCTCTTCTGGCACACTGACACCTTTCATTTCCTGAGTCGAGCTTCAACGGAATATCTGATCAAATATTCACATCGCGTCCTGAACTACTCATATGATCCAATATGGAATCCCAATAAGGATCGTGAGAGAAACTAAACATTCCTACCTACTGTTGAGTTGAAGACTATCTACCGTATATTTGTGCTCCTAGGAGTAATGTTCGTACTGGACAGAATCTGTCATCAATCGTGATAGGGTTTTAGTGAGTTTTCGTAAAAAATAAAACTATTGCAAAGGCTCCTAAAATAAAACAAAAAAATAAAATAAAAATTTCGAAAAATTTCTTCATTGAAATTGGGTTTAAGGCATTTTAAAATGAATTCTACTGTTTAACGCTTTTTTATATATTGCGCAAAACATGGATTTTGGTTGAACTCACGTGGTACACGTATTTTCATTGTTTTTCAACGCTGATTCACATGGTGCTATCAGTTCCTTGATTTGACTCGATTTTAGCGAAATAATGGCCGAAATTTGGTTAGTTTGAGGAGAAAATAATCTTTTTAGGCGTGTGTTTGCACGTGAAATTTCATAATTTTCCATTTCCTTTCCCTCCTCCTTTCTCAACCGGGCTAGGGACCCGCTATGGTGGAGTTTAAAGAAAGTAAAAACGAAGACTTCCTCTAAAAAAATTAAAAATTCCATCTGGTGGGGAAAAAGATGAAAATTAAGGACATCAAAGTGGAAAAGTTCATTTTTCACCCCGTTTTGCCGATTAAAAAAGTTGTAGTTTTCTATCAGAGAGATTGGAGAATTTCACGCTCTCTCCAACGGTGCTATCAGAGTTGAATTCGCATGTGCATTGTGGAGTTATTGCCGTTTTAATGACATAGGGTAGAAAACACAAAAAATATCCTCTACAGGCCATGCGTCCATTTAAATGGAAAAAACTTTGAGTTGCTCTTCTTTCCCCAATGACCTTGATTTTGAATTCAATCTTTTTTTATGTGTTCATTCTGTTGTCATTGAAATGTGGCAACACAAATATTCGTATCACTGTTATCTCTCATCAGTGCGTCAAGCCTAAGTTCACTCATTTCTCGGTAAGTTTTGGTAGTTTAATCATAAAATTTGGGTCAATTTTCATTGGATTTTGTTGCCTAGAGTCTCCCGGTGATCACACTCTATATCTATAAGGATTTGAAAATAGCTTGGTTCCAACAACGCTTTGAGAGTGACCCCCGTGGCTCCTCTAGAGTTGCCGTGGGGTTAGCTCCAAGGTTGCCCACTCTCGTGGTTGTTGGAACACTTCAGAGCTCACCCGAGAGTTCAAAATTGTTAACGGTAGTTGAAGATTGACGTAACGCAGATGTGATAACAAACGTGAAATAGATGTGATAACAAACGTAGTAAAGAAGGTAAAAACAGTTTTGAGAAGGTTAAGCAGATTGGAGTTGACCCAAGGGTTATTTCAAAATTCGCATGCGTTGGGCTCGGAGCTCTCGATGAGACCCCGTCAAGAGTGTGGGGCTGCTTGGGGCACCCCTGGAGCTGCTCTGGGGGCGCTCTAAGATCTTTTGGAACGCGGAGCTCTCAACCCCATAACCTTGTTGGAACTCAATTTCGAGCTCTGAGCTCCTAGGGCTCCTTTTTGTCCTTGTTGGGACAAAGCTAATACATGTAAAATTGTTCAGCAACTCAGTTTTTTTTAGTGTCCATTTAGATGGACAGCCGGACTCTATACCTATCCACAGCTGTCCATTTAAATGTACAGGACAGTGTACCATCCTGAGTCGTCTATTTAAATGGACATTTTTTTCCATTTGAATGGGCATTCTTGGGACTTAATCAGGAACCAATTATACTCAAACTAATTTCAATTAGTCAAAAGTATCTATTTCAATGATAATCTAATTTAATTTCACCGATTTTTATTTTTCAGAGTTTGTTGTTTGCTGACAACAGCCAAATTTCGCTGGAAGAAGACATCGCTGATGCCATTTTGGTTGATGATGCTTCAGAGTAGAGCTTTGGGGGTGGAGATGTTGATGAGGATCTCAATTTCGATGATCTAGAAATACAGAAAGTGGTGCCTACTGGTGGAAGTCTGTTGGAGAGGACATAACTAGAGATTATGACTGGTGAACTCCAGACAAATCAAGATTACAACAACAACTTTGAAGAACAACCCTGTGATGGAGAACAAGAAGCAGGTGACCCAAACTGTGAGGCTGATGAGAATGAGGGTCCGAACGTACCTTCTACCAGTAACTGTATTTAAGAGCGAAGCCAAAATTCGTAAAAGGAAAACAGCCCTCAAATCCCAGGGAAGAAGGGTGAAAAAAACCTTTCACTCTGTGAACGTAGATGCAGAATGATTGTGATATGACTGCAGTTCGGCCGTGGGGGGGGGGGGGGGGGGGGGGGGGGGGGGGGGGGGGGGGGGGGGGGGGGGGGGGGGGGGGGGGGGGGGGGGGGGGGGGGGGGGGGGGGGGGGGGGGGGGGGGGGGGGGGGGGGGGGGGGGGGGGGGGGGGGGGGGGGGGGGGGGGGGGGGGGGGGTGGGGGGGGGGGGGGGGGGGGGGGGTGGGGGGGGGGGGGGGGGGGGGGGGGGGGGGGGGCAGAATCCCTATCCCCATTTATTTGGACATTTCGAAATTTTTATCAGAAATATATTTTATTCAAAATGTTCACATTTTCGTCTTACTTAAACCCTCAACCCTCAACCCCCCCCCCCCCCCCACCCACACACACACAAAAAGAAAACGGAAAAAATTGGTAAACGTGGTTTATGCGGGTTAAATGTTCAAGTATTATGCGGGTTATCTCCTGCCTGGACGGTCCCCATGTCAATTGTCAATGCCGTCAAATGAACAGTAGGCTGTGCGCATGCGCAAACATGAATTTCTCATAACGTTGATTTCTCATCATCTGTTGGTCTGACTTCGTTTAAACTCGAAAGGTGATTGGGTATATGTAGGTACTAGAAAAATTCCCTATAAATTATGTTGCTATTGAAAGAGTGATAATCATTGCGCATGCGCGAAACTAATATCGATTGACACAGGCAAAGCTCCGAGTGTAATGGAGCGACTTTGATGAAATTTTCAGGGATTGTGCAAGATAGCCTCTAGACGATCTCCAACTTTCGTTGCCCTCACATAAATATTAGTCTGTGAGCATGCGCAGACGTCAATCTTATAACGTCAATTTCTTAGGTATCATCTGTTGGTCCGATTAAGTTCAGACTCGAGATGTAGATAGATATATGTTTTAGAGAAATTCCCAGTGAATTATATTGCGCTAGGAGGAGTAATAACTATAGCGCATGCGCGAAACTAAAATCGATCGACACAGACAAAACTCCGAGGCTAATGGACTGATTTTTATGAAATTTTCAAGGGTTATGCGGTTTAGCTCCTTGACGTTTCTCTATACATTTCATTGCCGTTGGAGTAGTAATAGAGTGTGCGCATGATCAAATATTAATTTCTTATAATGTCGAATTATCAATAATTTTGACTCGTACTTAGTTTTTCAACTAATTCTATACGTCCATGTTTCAATGTGTGAGGAAGATGTACTGCCCTCCCAACTTGGACCCGACGTTTTCAGAGATAGCTCATTTACATGAATCAGAAGTCCCAAAGAAGCAAAATGACGTTCTTGGCAAAATGACCCCTGTTTTCGTTGGTGAATAATGAAACCACCCACAACGGGCATTCACAAAACGCAGCTGGGCAGCCTTCATTTCTCTCAATATGGGAAGCATTTCCAACTTATCCTCATTTTATACTCGAAGCGCCTCAAGGGGGAAGAGTCAGTACCAGACGTCTTTGATTAAATTTCACCGACTACCCACTAACCACTGATCAGATCTATGCGGCATGCAAATCTCCACCCACTCAATACAGTGAAAATGCACACGATTTTACTCAGAGATCTTGCGATGTACACTTCCAGTTATGCTATTAGAGTCCATACAGTTATTTTTTGATGTAGTCCGCTACTTGATTATTGATTTACGAGGTTATTTGGAACTCAGCAGGGAGAAGAACTATTTCGAGTCTCAACTGTTTGCAACGTCCACATTTAATTACAGGATGAAATAGTATTTCAGCCAATTCAGTCTTGCTCCCACTGCTAATGCCCTAGGTCGAGCCTCAAACGACAAAATCTAACTATTGGCAGATGTACCCAGCAAATGGTCCTCGAAGTAACCATTTTGCGTAATTATTTTTAAACAAACATGTTAATGCGGGAGGTTGCATTTTATGGTACCCTGCTAAATTAAAATTTACGCTTGCTTTGTGCATCACTAATATATATATATATAAGAACTGTTTTGGTTCTGTGCCTGCTCATGGTGTCTGGTTGTCTATTCGTGTGTCTGCAAATCCTAACAACAATTCTTATTTCCACAGCTTTCATCCGATTTTGATGGAATTTCGATAAATGTGTGGGTTAAACTGTAGATAGTCCCCCTTTCCCCTCCCCCATTAGTTTCTGTAGTGACCTTGTTTTGTGACACCTTACAGTGATCCGCCCTGAACTTTGGGTTTGGAGGGGATTGTCCCTCCAAGCCTTGTGTATCATAAAAGATCAGTAATTCACTATGTCAATTGACTCGATGTTGAATTCATCTCCCTAGATCTCCACATCATAGTTTAATTGCTCACAAATTAATAGTTCATTCTGCGCATGCGCTCACGTAAAAATCTGTCATGAATAAGTTTTTCACCTTCGTCATGGGATCTCTAATTTGGAGTATTTCTACATTCCATGCAAATTGCAATAAGATCGTAATATTATTAGCTGTTGAATTGAAACAAGCATTACTACTACAGTTATCATCCGATTTTGATAACATTTTCTGGGAATGAGGTTAGGCTAAGAACGGTCTCAAATAAATTTCTTAACTCAAAGTAGTCTTACGCTTTTACCATCTATCCTCCGAATTCGAGCGAGATCTACACGCGGTGTGCGTAAACGTAGAATGCATCAAGCGTTAATGGCTTATTGCCTATCCGTTTGATCTTGCTCAAGTTCGGGGAGTACTTGAAAAATTAATTATTCGATTACCCTGTATGAGTTTTGTCATAATCATATCATAACAACTGACGCGCATGCGCAAATCAACAATTTCTAATTCACTATTCCTCCAACCATATTAAAGCAGCTATGGAATCTTTTAAGATGATTTGAAACATTTCAATGGTATATTATTGTGTCATGTATTGATCCATTCCTCTTAACATGATTTTTTGGCGGAAGAACGGATTTTTTAAATCTTAATTTTAAAGAGAGTTCTCATCTGGAATGTCACTTACACGTGTATAAATATGAAAAAGCGTAAAATCCAGGTATCGTTTCAGAATACCTCAAACCGGATTTCCATGATGCAAATTTTAGAAAATTTTAATCCCAACATTTCTGGAGTTATTGCAACGGCTCTATTCTCTACGGAAATTCGGTGAAAACCCCACTTGTTCCCACAACTCGAGATTCTAGATAATAATCCACTGGCTCGGTAAAAAAGTTGTACAGCTTTATTAACTCCATGCAGAGGTCACGTTATAAATACAAGCCTCAATGAGCTGAATGTTATCGTCAAGAATCATTGGGAGTCTTCATCAATGATCGCTGATGGTCTTGATTCTGGTCTGAGAGCGTAAGAGCTCGCTCTGCTATATTCTGAAAATAGGCCTGAGTACCAATGGTAGAAAGTGTCCTGGCCTGGTCAATGTGCTGACATTTGAGCTTTTCTGTTTGGAGAACTTGCTGGGAAATCTGATCTGATGGTCGTCATCAGCCTTGTCCACAGGTTTTGGTTGAATATTTGCTATCATTCAGTATATAGGTCTTGCTCGGCTAATAGCTTACTAATACAACAAAAAAGCTTTTCACGATGATAATACAGTAAAATTCAAAAAGGGCTTCGAAAATCCAAAAGACTAGAATATTGCCGGTAGCTATTAGCCTATGCCTCTGCGTATGATCGGATGTCCACGCATCAGCTAAAAGAATGACTACATAGCCGGGAAAAATTACGAGCAATATTAATAGTGTGCCCTTCAAAAACAAGAACAAACACGTTACGTTCTGACAGTGAACACCAAAAAGCAATATTATTGCTAAGAGGAACAACAAACCCCAAATAACTATTTCAGTTATTTGCCCAATAGCCAATAAGATCTTGTATGATTCTGTTTTTTCTGCTGGTAAAATCGGTATGTCAGTGGATAATAGTGGTATTTTATCTATGAAATCGTCGGTCCAATTTTCACCACCGTACACGGTTACATTCACTAGCACTACCAAAAAACGCACGAAATATATGAACGCCATTAAGTATGCAATGATGAAACATCCCGTTTTCAAAGAGAAGCAGCAACAGCACCTTCTGAATTGAGGAAGGGCCATGATCAGACACCACGACATTGTTAAATTTCGACGACGAAATTCCTGATAATTGAATGTTAACTCAAAACTTTGAGTTTATCCGTGACAGTTTAATTTTCTGTAAGGGCGGACTGGTACGTACCAGTACTTCAATGAGAGAAGGTAAATGAATTAGACCATTCAAGTTGTGGCTCGGACGTCTACCTTGTAGTCTTTTTCGAATTTCTTGAGTGTCGTGCTTATACCTTCACTTTGCTTGTAAATTCAATTCCCGATATCAATCAATTTTGAAACAATATTTTCTAAATTTTTCTCAAGGGTTAGTGATTAAACCAAGAACTTCGTAATGGTTACCTTCTAGTTTCTTCCGATCGTCTTGTTTCACGTGAAACATCTACCTATAAACAACATTTAAGATAACCAAATGACAGGAGAATAACAAGTTTTTGAAAATATTATTTTGGGCTTCCAAATTGTTCTTTATTTGTTGAACATGTTGCTTAGTCCCAGTTTCGTTGGAGTTCCGCCAATTGCGATATCACAGAAACTATTCTTGGGAACTGGAGTGGCCAGAAATCGACCAGCGGCAATTTTATCGATTATCGATTAGTCCCAATCATGATATACATATTCGGTCTATTTCGGTCTATATGATTCGGTGGGGCTATTTCAACAAATCTTGCTCAGGTTTAGGTGTGTACAATGAATTACAACAATAAATACAAGCCTCAATGAGCTGAATGTTATCGTCAAGAATCATTGGGAGTCTTCATCAATGATCGCTGATGCTCCTGATTCTGGTCTGAGAGCGTTGGAGCTCGCTCTGCTATATTCTGGGAATAGGCCTGAGTACCAATGGCAGGAAGTTTCCTGGCCTGGTCAATGTGCTGACCTTTTGGCTTTTTTTTGGGAACTTGCCGGGAAATCTGTTCTGATGGTGGTCATCAGCCTTGACCACAGGTTTTGGTTGAATATTTGCTATCATACAGTGTATAGGACTTGCTCGGCTAATAGCTTAATAATAGAACAAAATAGCTTTTCACGATGACAATGCAGTAAAATTCCCAAAGGGCTTCGAAAAACCAAAAGACTAGAATATTGCAGGTAGCTATTAGCGTATGCCTCTGCTCATGATCGGATGTCCACGCATCAGCTAAAAGAATGGCTACATAGCAGGGAAATATGACAAGCAATATTAATAGTGAGCCCTTCAAAAACAAGAACAAACACGTCAAGTTCTGACAGTGAACACCAAAAATCAATATTATTGCTAAGAGGAACCACAAAGCCCAAATAACTATTTCAGTTATTTGCCCAATAGCCAATAAGATCTTGTATGTTTGTGTGGTTTCTGCTGGTAAAATCGGTATGCCAGTGGATAATAGTGGTATTTTATCTATGAAATCGTCGGTCCAATTTTCACCTTCGTAAACGGTTACATTCACTAGCACCACCAAAAAACGCACGAAATATATGAACGCCATTAAGTATCCAATGACGAAACATCCAATTTTCAAAGAGCAGCAGCAACAGCACCTTTTGCGTTGAGGAAGGGCGATGATCAGACACCACGACATTGTTGATTTTTCGACGACGAAATTCCTGATAATTGAATGTTAACTCAAAACATAGTGAGTTTACCCGTGATAGTTTAATTTTCTGTAAGGGCGGAATGGTACGTACCAGTACTTCAATGAGAGAAGGTAAATGAATTGGGCCATTCAAGTTGTGGCTCGGACGTCTACCTTGTAGTACGAGTATTTTTCGAATTTCTTTACTGTCGTGCTTATACCTTCACTTTGCTTATCAATTCAATTCCCGATATCAATCTATTTTGAAACAATATTTTCTAAATGGTTCTCAATGGTTAATGATTAAACCAAGAACTTCGTAATGGTTATCTTCTAGTTTCTTCTGATCGTCTAGTTTCACGTGAAACATCTACCTATAAACAACATTTAAGATAACCAAATGACAGGAGAAAAACAAGTTTATGAAAATATTTTTTTGGGCTTCCAAATTGTTCTTTATTTGTTGAACATGTTGCGTAGTCCCAGTTTCGTTGGAGTTCCGCCAACTGCGAAATCACAGAAACTATTCTTGGGAACTGGAGTGGACAGAAATCGACCAGCGGCAATCTTATCGATGGTTGATTAGTCCCAATCATGATATACATATTCGGTCTATATGATTCGGTCGGGCTATTTCAACAAATCTTGCCCAGGTTTAGGTGTACAATGAATTAAAGAAGGCACGTCATGATTTGTGCAGGTTGATGAGAGTAACCTTCTCGAATCTTTTTCCGTATCGAAAAGAAGAGTGTAGATTGTTTGGATATTAAGAGATCACAAGGACGTATTCAAAATGCGTCGTACCGTAGGCAATATGGCTGACGAACGGGCTTTTGTCCAGTCTTCAATAGTCCGCCACTCCAGAATGACACTCAACAGCTCAAACCGCTTCTGTAACGCTACGTATTCTATCCCAGATGGAATCGAGAATAACTGGATGGTCGCTTCTTAACCCTTAGTCATCTAGAGGAATACGGTTCTATTCATCTGTCAAAACAAATCTCTACAAAAAGCTACATACTGTGCCAAATGGGGAAGTTGTAACAAACTGTACTTACCTATCTATATTTCCATATGTAACCGAGCAAGGGAAAAAGGAGCTTAATATGGCAAGGACTTTTTTTCAGGAGAACAAAAAAACAAAGAGTGTGTCAAAAAAATTATTTTTTTTTTTTTGATAATATATTTTTGGGCCCCACAACTACCTATCTATCTTTCCCCAATAATCATCAAAACTTGAATTTTCTACATTTTTCATATTTATAATCGAGAAAAACTGGAAGGAGGTCGGAAATGGGGGAAAAAAAAAAAAAAAAAAAAAAAAACGCAGCAAATTATTTCACAAAGGTTTATTATTTTTATTATGATCGTAGTTTTAGTTGGCTTGCGTACAGACTCCTTGGCGTGTCCTATTTCGAGTTGCCACAACCTATACTTCTATAATTATATACGCATGTTTATATTTCTCGATTTGAGCTCCTATCTATTCAAATAGTTATTGCCTTAATAATATAATTATCTAAGTAGGTACGTAAGAAAAGTCGAGAGGATATGTTATTAAATATGCGTAGGAAAAGCATTGGTATTAACACACAAATATGACCTAGAAAAAACATATATTCATGCCTCGAAGGAACGCTGTACCCACCTCATGGTGCCGCGGTGTATTATATGGGTATAACACGTAAAAGTAATAAATATCCATTCTCCTACACCCCTCTGCTACGCCCCTGGTCACTCCAGCCACCACTAGGTGCCGCGGCGCCTCCTCTCACTCCACCCCCCACACCACCAACCGTGACCCCCTGCCAAGCGTACCAGGCGTGCGTCTAACACGTCTAACACTCAAAGTCTCGAAAAAGACACTTTTTCGCCCGTTTTTGGCCCATAGCATCTATGCGAGTAAAGCGATCGGGATGGTTAAACGTTAGGACCAACTAGACCCCAAATGGAGTCTTTGTGCGAAAGAACGGGTTTTTAAAGTAAATTCTTAGGCCTTTTATGGCCCGGACGGCGAACGGCGGACGGACATTTCAATTTTGGATTCTACGCACCTTGAAACGTAAAGTGACAAAGTTTGAGGGGGGGTTATAAAAATTTTTTGCTACACGATCACATAGGCTTATTATTGGAAATAATAAACCAAAAGGAGCTTATCTTGCCTAATGGGAATTTCTTCAGGCAAGTTAAGCTCCCTTTTGTTGCTGATAATTTATACTAGAAGAAAATCACACTTTTTAATCCAAAAGCACATTTAGCTCTATTAAGGGTTACGCCATTATCTTCCAACCTTCTCAAAACATGAGCTAACCGAAACAACTTAAATCACCACACATTGTCCACACGGCTAAATAGAAAGTGTTTCCTTCGGTGATCGTATCCTCACACTCTTCCTCTCGGACACCCATCGCAGCACCATCTTCAAAACTCCGAGGCTAATGGACCGATTTTTATAACATTTTCTAGGATTGTGCAGTTTAGCTGCTTGACGTTCCTCCATAAATTTCATTGCCGTTAGAGTAATAGTAGTCTGTGCGCATGCGCAAAGGTTAATTCATCAATCAGTTCGACTCGTACTGCCGTCCCAACTTGGCAGACTTTTATTCTGACACCAATGAATGATATAATATAATTAAACGATGACAAAAGTGACTGGAGAACTATACTAGAACCATAAAATCAATATGCTAACAATTACACACTACATGACTAAATTGTGTTTATTATCTCCTGGTCCAATACTATGTATAATATTACGAGTGCGATTTTACAACTTTCTGTATTAATCACTGTAAGTACCTACCTACCATCTTATGGATGTTACCTCTTAATTTAGTGTCAACTATCGGCTGTTATATGTTATGTTGCTTTTATGATGTCCTGACGAGGCCAATCGGCGAGCCAGCCGACAAAAACAATAATAAACAATTAACTTAATGATAACTTCTGGAAGAACTTCGAAACACTTCTACCCTAAACTATTACTCCGATACTATTTAGCGAACATCCGATTATCTGAACACGGAGGCAAAATTCCCAACACATTTAAAAGTGATATCACACTGTGCGCTATGTTTGCGATTCGCTATTAATTTAGGAGTGAGAGAAAATTCGATGATTAGAAACCAAATGACTGTAGTTAATAAATTATTAGGGGCTAGGAAAGGTGAAGTCGTATACCAAATCTTAAAATTTAATTTACCTGCAACGGAACTGTTGACAACTCGCTTTACGAATACGGATATTCCTTCCCGCTGCATGCAATTGATCTCTGTCACGTGGATGGAGAAAGAGAAGATGGAAGCTCGAAGAGAGCAAATTGATTGAGATTGAGAGACGAAAATTATGAGAAGGCGCTGAGAGTTTAATTTCTTCCGTTTCGGATCATTAGGCTGGTCGGATCGCTACTCTCTCTCCAAATCGATTTGCCGCAGTATTGTGAGCTCGTGACAATTTGTGTAAGAGGTTTATCACGCCTTATGTTACACGTGTGTTTATTTCACACTGGTTGGGTATTTATTCCACATTTCCTACTATTTCTGCAAAAACCGGACATTTGGCGTCCAGAGTGCTTTCGATTTCGGCCCGGACAGCTTAGAGAAAAACCGGACTGTCCGGGACAAAATGAAAGCACTCTGGACGCCAAATGTCCGGTTTTTGCAGAAACAGTAGCAACCCTGGTTGTAATCCTGTTTCAGAAATTGTGGGAGCAGTTTGGAAATTTCAAAACGAAGGACGGGAGCCGAGTTGGTGGCCACGATAACATGATGGGGCCTTTCCTGATCAATTGAGTGAGCCAAATTTTTTCCAGATCACCCTTGGAAATTTAAATTTGACAGAAAACCTCTCTGGGACAACAATGGTCGAACTGAATGACGGACTGATCAGCTGAATAAACTTCATTCTCTCCATTTCACATTAAGAAGATTTTGTAGGAAGCATCTCTGGGACATTAAGAGTTTATAGTCAACGGCTTTCTCAAACCCTTTGTGACAACCTTAGTAATCAACGCTTCTGCCAGTGTTTGCTGATTTTCGTCCAGTTTACGTATAGTTTTTGTGCTACGTTCGTCCTCAAAACGACTTCAAATCGCTACGAACTAAAACCGATCCCACTTGCCGATCCCTCAGATCTTTTCGTGAAGGTTGCAGACGCAGACTATGGGCTGGTTTCGCCAAAGTGCTTAATCAACGTTTACTCATTAAACTGAAGATCTCAGCTGTTGAGCAACGATATTCAGTTTCACTAACTCCGGTTCAGATAAATCAATGATCATATGTGCTGAATCAACGATCAAAAATAATCGGCAGAATTTGGGTGGTTAGCGTTCAAATCAACAATTTATTACGTAGGTACCTAGTTCTTTTCACCATCTTTGTTTACATTATTTTTGCTACGGTTTCCCATCTAATGTGCTACATTTTCCTAGTTATTTCCTACGTTTTCCTACATGCACGAAAATTAGCCACAGAGGATTGTTCAGAGCATTGGTTTTTGAGGAGGAATTAGACGAGGATGATACGAAGACTTTACAATACACCGTCCTCGTTGGATTAGAGAGTACGGCGGATTTCAATCTCTTCGAAATTGATTTTCTGAGGAGATACCGACTTTCAAAAACTACTGTTTTGTCAGTCCTTGAACAAATTGATGATAGTATCGGATACACGGGTTATGATTTCATACACGGAATGTACAAATACAGCAGTAGAATAGTATTATTAAATAGCCAACGGCTCATCACAACTTGAAATGACACAATGTGGGGTGATGGCTGTTGTCATTGAAGTGATGGGAGAAACAAACATAAAAATACCTTGTTACGCAACTTGACCATCGTAAATTACGAGAAAATTATAACCTATTTCCTGTGCTTTTTGAGTTGAAATAACTTGGAATCTCGGCTTTCGCAGTGGCTACAGTTATAAAACCCATCGAATACCAACCGCTGCTTTTTAGGAGACCGACTCCCAAAATTTCCTCCGGAGACGAATCAAAATCGCGTTTGGATGCAGTATTCGAGTGGTTCGGGATTTGGCGATTTTTACTTCAAACTCAAATCTAGAATCCTTGAAGAACCCCATATATTATTATCATCGCTGCAGTAGTTTCGAAATGATAGTGCAGTAAAGGACTACCCCTACGAGTTTGAAAAACATTATGCTATCAGAACGGATTAAAAAAGATAGAAGGAAGCCTTGAAGATTTCCGGTTGCTAACAGCTGTTCGCTCACTAATATCTCGTTGCCACCCTAATTTTTGGGGCAAATGCCTCCTTGATATCGTCTAAATCAACGTTTCACTGAAAATCCATGTTTACTTACAATTACAACAGTATAACCATTGATTACGTTGGCGACACCCGTTTGCTTTAAATCAACGTTCAAAACTCTGGTTCCGTAAAACGATGATCTACTTCAACCATGGTTAGGGATTGTTGGTGAAACCGTCCCGTAGTTGACGGACTAGATCGGCCAATCACATCCGTTAGCGGATTTCCCCACACACGTAAGGGTGGGTCCCATCTTTGTTGTAGTACCTGAGAGCCGCTGAGCTCTACTACGAACTGTGATGTCTGATTTGTGATATATTTATATGCATCTAGTCGTAGTTCTATTTCACGTTGCTGATTGTACATATATAGTAGCATTTATATAGCTATTAGCCTATTTTACATCTAGTCTTAGTTAGATTATTTTATTTTTTGGTTTTTTTTTTAAATCAAATTTGGGGGCTAAACAGTGGTCATTACTGTACCCCTCATTTTTTTTCCCCTCCGAGTCGCCAGTGGATTCCATGATGGCGCTCCTGTTTAATCAAGGATGGCAACATGGCTCCCCTTAGAATCGCTTGCTCAATACCGCTTATGGCCCTTCTGGTTGAGGTGCGGCTTAAACCTTAATAATAATATTAAAAAGTCAATCCTTCATAAACCTCAGTAAAGAAATCATAAGAAACGATTGCATACGAGTCTGCAACACATTGGGACATTTTATGTCTTTAGTTGCAGACTCGTATGCAAGCTCTAAGAGCTACTCAGCTGATCCGGACCCCGGGCATCCACAAGTAAATGTCCTAAAGATGCTACATACGAAATTACAGCTTCCTAGAGTGTAAAGCATAGAAATTAGCTTTAAGAGCCACTCATCTGATCCGGACCCAGGGCATCGTCAAGTAAATGTCCTAAAGAGGCTACATACGAAATTACAGCTTCCTAGAGTGTAAATCATAGAAATTAGCTTTAAGAGCCACTCATCTGATCCGGACCCTGGGCATCGTCAAGTAAATGTCCTAAAGAGGCTACATACGAAATTACAGCTTCCTAGAGTGTAAAGCATAAAAATTAGCTTTAAGATCCACTCATCTGATCCGGACCCTGGGAATCGTCAAGTAAATGTCCTAAAGAGGCTACATACGAAATTACAGCTTCCTAGAGTGTAAAGCATGGGAATTAGCTTTAAGAGCCACTCATCTGATCCGGACCCTGGGAATCGTCAAGTAAATGTCCTAAAGAGGCTACATACGAAATGACAGCTTCCTAGAGTGTAAAGCATAAAAATTAGCTATTAAAATGGTTTTAACCACCGCTTCACAAATCAAACCGTTCTCGCAATATTCAGATCACCTGCTATGAATCACATCATCGAAACACCAGCTCAATGAAATCATCAGAAATTAACAAGCGGTTGCACTCATGTTCACAATATCAATTATTGAGAATGATCACCTGTGTGAATATGGTTGGATAAATCACGAGAGCTTTCGAACGAATGGTTTTTAAGAACAACGAATTTTGATGGCCACAGAAGTATAAAACGACGAATAAATTTATAAATATTATAATTATAAATTTATTATAAATTATTATAAATTTATAAATTTATAATTATTATAAATTATAAATTTATAATTTTTAAGAACAAATACAAATTTTTAAGAACAAATTTTTAAGAACTATCGATTCATAATATATAAATTATAATTAATAAATTATAATAAATTTATAGATTATTATTATAAATTTATAAATATTATAATTATAAATTTATTATAAATTATTATAAATTTATAAATTTATAATTATTATAAATTATAAATTTATAATTTATAAATTATTATTCATAATTTTGTTTATGTGCCAATGTAAAGACATAAGAGAGTTTTTGTATTTCTCGTATTGGTATTTCTCGTAAACACGAAAACAAGCTGTTAAAGCGAGCATGATGAATGCTAACCTTTTTTGCATCGATTTCTCGTAGCGTTTTCGTAAGCCCGAGAAGAAGATAACTCTTACAGGACGTTAACGTGACTCTTGTAGTGAATCACTGCTCAAAACTCAATTGCCACAGTAGACAAAATTTCCAAAATATAATTGAGGTAAGAAACAACGACCACTTACCTCTACATCATATGAAAACGATTCTGCCGTGAAGAACACGAATCTTTAAAAGGTGTTGAACCTTGAAACGAAATCTTGAAACTGAAATGAACCTTGAAAATGTTAGAGCTGAAATCTTCGATAAAACAAAGCAAGCACAAAATGCCGCTAAACCATGGTTGAGGTGCAAAAAAACACGAAAGAAAGACAAATACAAAGGTTAAACCAACAACAAAAGACGGCACGGGGAAAATTCAGGCATTTTGTTCTAGAGTGTTATCGAGGAAGGTCAAGTTTTCGTCTCGTAATTACGATTCCGACTGACCACGAGTAAAGCTGACTCTTCCCATTCCTAAAAGCGTTCCTACGTTACGTCTTCTCGTTTCGGAAAGGCCATTTTCGTATACGCGAACATGAATACGAGAAGTACAAAAACTCTCTACATGTCAAAAACAAAACGTATCGGCATTTTTTCCGGCACCAAATCGACGGATTTCGTTCCGGTTCTTGCCCAAATCGAACTGACGGATTTCCCAAATCCGAAAAAAAATCCGCTCTAATCCTAATCTAATGCCTAGCAGATCCGTCCGAATCGGGAAAAAAACCGTCGGGCGTCGGCGCCGCTGGAGGGAGATGCGCCGCCGGCGACCCCACTACGGCGCTCCTGCCCATCCGCTCCATCTTCCACCTCTCATCCCCCCGACGCCGTATAAAACCCAAGGAAACAAGGTCAAGGCGCTTGTTACCTGTTGTACAATGCTCATCGCCCTATCCACCGTGAGTCCCTTTCCATTTCATCGTTTACTCATTAGCTCATTACCAAATTAAATTGCAAATTTTATCATTAAATCAATCACTAAAACAACGTAATCTCATCAACACCTAACACACCAAGTCAAAATCCGAATAACTAATACATAAAATACGTGCATACATATGATAAAATATATGAATTCTGGTAAAATATCATATAAAAAAAAATTGATATTTTTTCTTCATCGTTCACACTTTAAAATCTCCTATTTTCTTAATAAAAAACTCAAATTATTATCTTCATATATCGCACAATATTAAACACATTTACATTTCCAGCATTGGCAGTTAATTAACGCCCTGTTAATTATAGTAATTGTGTAATTTTATCTATATTGGTAAGTAATGAAATAACGTAACAATGAAAATTAATGATATTGCTGAACAAAATTGAGCAATATAAGTTGTTTGTTCAATCAATTTCAACCTTACAACTAAATTAGTATAAGGTATTGATGATCCTTACAAAGAAATATTAGGTGCCTACCTAGTCTTATATTTTACGTATCATTAACCTATTTACTTTTACGGCTACCTATGTGCATCAAAATTTACCTTAGTTTATCCATTTTCGGTCTACATTCGATTCTTGGTTGTTGCCAACTGAATTTGTGCTACATTGTTGAAAATGTGATGATTTTTTACATTTTTGTTCGCAAAAATGCGCATTCTGGACTCAGATTTCAGTTCTTCATCTCAACGGTGCAATTAAACACAAAGAAGACATCCAGGACTCGGAACTGTCAACATCATCTCTTCCCAGTGATGTCTTCCGCATGTGTTGATCGCGATGCAACGAGAACTGTACAGTGAAACACTCGGAACCGGGACTTTGAAAAGTGTTTGTGCCGATTTTGGACTCGTGAAAACGCGTTTTTTTGTCAGTGAACTTAACCGATGGAAAGTTTGAAGAAAGTGATGTGCTCGGAAATGACGATCATCGAGCTTACCGGTAGAAAAACGGACTGCACAACTCGTAGGTACCATCCATTTCTCTTTACTACCATAAATCAAAAATCAAAACACATGCATCAAATAACATTTCAGTAGATATTTTAAACGTAATACCTAAAAGCACTAAAAAATGACCACAAAACAAGAAAAACAAACATTTTCAAACCATTTTAGTTTATTACATATGTTAATGAATTAACTGATTTCGCATGAATAAAAAATATGGCCACCAAAACCTCTTTTTCAGTTAATCAAATCAGATATTCCAATATTAAAAACATTTGATATGAAACTCATAAATTCACTTCTTCATCATTTCACGATTCGTTATATATATATTCATATTACATATACAGGATAAAATGAGAATAATATTTTTTCAAAGTCTAGTAAAATAAATTAATAATCTGCATAGCGTGATATTTAAATGAACGAATGCTAAATTAATATCTCGTCGCCATTCAGTTACAAATATTTGTAAACCTAATCTAGAATTTTAAAGTGTTCTAAACCCAGAATAACGAAATAATGTACTTAAAATTTATTCTTATAAATAATTTCTTTAAACGATTTTGACTTAGTAATGATATTTAATTTGATCAATCTGATTACAGAGGTATATTTTACCAATTCTCAAGTCATAAAGCTCGAAAAAAATTTAAATTGCACTAAATATTGAAAAATCAATAATAATGAATTAATGGAATCTATTCTTAACAAACTGGCTAACTTAATTCTGTAATAAAATCTGGTTAAGAGTTATCAATCTTTTGTTTCTTTTTTTATATTTATAATTTTATTCTAGTTTTGATGTTACAATCAGTAACATTCAAAATGGCTAATGGAATTTGGAACGTATCTTAAGTTTCGAAAAAGAACCTATTTCTCATTGGTTCCTCAAATAATCACTTATACAAACTACTTATTACTAAAATACCTAAAACATTTAATAACTGATAGATTTGAAGAATCAGTTAGGTACAAATATGCACACATTTCTTAACGACTTAGGGCTGCGATTAAGGCTGCTTCGTTAAAATCAATTATGCGTATAAATTAATGATTGAATACCCACTGACAAAATCAAATTACGTATTGTGGTAAAGCTTTAATTTATAAGGAATATTCACGCGTTCATGATTTGAACGGAAATAAATTTAATTGTTAGTATTAATGACGTAAATAAACAGTTTGAAATCTGCTTTCACAAGGGAAAGTAGATGTAAATTTTCTGACCCAAGAATTTTGAAAAATCACTATTGATGTAGAAACATGACAAAAGGGTACCGCAGGGGTACCCCATATATCGGAAAACCTAGAAAGTGACTAACTAGCAGATAACGACGGCATCAGAACTAAATAATTTTTCCCTCAATTAATTCATTGTTGATAATCAAACTGCGAGCTTTAATCCTAATAATTGGTGGGTACGTGCGTAATGACTCAGTGAAAGCTGGTTAGAGCTCTTGAGTGAAATGCGGCCTAAGAGAGTCCGATCGTTAATCATTTATAATTAGATTTTCATTCATATTTTTAGACTGCGGCCGACATACCCAGTAAACTCGATATAAATATACCTAGATATTTTTATATCCAGGTTAAAAAGTTTCAGTCATGCAGCATGATCGAACAAGCGAATTTTCTTAGATTATCGTATTAAGTTATGTTAAATTGTATAGAAATTTGAGCAATTTGAGTACAAATAAACTTAAAAACCAATTATATGACAAAAACTGACGCTAAATAAAATCTGGCAATTAAGAAAGTTTTTGAATTTCTTAGTTTTTTTCTTCAGTTTTTATAGATTTTTCCGCAAATATTCATGAAATTTAAGTTTTTTTTTTGGGATAATTTTGTGCAAATATTTTTTGATATATTTATTCGTTGATAATTCTGTTTTGACTGAAATTCTGCTATAAATTTTTCCATTTTTGGCAGTTTTAATCCATTTTTAGTGATTATTTAGCACATTTTTGACATTTGACCAATTTATTTAATGTGATCAAAAAATTCATTAGGAAAGCTTGATTTTTTGGCTCAAGAACGGTAAATCTATTTCAATCCTCAAGAAAGTTAATGTTGATTGAGAATTCGTGAATTAAGGGCATTCAATGCATTACCTTCTCAAAATCATTTGGCCATTTTTTTAACAGTTTTAATATTTTAATAAAAAAATCTTGATATACACAGATCATATAGGTCAGTCGTAGTTCAATCGTCACCTAGAATCACACGGTTCAAATATTCTAAAAGATTATTTAGGTATTACATTCATCAAGTGGCCCAAGAATTTGGAAAATTAAAACGGTGCAGTGTTTTCAGTCTGGGGGTTATTAAATTGAAAGATTTCAAATGAAGTTCGCTCCAATATTATCGTGACTTACGTAGTGAATAATTTAACAATGATTTAATGAGCAATAACATATTGTGTGAATATTACATTGTGTAAATATTTAGTGCTATCGATTGGCAATTATTAGGAATCAGTTGTATATTCACGTACATTGAATTCATTATTTTGTGCAATAACACAATAAACTTGTTTGTAATAATTTGCTGTGTCTTACTCTAAAATCCCCTGACAATAACACTATTATTGTATATGATATAAATATATAGTGACTATGTGTAAATACTTGGTGTCTACTCTGAGTATCTTTTGTGAATTGTGACCAATAATGTGCAATTAGGTACGGTTCCAAATTTAGGTATCAATGCAGAGGGATAATGGTGATCAATTTTGAAAGTGGACGAAAGTGAAAAATTGATTTAAAAAATCAGCAATAAATAAATAAATTTCTTGGCAATCCAAATTCGTGCTTGTATTGCTTCCGAGTCTACCTATAGGTAGCGGAAGCATTGTTTTCACTTTCGGAAGAAAAAAAAATGTTTGGTCTCCAAAATCAAAATTTCCACTCGAATTTTACGTTTTAGACCATTCTGAAGAACTTTGTTGGTGTGTGTGTGTGTCCGTCGTGTCCGAGAATCCTTGTAACAAAGCTTATTTTCCACAATTTTAATCCGATTTGGATGAAATTTTCACAGATTATGCGGGCCAAGGAGCACACAGTCCCCTATCAGTTTCAGCGTTCCTGGCTCATATTCACTCTGCGCGTGCGCAAACGTAAATTCTACCAAGCATCCTAATCGCCCGATCTTGCTAAAATCTGAATGATGGTTGGGGGATGTCGATTCGATCATTCCATATCAATTTCAACATGATTGTATCATTAATAGCTACTGAGCATGCGCCAATGTGAAATCCTTGTAATGACCTTAATTTCCACAGTTTTCATCCGATTTTGATGAAATTGTCAGTGAATGCGCGGGTTAGGTTGCAGATGGTCCCGTACCTATTTCATTGTTCCCAACTCATCAGTTCATTCTGCGCATGCGCAAACGTAAATTACATTGAGTATCATTTTTTCGTTTCTTAATTGATCAATTATGACGTTTCACGCTACTTCATGATTTACTCTTTTCCGCTATGGAATTTTTCAAGATCATTTAAAACTTTTCAATGTTCTATAGACAGTCATGATACGTAAACGAGAAAGCTATGTGCCACACCCAACGTGGTAGACTTTTAAAAAATGTTTTATACTGTCCTGAACTGTATTTGTGTAAAACTATGCTAACCTCAGTTCAATTTCTATGAATATGCAGAGATTTTATATTTTGGGTCTCCTTGATAGAACCATAAAAATTCAAATTGTGCAGCATCAATGAGAGCTACTGTGCCAGGGCAAATGTAAAATTTTTGCTACTACTATAACGTCCACAGCTGTAAATTAGGTTTTGGTAAGACCGTCAAGCAAAGTGCGACTTGGAGCGAAGGTAGTTGGTTCCCAGTACCAATAATTGCTTGCGAATTGAATTAATAATCGTGGGTTTTTTTAACTACGCATAACTTCTACATTTGCATTAATGTTGATGAAACCATCAGGAATTTGGCGTATCTAGACCAGCTGGTTGGGTACCTAAAAAACTGATTGTTTGTATGTTGAATGCAGCCTCTGCACATGCCAAACGTAAAATTCTTGTTCAAACACAACTTCTACGGTTGGCATCCGAGTTTTATGCAATTCTCAAGGATTGTGCGGATGGCGTTGGGGATGGCCTCCTAAAATTACTTGTGCTTAGATCAAAGTTAGCCTATATTTATAATTTCCCGGTCAATTAGCTAGCCTATTTGTATTATCTCCAAGTCAATTGCTGCCCCTCCGCATGCGCGAACGTACAATTTTTTAAGCAAGCATATCGTGCTCTGTTAACATTAGATTTCAATGGAAACCTCAAACATTTTGTCCCCTCTATGAATTTCATTTTCTCATATTACAAGTAACTTCCTTGCATGCCAAGTCAAGTCAACTTTAGCTCCTGTGTACAATTTATAAATTAATATGTTCTTATTTGTGTCTGACAACACATTTCATTGATCATCTAAAATAATTGTATAGAAACATGGAGACCTGGAACCACACACAACCTGGAAGAAGTTTCCTATATCCGTTCGCAATGAAAGTTTCCTTAATGAATTCGTCATGCAGATCAAGGAAAAGTATTTTAATTTATGAGTTATGGGCTCGCCACCTCTTATAATATTATAAAGCTTCAATGAGCGCATGTTCGTTTATTAACTTCCTACATAATTTATCCGGACCATAAACCGTGAAGCTCATTTCATTACGAGTTATATCAATCCATTATGCGTGCAGGGATGGACGGATCAATGTGTAACGGAGGCTTTTACACGTTCTCGCTCGATAAATTCCAATGATGCAACCACAATTATGAAGTGCCCATCTGCGAGTACAACTTCCTCAGTAACAACGGAAGAGCAAATAATAATGTGGAATATTAATAGAGAGTTCCTTGTAGATCCGTAAAACACAATACGTCGTGCGGTATCGACAATCCGGCGCCCTAACTCCGACGCAATAAGTTACGGTGACGCACCCCTCCGTACAGATGGCAATCCGTAAAATACGTAATCGTCTAAAATAACCTTCTTCAATGGATTCAAATAATCTCCTAGGGATTATTTCCTCCTTCCATGGATTTAGCGTTACAACAAGATCCGTGGACTTGACGTGACTTTTAAGGTGCGGCGAATGTTTCTAGTTACCGCACGCCGTACTGAGATCGATGGATCTACTAGGAACTCTCCAATACCTACTAATTCATGCTGTATTTTGTAACCAGCGTCGTTTAATAATTATAACTATACTCGGGTATATGTTGAATTATCCAACAAGGAAGCATCGTCCAGTAGCGTCCAATCAATCTGAGAAAAAATATGGATTTATTGTGAAGTAGGTAATTCTTTCGTATTGTAACATATAAGTACATTTTATACGATAAATTTCTCTCCTTCAGGTTTTATTATCTCTTGTAAACGTTTTGTGCGGATTTCTAACACAATTTTTTCTCTTCATCATCGTGGAACCGTATCATGATAACCATTGATAACCATTGATACATTTATTCAGCATGCTACCAAAAAAAGACTACATGCGTCTACAACAATAATAATTATTGTACAAGCTAAACAGCATAATAATAGCAAATAAATAAATACTCGACGTTTCTGATATATACCTATAAACATAATTGAAGATTTTTAGGTATGCAAAGAAAATAATCAGATTGATAAGTAGAAGAGGGAAAACAAAATGCTCTTATAAGAAAATGAAGACAAGAAAATTTAAAATAATTAGCAAATGATTCATAAATGTTCAGTCTTAAATAAAACTATGAAAGTTGAGATAAAAGATCAAAATTAACAGAATTAATAAAATTACAAAAGTCCTGAGCATTGCATGTGGTTATTATTATTTTTTTCTCATGCTTGGGTTGTCCCCTACTCCCCTGGATCAATTCCAATAGGTCGTCCCTCTTAAATAAGAAGTCTTGCCTGTATGACCTAGCTTCTGAGGGACGTCCTAAAATTGGATAAATCGAAAACAAAGCGTTTAAAGAGATCTCCTTGAAGAACCATCAATAAGAAATTAGCTCCAAAATCGGTTCCTGGCCAGCCTGACCTGTGACCGTAACCAAACGTAAGTCCCTGTATATTAATATCTGACTCAGGCTGTTTGTTTCACTATTCACGGCTTCGGGAGCTTCGCACTATAGTGGTCAGGGACGATGGCTTCAGATAAATACACCATTGCTTACTACTTACTACCCACTAGAGCTTATAGGTGAATAGCTCGGCAGTAAATCGCTGAACTTTAAGTAGATATATAGTGTCAAGAGAATGGACTATTCGTGTAAAATTTTGCAGGAACACGTAACCTTCTTCGGGTCTATTTTCTCCAAAACGTTAATGTTATTGTTAATTCATCATCCCGTTCCAAGGGCAATTATATAAGTGGGGAAAGAACCCGATTCAGGAATAGATACATCGAAGTTTTGAAGAAAGTCGTCGTCCGACTCATGAAGACCGCTCAGGTAGTCGCGTGTGATGAGCGTGTTGAAATGGTTTGGCAACTCCAGATCACTCCAGATCCTTATTGGAGCACTCCATTTCTTTGTGAACAGCGGGTTCTCGCGCATGGGACGACTGTACTATCCTAAGTTTCGATGTACGAGTATATATGTCTGAATCGGGCTGTTTCACTATTCATGGCTTTGAGGGCATTGCACTAGTGGTCAGGGATGATGTTTTCAGATAAATACACCCTAGGTTACAACTTACTACCCGCTAGAGCTTATAAATGAATAGCTCGGCAGTAAATCGTGGAACATTAAGTAGATAAATAGATTCAGGGGAATGAAAGAGATGTGCGCCTGCTGGAAGCTCTCCACGAGACTTGACGCAAACGTGTGGCGGATCGTGACGCAGCCCACGCGAGCGCCAAGTTGACCGGAACGCTAATCTTTTCCCTTTCGTTTCCCCTGGAGGAGAAGATTCCCAAGTGCAAGCGAGTTCCATTAGCGTCCCCGATGAGAGGCCACCGGAACTAAGGCCTGAACCAACGCCGAAATGTATCTAGAATGAAGAAAACAGAAGATACTGAAGATTTTTGCCTGTTTTCACACAAAAAATAGTTAAAGCCTGTTTTGCCGCAGTTTTTAATCAATTTATTCATTAAACCGAAGATATCAGGTGTTAAACAACGATATTCGTTTCACCATCTCCGGTTCAGATAAATCAATGATCAAACGCGCTAAATCAACGAGTTATATCAACAAGTCGAATTTCGGTGGTTAGCCTTCCAATCAACGATTATTACTAGGACGTTCTTTTCGCCATCTTTGTTTACCTGATTGAAATTCTTTTTTGCTTCGCTTTCCTATCTGTTTTGCTAAATTTTACTAGCTATTTCCTACGTTTTCTTGCGTGCACAAAAATCCAAAAAGTTTAAATAATTTTGATTAAAAAAAATTTATGTAAAGGGTTGTAATGATTTTGTAAAGGGCTTAAATAAATTTGAAAAAGGGTAAAATTATTGTGTAAAGGTTTTGAGATATTTTATAAAGGCGTGAAAAACATTCGTAATTGCTATAGACTAGCGATCTAGAAGCGCTATCCATAAAAAAATAATGAACCATTGTAATAATTTGTTGTTTTTTCCAATGTTTGGGTTGTTTATCACTGGATCATTTCTAAATCCGGGTAACACCAACGAGCATTGATCGTGAACACTATTTGTAAACAATAGCGAGCGAATGCTCGGGTGGTGTAAACACTATCCCTCGCCGAACCGAGTTTGCGAACCCCGTTCGCGAACGTTCGGGAGCGTTCAGCCACTTGTCGTTAAACCGACGAACCATCGAAGGATTCAGTGTTCGTTGCGCGACCGTTGTGAACGGCATACCTGCGAGATCACGAGCGACCGGTGATTAACTCCATGAAAATCATCAAAACTTTTCAGAGTGCGTGTTCGCAATCGCCCTTATTGTTTTCAATGTTTTATTTTTAGGTTCGTACTGAAGTGGGACAACGAAAAATGCCTTGAACTAATTGGGATGGACGAAGGGAAGGTAGAGCTTTGGCAACCGGATCACACCTATCACCATAATAATTGAAGAAACATGATGCTTAGGAAGAAATTGCCACAGAAATTGGGATAAACACTGAATCGATGAAGGGACAAATCAATGAGCGTTACCCATGGGTGCGAAAAAGGTATCCTAAATATTTTTAAATGAAAGAAGATTCCATCCTAAGAAGTTTGGCATCAACCGCACTCTCCTACGATGAGTAGTTTTCTTTCTATGATTTTTCAAAGTTTCGCACACTGGTGACGTCAAAGCACCCCTCCCGCCTGGGCGGGACCCCCCTGCCTACGAGTGTGACGTCACCAGTGCAAACTTTGAAAAATCGTAGAAAGAAAACTACTCATCGTAGGAGAGTGCGGATGGTATCAAATTTCTTAGAATGGAATCTATTTTCATTTAAAAATATAAAATTGATGCGTGAATAACGCTCAGAAGAGAAAATGGTTAGGGGTGCCATGTTCGTGCACTTTTGTTGAGAACTTGGTCGAATGCTCGCGAATACTGATCGTTTGGGGGTGCACAGTCAGTTTGAACGGGAGCGCCTTCCGCATGTTTGATAACGTTTGCAAACTTCTGGTGCTAAAATGCCTGTCTGGTGTAAACCCGCCTTAACAGGCAGTCCTAATGACGAAGCGTTGCTTATATTATGATCTAGCTCCAGAGGGTCGTCCTAAAATCTGGCGCTAGTAGGGTAAACCTGTACACTTACATTCGAACGCTCATTAAAGTTAACGTCACCATCCTGGAGCTGCTTTTTCGCATAAAAACGCACGAAAATAACTGAAATATGGTTGATTTTAAACTCCGAACCACATACCGAGTCGACGGGTACGGTAAGTTTACAATGTATCGTGGATTATAATGGGGATGCCCCCCAAAAGCACGAAACACACACAAATTGGCCAAAAAAGCCGTTACCATCTATAAGGAGATTTTTATACGCCTGTTTGCCAGCGGCCACACCACCAGTGTGGGCCAAATTAATGCATTTTTTAGCTCCCGAACATGGTTTTTTTGTTCCTTTTTTACTTACTTAAAAGCAGGTATCATATAATTTTACTGTGTGTGAGTGCGTTTTCAAGCAAAAAAGCTTCAGGATAGGAAGGTTCGGAGCCTAAAATCAACTATATCTCAGTTATTTTCGTACGTTTTTATGCGAAAAAACAGCTCCAGGATGATGACGTCAATTTCAATGAGCGTTCGAATGTAAGTGAACAGGTTTACCCTACTGGCGTTCATTCCGTCCATCCTCGTGGCTCAGTTCGCCCAACTATTGGACTTTTAGGACCGATTTCGGTTACAGTCACAAACTTGATTCCAGGCCTTATTTCCGGGGGTCTCGCTTAGGGAGCATCGTGGCCTTCATGTGGGGCTCTGGGGCTTTCCACCGATATCGGGATGAACACGTAGGGGCCGTCAGATTAGCGAAGACGCCGACAACGGGAGGGTGACGGGGTGCCGCGGTGCGAGGTGCCGATGCGGCGCGGAGTGCCGATGCGGCATCTGATGGCTGGAGGGGGGGGGGGGGGGGGGGGGCTTCACTTTCTATTCGATGGCACCCAAGTCCCTGGTGACCGCCAACCAGGTGAAGGTCCCTTCGTTTTCTGAGTGAAACCAGATCCTAAATCAAGTCTCCTTTCACGCCCCGCTCGATGTCCAAATTAAAATCCACGTAAAATACGACACAGAGACATATATTGTAACAAACAATGTATTAATTAATGCATATTTTTGCAGAGTACACTCAAAACAAGTCTTCAACATGGCTAGGAATCAATTCATAGGCTCGAAGGAAAATATAAAGAAAGAAACAAAAAAGTCTGCCACGTTGGATGTGGTACATAGCTTCCTCGTTTACCTATCATGAATGTATTGATCATTAAAAAGTGTTAAATGATCTTCAAAAAATTCAAAAATTCCATAGCGGAAAAGAGTAAATCAAAAAGTAGCGCGAAATGTCATAATTGGTCAATTAAGAAACGAAAAAAGTATGATCGTAGTTTTAGTTGGCTTACGTACGTCATTAGGCCCTTACAGACTCCTCGGCGTGTCCTATTTCGTGTTGCCACAACCTATACTTCTATAATTATATCGCACCCATCCTAGAATAAGGGTACAACTCAAAAATTGTCATTTTCGGCAAATCGCATTCAAAGTTTTCCTTCCACACCATTGGCTACCCGTTCTTTGGAACACGATGAACAAATTTATCTTTGCGAAACTTGTTTCCTTCATTATTACTCTATCGCCCCATGGTGAATAAATAGTTTTTTTGACAGTGGGGGAGTGGGGGGAACGGTTTTGTTGATTTTTTAAGAATTTTTGAGTTGTTCCAACTCAAACACTGAAATCTCACCAGTCAGGATTCAAAATGTTCAGAAAAGACACAAGTTAAAATTGTCCACACAAAAAGGAAACAACTCAAAACGAGACACAGACTGTGTGAACTCAACTGAGTTGTGTCTTTCTTCCTAGGACGTGAATTGGTTACTCCCTCCATACAAGAAAGACACACGCACTCTCCAGCGGAATTAGAGTGCACTACTCATATCTCCACCTTCTGCAGACAAACTAGACCGTTTCTACTTCTCAGAACCACAACTAACTCAAAAATCGCGATTTTTGCGTTGTACCCTTATTCTAGGACGGGTGCGATATGTTCGCAGGGTATGCTCAAAACAAGTCTTCAACATGGCCAGGAATCAATTCATTGGCTCAAAGGAAAATATAAAGAAAGAAATAAAGAAGGAAAAAAAGTCTGCCAAGTTGGGTTTAGCTCATGGCTTCCTCGTTTATTTATCATGAATGTATTGATCATTATTAAGTATTAAATGATCTTGAAAAATTCCATAGCGGAAAAGAGTAAATCAAAAAGTAGCGCGAATTGTCATAATTGGTCAATTAAGAAACGAAAAAACGCTGCAAATTATTTCACAAAGGTTTATTACTTTTTCAATTGAGTATGATCGTAGTTTTAGTTGGCTTGCGTACGTCAAAAGGCCCGTCCAAACTCCTCGGCGTGTCCTATTTCGAGTAGCCACAACCTATACTTCTATAATTACGATATATACGCATGTTTATATTTCTCGGTTTGAGCTCCATCTATTCAAATAATTATTGTCTTAATATAAGTACGTACGTCTAAGCACGTAATTTCATGTCTAATTTGAAATGTTCCAGATTCAGATAATTTAATTTCAATGCGGCGTACTGAAGATATGTGAATATTCATCTGTCTATTCATACTTTGCTGCGGGCGATAGTTTGTATTCATGTTTTTTTTTTTTTTTTTTTTTTTTTTTTTTTAATATGGAATCAAGAATAGTGAATAGTTCTACAAAAGTTTGATAAATCAAAAGATTGATTTACTTGATTTTGTCATTCCAACTACGTTTCCAATGAGAAACGCCCCAAAAACGAAAACATTTAGTAGGTACCTAATTGCAAACGTTGTGCAAACGGTGCCCCTGGCGCCGTTCTGCTACGCCCCTGGTGACGTGCCGCTATGCCCTATTTTCGGCTCATAGCACCCATGGGTGTAGAGCGATCGAGCTGGCGAGAAGGTAGGAACAACTAGAAACCAAGTGAAGTCTATGTGAGAGAGAACGGGTTTTTTAAGTCAATTCTTAGGCCTTTTATGGCCCGGACGGCGAACAGCGAACGGCGAACGGCGGACGGACATTTCAAATTTGGATTCTACGCACCTTGAAACGTAAAGTGACAAAGTTTGAGGGGGGGTTATAAAATGTTTTTGCTATACGATTACATAGGCTTATTATTGAAAATAATAAACCAAAATGACAATCAATGTCAAAAGCTGTTGCTGTCGACTTGTTTTGACTGCATATTCGAGTTCAGCGACCCCAAAAACGTAAATATACGAAGTTTCACAATTTTACAAAGAAGTTTGTAAAAGTTATATTCAAAAGTCTGATATTGGCAAAAAAAGCGTATTTCAAAAACCAAAATCGAGCTACCGGCGTAGGTTTTTGTTATGCCAAAAATCTGAAAAAATTCAGGGGTCATTTTTTTGATATTTTAAACCAAATTTCGGGTGGAGGTCATCAAAATTCCACCTTTCTCAAAATAGCGGGCACCTTAATATTGCATTGCGCAGAGAGAAATATTAGTTTAGGACCAATGAAACTGATAGGCGACCATCTACAGCCTAACCCGCGCATTTCCTAAAACTTTATTAAAAATTGGAAGGAAACTGTAAAAAATTATATTCGTTACAAAGATTTTAGATTCGAGCATGCGCAACAGCTATCTACTAAGTAATGACACAATTGTGCTTAAATTGGTATTGGAAGATTAAGTCATCTTCTATCAACTATCCTCCAAATTTGAGCGAGATCGGATGACTAGGCCATGAGAAAATTATTCTTGATGGAATTTACGTTAGTGCATACGCAGAGAGAAGTATTGGTTTAGGACCAATAAAACTGATAGGCGACCATCTACAGCCTAACCCACACATTTCCTAAAAATTTATTAAAAATTGGAAGGAAACTGTAAAAAATTATATTCGTTACAAGGATTTTAGATTCGAGCATGCGCAACAGCTATCTACTAGGTAATAACACAATCACGTTTTAATTCAGGGGTCATTTTTTTGATATTTTAAACCAAATTTCGGGTGGAGGTCATCAAAATTACCCAACATCTATTATGATTATACAGGTTTCCCGCCGATAGTATTGGTGAACTAATAGGTTATTTCGATTATTGATTTTGCCATTTCGTGTCGATCCATGTAACGACAATCTCTCCATATTTCACGTTTCTGGAAAGGTCGATGTATCTCCTTCCTGAACTCGAGTATCTCCGCGAACTTTTGAAAGCCAACAGGAGATGAAGTTCCCAAGGCGGCGTTTCGAATCTAGTCGAACTTGATCCACCGAAAGTTCTTCGCCTACCGATCGACCCACTTCCATGTTTATTGCTCCCGCTCCCGAGGGAATTCCACTTCTACCTTCTGTGTAGCTGACTAACCTGTCCGGTATGTTGATGGCTAGTGCCGAGCTAAAAGAGAGGCATTTTTTTTTCTCTGCAATTCCACCATTTTTGCAAATAAAAAGCAAACTCCCATAGTTCGTTCAAGAAACCATTTGATCCCACCTGAAGAAACCATCTGAAACCAGGAACCATCTGATCAACACCATTTCTCTCCATCGCCCTCCTGTTGGACCAAATACGATTTAAACAGGTAGAGAAAGAGATTATCGACCCACAATATGTATGTTGTCAAAAATTATCAAGATAAGGGTCATAACGAATAAAAGTTCTTATTGCCGAGCTTTCGGTTTATAAAAAAACCATCATCAGGGCTCAAGCATCTTCTATGGTGTCAAAATATAGGACACGGTCATGGATGTTGAGTTAAATGTCATAACAAAAACAAGAACTGGTTGCAGTTGAGGCTGACAACGGTTGGCACATAAATAGGACTCAAAAACTAAAGGTTAAAATTGAAAAATTGAAAAAACACTGCTGGCAACCATACAGAGCTAAGCCAAAATAAAATCACCAGCTGATTTTAAGGAAGGCTCTCTGGGTCATTAAGAGACGAATGAATCAGTTTAGTGAGCTAAATTTTCTTCTATTCACTCTGGGAAGTTGAAATTTCATAGGGAGACTCTCTGAGTCATTAAGAGTTCTCTTATCGACATTTAGCGTTCCCGCATCGTTATTTCGCGCTCTACGATCTATGGCTTAACGTACTATATAGCAAAAAGAAAACAAGAATTCCGATAATCAGTAGACAACGAACCAGAAAAAATTAAGACGCTTAAGCATTTTCATTTTTTTTTAACTCTTTCTTTTAACATAGATTCTCTTCTTGAGCTCTTGCTTTCTTTCTTGAGAAAAAATTTCAGATCGATTTTTAACCCACTTCCCGATATCCAATCGATCTGAAATTTTGCACACGAGTTCATGCTGGCGTACATTTTAATTTATCAAATTTTCGCGAAGAAAAAGTTAGTTATACTATAAATTTTCGAAAATTTGAAATTTAATATGGGAAACCTTACAAGTGTTTTTAAAAAACCTTACAAATGTTTTGGCAACACCAACTGAGCAACTCAGGCAATTCTACCGGGAAAATTTTAAAAATGAAAACACCGTTAAAGTTAGATAAATTAACTGCCGGAATTCCAGATCTGAAATTTTAGTTTTTAGTGAATATACTATAAACTATTGAATATACTAAACTAAATATACTATTTATACTATTGAACGTCTGCATAAAATGACAACGAATCCAGGGTCAATAAAATATTAAATGATTTTCCTTGTCAATTTAATTTAAGTTATTATCAATGTGATTTTGAAACAATGTGATTTTGTTTCAATTTACTGTTGCCAAGAAACTACCAAATATTGAAACAACAATAAAATTAACCGAGAACATGAGAAAAAGAAAGAGTTGCATTAAAAACTTGTTTTTATGGGTTCGTTTTTTTATCATTTTAGATGCAGTCTCTGAATGGTAACAACTGTGCGGTGGAGGGGGGGGGGGGGGGGGGGGGGGGGTTGTAGGGGGCATGTTTTTTTTTTTTTTTTTCAGTGCATATATATAGAATTGTCACAAATCGTACTATTTTTATTGAATTTCTTGTTTTATCGCACACACTGGAAGGTATAGACTACACGCTGCTACTTTTTATTCAGAGTAAACATTTGCTTCCGAGACTGCAAGGCAGCGGAAGCTTTGTTTTCACTTTCGAAATGAAAAAAAAATTTTAGCTCCAAAATCAAAATTTCCCCTCGCATTTTGCGTTTCAGAGCCTCCTGAACAAATTTGGTTCCGTGTCTGTCTGTCTGTCTGTCTGTATGTCTGTCAGTCCGTCCAAATTTCCTTGTAACAGCCATAACTTCTACAATTTTGATCCGATTTTAACCACATTTTCAGGGATCGTGCGGGTAGCTTCTGCGCAGGCGCTAACGTGAATTCCTTGTGACGGTCATAACTCGGTCAATGTTGAACGGATTTCGGTCAGATTTTCAGGGATGATGTGGGTAAGGTCCCTTGAGGTCCCATAAGACAATCATCATAATTGCATTAGCGGTGCGCTCTGCGCATGCGTGAACGAAATATTCTTGTTACGGTCCTTGCAACAGCCGTAATTTCCACAATTTTGATGCGATTTTCTTCAAATTTTTAGGGATTGTGCGGGTATAGCTCTACATGGTCCCCTATCAGTTCCGTCATGATCAAATCAACGGTAGCCTCTGCGCAGGCGCAAACAAAATTTTCTTGTTTCGGTCATAACTCAGGCAATTGTGAACGGATTTCGGTCAGATTTTCAGGGATGATGCGGGCAAGGTTTCTTGAGGTCCCGTATCTCAAGTGTGGAAAATGAACAAATCGGGTGGTCCATCATGCTCAATGTTGCCAAAAAATATCCCCAAGGATGTTTTAATCATGAATTTAGATCAAAATATTAATGAAATCCCGTAGATCAATTAAAAACCCCTTCAGTTTTGGTCCAATTTAGACGAAATTTTCAGGGAACATGCGGACTACATCCTGGATGGTCCCATATTCAAATCAACATTTTCCTTATTAATTTCATTTATTATATGTACCATTCAGCTTCCAATTTCCCACCTTATTAATTCCCTGATGCCAGAACCGGTAGTTTCTAGTTTTCTGGAATTTAATGGTGATGTACTGTGAAGGTCACGAGGAAGCTCATGTGCCATTTCCTTGGCAGTGTATTTGTTTTCTTTTTTTATCCGATGTTGTGGCATTTGGGTGTTTAGCCCGGTCTTCAACACTAAATTCATCCACACAAGTGATCGGTGGCAGTCTGAATTATTGTGCCTGTAATGAAAGAACCGGGTTAACTGGTGATATATTGCACTTATCAGGAATCCAACACGATTTTGTAAGATTGCAACGATATTAGTTATAATAATCGTTATCATCTGTTCACAGGTATGGCTGGTGGGGCTAGTGGTGTCATACACAGACGCCAGGTAGGTACGTCTATACTAAGTATACAGTTAATTACTACTAATCATTAACCAGTACACAATCCATTAACCATATACTATCCTAATAACTGTAACCTGTTATTAAGAACCTGTGAAAGAAAATGAACTATCATTTTACTTTACGACAGCTAGCCTTAAACAGTGTTAAAAACATTCTGCTAAGTAATGGATGCATTGAAGATTACGTAATAACACGTTGGTAGGAATGACATGGACGTTGGTACGACGTTGTTTGATTAACATAATATTACGTTGGTAGGAATGGAGATTAGATCGTAATTTTACTGGAAAACCCCTTCCATTATAACATAACATGATATGTTACAAGCAGAACTAATTCAACAAATCGGTTGAAAATATCATATTATAAATATATATATCAATATAAATCGGTATTCCCTAGTTGGTAGTGGAGGGCAGCATGGCCCCTCTTGGAATCGTGCCACTTACAGTGTCCCTTAGGACACCTTGTTCAATACCGCTAATGACTTATGGTTAAGGTGCCGCGTAAACAACTAAATAAAAATAAATAAATAAAATATCGGTATTCCTCTCCCCTTCTCCCAATTTCCCCTTTCTGAAAAAACAAAATTTGAATCTCCTTAATTGGACAAACAAACAAAACAAAAAATGTAGTGTACTGCGCTTGAATGTATCGGTAGTCCGATACCTCCAACCCCGATAACGTCAACAAATTATTTATTCCCAAAGTTTGTTACACAACTAGACTAACAAAGAAAGAGTCTCGAAGATTAGCTGGCAATTTTCGCGTGGGCAGCGCAGACAGTATTTTTCACGCATGCATGCGTGCTCGCGTGCACACACGCACCTAGAATATATTCACAGATTCGGCCTTATTAGAAAGGTCTGTAACGGATTTGAATTTGGTTTTTCTCTTCTCATGCTTAGGTTGACCCACACCCCTGGATTCTAACAGGTTCTTCTAAATGTTCTTATAAACGAAGCCTTGCCTAATATACCCTAGCTTTATAGGGACGTCCTAAAATTACCTTTTATTTCACGAAAATATCGTAAACATGGGCAAGAATTTGACAAAATGCTGCCTGACAGGAACTTTTACAGTTAATTTAGCAAGCAAAGCGCTAAGGAATAGAGTAATGTCTTTCGATAAAAGGAAACGCTGGTACTTAGAAAGCCTTTCGTCAAAATCTATGACATTTTTCGCTTGTTTCTCGTATTATGCAACTCGTCGTCAGATTCTGTTCATCTTAGTTAATTGCTCCGTGAGTGATCATGATAAACAACTGAAAAATGTCCACACGTCACACCAAACCTCTAGACCAATGTACTGAATCGTCTTCATCTATCTTTCAAGTAAAAGCTTAATGGCGAGAAGAGATTTTCTAAAATGTTAATGCACCTCTAAATGCTCGCTTGATACGGTATCCTGGGTTTGAGGAAGAGCCATATGATGGAGATAGCAAGTAATTCACTGTTGAGTGCTTCCGGCGGGTCAGTCACTCCGCTTTCTTGGCAAACGAGGGATGTGATTCTCTTGAACTTCGAGAAATGTTGCGACCTCGAATTTCCTTAGGCGCTCATGTATAGCAGCAATTGTGACTATGCGGTTTTCATACCCCCGAAGATTGTTTGATAGAAATATTTATCCGTACTTGATGCAGTACAGTACATGATAATTTATTGTCAATAGATTATGAAATCTCACTATAACCAGAGACCGAGAATCAAATGGCAACTCCATTGATTTTTCACGGAAAAAATATGAGTGGAAGTTTTGGATTCTCTGAGTCTTGGTCTCTGGGACAGCAAGAGACGAATGATTTTACAGGATCCATCCTGATCAGCTGAGTGCGCTAAATGTTATGTCGTCTGTCTGATTTCAACTATTCGAGAAGTTGGTTCTGCTTACGCAAACTGCTTTAAGTGTTTTTTTTTTTTTTTTTTTTTTTTTTTTTTTTTTTTTTTTTTTTTTTGTGATTAACTCACAACAAATAAAAACATGTGAATGAATTCAAGCAAGACTTAATTTTATGTCCATCTCATTGTAAGGAATGGGGTTTCTGCAAAACCTGATCTGTAACTGTTGTACTACCTTGTACTACTTATACTTAACTTAGTTTCCTTTGCTTGTTTTTTTTTTTTAATTTCCCTCAGTATTCTTCCCTAAAAGTAATTTTTTGATAGCAAAATCATAAATTTTCGATGTAATCTTTCAGGGGTCCATTGAAATTATAGACCTGTGCTGCATGAAAAAGTTCGCTGCTTCAGCAACCTGAGCAGAAGAATATAAAACAACTACCCTCAAAATAAAACCGTTTAAATTCATCATAGGATCTCCTAGTACCGTGAAATACTTTGCGCGCTCACTAGACAAGTTGAGTAAATGAAAAAGTAAGGAGTCGTAAATTTATGGAAGTGGGTCGATTACGTCTAATTACGGAAAAAACGTCGGCCAATTATAAAAAAAAAAAAAAAAAAAAAAAAAAAAAAAGTCGGCCAAGTTGCGTGGGCAGTATAGCTTTCTGATATATTGTAACATGGACGTATTGAATTAGATGAAGAACAAAGTACGAGTAGAAATGAAAAATGCCAAATTGAACAGTAATATTAGTTGTGTGCTGTTATAAGGAATAAGGCAATAATTCATGGTTGCCAATGTGCATACTGGCGGCTAATTTCTAGGAGGCACAATGCATAAAGGGGCACCTTGGGAGTGCTAATGTCAACACCGTGGGGCAACTATGTTAGAGCCCATCATTGGAGAGGGACAGGCGACCAGTCCAGGACTGCGAGGGGATCTGGAATACAGAGGCGTGTGGGAATCACAGAGGATGGAGTTGTTTTTGCCCTTGTAGTTTGCGCCGACGCCCCTTCATATGTTTCCCGCTCAGTCCTCTCAGTACTGACATCAGCAAAACAGGAAACAAGTAGATCAGTGCTCACGAAGTGAGTCACATGTTAGCGCATTTTCTTGTAAGGAGATCCGCATGAAATGACGCTTCCACCTATGAAGAGGAGACAAAATGGCTTTGGAGCTCCCTCGGTTGATCGATGATCTCTCATGCATCTTCAGTATTCTCCCTTGAGCCTCCCTCTCAAATTTCAGCTTCCTGCATTAAATAGTCGACAAAGGGCTTTGGAGCTCAGTCAGCTGATCGATGATCTCTCAGTTGTGTTCAGCATTCTCCCTTTAGCCTCTCTCTCAAATTTCAGCTTCCTGCGTCGAATAGAAGAAAAAAATTACTTTTCGGATCTCAATCAGCTGATCAATGATCTCTTAGTCATCTTCAGCATTCTCCCTTCAGCGTTCCTCTCAAATTTCAGCTTATTGCGTTAAATAGGAGACAAAATGGCTTTGAAGTTCACTCCGGTGATCAATGATCGCTTATGCTTCAGCGGCCACTCAGATAGCCGGATTTGTGAGAGTTTTGGCTGAGCTGCTACAAGAGGTCCTCAGAGTACAATTAAAAGATATCTAAGAGGCCGCATCGCCTTTGCTGTAAATCGAGCGTTCACTATGTGCCTGAGAGGCCCTCGCAATAATTGGAGAGCGGCCAAGGATATGTTAGGGTTTGGAAATGGATTGGAGATGGGTTTGGAGGTTACGCCTTGCATTTGGCGTAACAGGAAGAAAAACATCGTCTTGCCAGAAGACCTTTTTTTCTTGCTAAACTTTAATTTGGTAAATATATTGATTTATATATGTAAAACATCGTTCCATTAGTCTCGGAGTGTCAACCAATATTAGTTATGGGCGCATGAGCAATAGTTATTATTCAACCAAACGCGGTAAAATACAGAGGGTTATCATGTACCCAATGTACGTGTACCCAATCCCCCCGAGTTTCAACAAAATCGGACTGATAGATCATGAGAAGTCGGCATTATTAGACATTTACCTACGTATCAACATGCGCACAGATTGCTATTGATTAAACGGCGATGACATTTATAGGACATCATTCGGTAGCTAACCTGCACATTCCCTGAAAAAAAAAAAAAATCTATTAATCTTGGAGTTTTGAATATTTAATTAGTTTTAGTTTTGCGCATGCGCAATACTTATTACTCCAACAATTGTGATATAAACTATATGCTATCATCATGTAACATGTACGCAACTATCCCACGAGTTTGAACAAAATCGGACCAATAGATGATGAGAAATCGACGTTATAATAAATTAACGTTTACGCAAGCGCACGGGCCATAATTGATCCGAAGGCATTGCAAATTATGAGGGACCGTCGAAGTAGTAGCCGCACGATCCCTGAAAATGTCTTAAAAATCGGTCCATTATTCTGGGAGTTTTAAATGTGTCAATTAATTAACGTTTTGAGCATGCACAATGGTTATTATTCAACCAATTGCGAAATAGTTCACAGGGACATCTTTCCATAACTTATCCCAACCACGCCCCGAGTTTGAAAAAAATCTGGCGAATAGATGATAGGAAATCGACGTTGCAAGAAATTCACGTTGCGCATGTCCACTGGCCAATCCAACGCCAATGAAAGTTATAGGGAACCGTCTAAGAGCTAACCCGCACAATTCCTGAAAATGTCATCAAAATCGGATTGGAACTTGGTTTAGTTATGTGACCAGGATTCACCATAGACACGCAGACTGACAAACACGGAACCAAAATTGATCAGCAAGCGCTAAGCTTAAAAAAATTAAACAAATAATAATGAAAATATTAAGTTCACTGTTTTGTTCGTACTTACTTCTGTAGGTAAAATGCCACGCCTATTTTTGTTTTCTATTCCTACTGTCTTCCATAAGTTCTTGAAGATAACCTCAAAATAGCTTCCGAAAGACCAAATGATCCAAAACCTCTCAAGTTTTCACAGCTTTCCAAATTGTTAAGCTATTTCAAGTATTTTTTTCTCTCCAATAAAACATTAAGGATAAGAAATTGTTAACATTTATGGCTGTGAAGAGTGCAGTAAATTAGTGGAAATCGGAGGAAATATTCCGGAAAGGGTCTAGTGTGGTGTGATGTGAAAGGATAGGCTGATGAGAAAGGCCTAGAGCGGGAACATGTAATTAACTAGTAGGAAGGTATAGATCTAGTGATGGACGGTTGGATTCTTCGACACTTATGGTTTCACATTAATCAGTAATAAATGACGGGTCAGTGAATTTTTGAAAACCCGGGCTATTAAAAAAGTTACAGCCGACCGAGGTGTATCAAAATTTGCGGTCAGGCGGTTTTAATTGAGATGGACGCTAAGGAATAGAAATATGCTTTCTCTCGAGAGAGGTCGCGGGAAGATGATACAGAAGTATCCGTGGAAGGTCGGCAAGTGTTGTCTGCCGGTCAGTTCGGCCGGTGCACGGACAGGCTGGACAATCCCTGAGTTATGGGCTGGGTGTGTCGGTAGGCGTTCGGCGAAGACCTTTCGACCTTCCTTATCTCCTTACGGGAAGAGAGAGCACTCGACGTGACCTGAGGTCAGCAGTGGGAATCCTCGTGGGTCGGTCGTAAGGTCCCACGAGTGGGATCAGCTGTGTCACTAGCCGCTTAATGCGGGAGCTCGCTGTCCTTTCACGGCAACGTATAAAAATATTAGCAATTCTGATCACCTAACCAATCACGGGAATAAACGTGATAATGTTGCCCCACAAAATGTACTCACCACTTTCGCTGTTTCCACTTTTTCGCTTTCTAGTTTCTGATTACACTTTAGTTAGACCGTAAATTCAATATCGGATTCACTTCTAATATGACGCAAACTTGCTTGCATACTCTTACTTACGAAAAGCACCATCTTTACAAAATGTTTATTTAACGAGACTTTAACGGACCTCATAAAAAGATTTTTTTTAAATCTGTTATTCTACATATCAATAACTATTGTTTTAGGTTGTGGATACGAACTAAATCACTCGGGCCGAATTTGTGGAAACCCAATTCAAAACGGAAGTTAGTGAAAAAACGTTGTCTATTTCCACGAAAATTAAAGAGTTACAATGTTAAATCGATTTCGATTGTTAGGCAACCACCAATAATAAACGATTACGTTATTGTAAGTAAATTATTGTTTCTTACTGTTGATGGCTTAACCGTGGAAGTCAATTTAACATTTTTTAACTATTCATTATTCGTGGAAATAGACAACGTTTTTTCACTAACTTCCGTTTTAGGTTCTGGATATGGAATAATTCAGACATTTTCCTGATTTTGACATATGCCCAGGGTCCGGATCAGCTGAGTGGCTCTTAGAGGTTGCATACGAGTCTGCAACTAAAGACATAAAATGTCCTAATGTGTTGCAGACTCGTATGCAAGCGTTCCGTCTTTACGTTTAGTCCAGTTATGCAAACTTGGAAGTTTCAAATTTAAGAATGAACTCGTTTTTCTCATTTTCAGATTTTTTAAAATTGTTTCCGAATCTACCAAAAGGTGGCGGAAGCATTGTCTTCAATTTCGGGAGGGAACAATTTTCGGTCTCCAAAATCAAAATTTCCACTCGCATTTTACGTTTTAGACCTTCTGAACAACTTTGGTTCCGTGTCTGTCTGTCTGTCTGTGTGTCTGTCTATCTTCCTGTGCGTGTGTATGTCCGCAAATCCTTTTAACAAGCTTATTTTCCACAGTTTTTACCCGATTTGGATGAAATTTTCAGGGGATGTGCGGGCTAGGGGGTAGACGGCCCCCTGTCAGTTTCATTGTGGCCAAGTCAATACTTCACTCTGCGCATGCGCAAACTCAAATTCCATTATGTTCCATTTTTTCCACGCCAGGTGGAATCTCCCTCAAGCATTCATTTGAGGATGGTTGAGGGTTCGCCTAGGATTTGCCATTAGGTATCGGAGCCACGTCAATGTGCATTAGGGGAGCTCGGAAAAAGTGGCGGAGCGCTGAAAAAGTCCTTTTCTGGCTTCGGCGATGGTGCCATGGTGCTGCCTTGACAGTGGGTTTAGCACGACGCCAGCATAATAATACAACACACATTATGCTGCTAAATCACAATCCTTTAGACACATGGCAGAAATCACTACGTCCTCCCCCCAAATTATTCAATAAAAAGTGTTATCATTCTTGTAAGAAAGTAACACAAGTGTCAAATAGAATACTTTGCTAGTACGCTCTCATGGGAAGCTTGCTGAAGGTTTTAATGAGTAGATTGTTCTAGACCTGGATGATCTATATTTTTAAATAATAAACGCATTCTATGCTGTTGGATTTCTTGCTGAAGAACCACCAAAGAATCAATGTAGTTACCAGATACATCAGACGATCTTTGGGATATATTTTGGTCGATACCTACGTGAAAACGAAATGGGTTGCATGATCAGGAACCATTTGTTGCTGTTGCTTATACGATGGTGTTGCTCGTAATTTTCTGTAGATGGCGCTATCAACGTCAAATACCCATCGTTACTGTAAATTTTGCTGGAACGATCCCGTGAGAAGGTTCTTAATTCTCTTGAATAATAATTGAGCACATTTAAGAGACCATTTTTATTAAAATAAAGACTCTAAATCTGTCAGAAATTGGTTAATATTCGGCACTGCCTAATTGAATCAACTTTCTCGGAACTTCCGTCTAAAAAAATGTTATCCGCCTGCTCTTACCAAGTTCAAGGGGTCACTGAAAAGGGGTAATGCACCGTAAACGAACCGATGTTTCGCCGCAGCGCTCAACTTGATCGATTTTGAATCAGGTTCGCATTAAACGGTCTATTAAAGATCGATGAAGGCACTAAACTGAGTCGATTTTCGTCTTAAAACGAAACTGGTTCCTGTCGGTACAAGATCGGAAACCGAAATGTTAGTCGATTGAGCAATTTTTACGGTCATCACCCGTGTTGTTGGTAATAATGATAATGGTGATCCGAGGGGATTCAGAAGTCGTCGAAGCAAATTAGGTTGTTCCGCGAACCATGTAGGGTCAAAAAGGGCATAACCTCCTGATAATCATAGGGGGATGTAGCCCATTATTGCCAAATCACGAGCGGAAATCGAGAAAAAAAAATCTGCTGAGCGTGTATTGAAAATCACAGCTTGATCATCACGTTTTTTTCTTGCCTTGAGTCGGAATTTCACTTTTTATGGAGGATTGCGGTTCTTTTCGTTAGGTTAGACCACCAGTAATTCACTTTCGGTTTCATACTCTTAGCGCTTCGATCGGGCTACCGAAAATTGACGAAGAGAAAACGATTGATGCCATAGTTTCATTTGAATATTTTTAATCAATGTTTTTTAACCCACTAAAATTGTGGTTTAAGGCAAAAGAGCGGGTGTTCTTTAATAGCTCTCCCCATTTTCGACATGAGATTTCTCCCATTCAAAACATCACTTTCTCATTTCAAAAATACTAATTGGGCTCTTCAGTACTCCCTCTTTTTTTTTCTATTATCATTTGAAACCTCCCAAGTATAATTAATAATAATTAATTGTGTTATTAAAAAATTGGGGGGCAGTAACCGTGGGATAACACAATGCAGGTCTGCCTGATGAAGCGGATATACACTTTGATATAAAATTAAGGAGTTGAGAGTTGATAACTTAAGTAGGTATGGTTGGGCTCCTAAGTCTGTCTAATCTAAAGAGAGTCTCGAGAATTTCCTCAACTCCCTAATGTGATATATTTGCCCACCTAACCCAAATTTTACCAAAAGGATAGATTTAGGATAGATAGGATTTTTTTTTCTTGAGATGCGAACTTGCGAGCATCCAGACCACCAAACTATGCACATCATTCAGAACAATTTGTCCGAGTATTTGCAATTTGTAACAATATAATTTGTTCATTTATGTGTTTAATTGGGTGTATGTGATATATGAGTGGTGTGTATAATTCGGTGGTCTGGATGCTCGCAAGCTCGCGTCTCAAACATTTAAAAAAAATCCTAAATCAATCCTTCTAGTAATATATTTCGTGAATATACAATTTGTCTAACATTCTAATTTCGGTTTTCAAGTTATTCTCGAACTGGTTATACAAAACGTTGCCCATCTCGCGTACATTCCATATGAAGAGAATCCACAATTACAACAACATGCCAAGCAAGACACTCTTGGAAGAATTATTCTGCAGTCATTATTATAATCAATTGGATGGTCCGATGCTCTTTTATTTTTGGGAGGTCTGGCATGCTCGGGAATAATTTGTAAACTGAAATTAGAATGTTAGAAAAATTATATATTCGCGAAATATATCTGTGGATTTACTGGAAAATAGATCAGAATGATGTGTATAGTTTGAGGGTCAGGATACTCGCTAACTCGCGTCTAAAGAATAAAAATATGCAAAATCAATCCTTTTTAGTAAAAATAAATAAGTTGACAAAGTGACCAAAATCTATGGTTTTGAACCAAGTCTAAAAAATCTCCCAGACTCTCCTGAAATCAAACAGAGCAGAGTTCAACAGTCATTAACCAATTAATTGCTTGACGGTTTTTTTCTTCAAATATTGTTTAAATTTAAGCCCTGGGGGCAGTAGTAATTTTTTTGCCTAGTGAAAAACGTTACTACTTCCCCCCAGTGCGTGTGTGCGTCGCACATTCCCATAAAATTATATCAAAACCGTATATGAAAACTGTGGAAATTATGGTTATCACATAGATTTTCGGGATAGAGATGCTCAAATTTAAATTCCTCTCTGATAATGGTCTGCCAGAGATCAAAAAGTCGACTGTGTTGTAGATTCAGTTCTACTTAAATTGAGGAGCTTACTTTCAAAAGGGGTCATAGGTATCCATTTTTCGAAAAAAATCTGTAAAAAACGGATTTTTAATCTGTAGGATAACCAAAATCGATTTGTATGAGCAGTTAGCGTCAAAAAGGAACATATCCTTGTGTATTTGAACGCCGAAGTTTCGTGTTTGGATCAAAAGGGATCACAGACATTCCTATATGATGGATAATTTTCGTTTCAATCAAAAAGGAATATATCCTCATCTTCCTTCAAGTTGATGCTCGTTGATGTTTTTCAAAAAGGAACATATCCAAAATGCCATCTACCGGATTTTTTTCCAACTCTAGTTTGAAACATACCTGTTTGAATGCCTGTGCTGTCTGATGATAAGATTTGCAGGGGTTGGTATGAATAACCAACAGAGTGCAGGAGCAATATTCTTCGGCACCCCTGTTATCAACTGTGCTCCTGTACTTCCCAATATTCAATGATATTGATATAAGACGTGCTGTGATAACATGTTTCACTCCTGTTTCGCTGCTTTCTCTAGTGCCTCTTTCTGTTTTTAGTTCGTGTCTCTTGAGATTTTTAGGCTTATCGTCGTTTTTGCGTTGCTAAGGGGTCGTGTTGGTGTTGCCAAGAATGGAAGGTGTTGTTGGTGTTCTTTTGGGTACCCATGAAGTAGCACCCTCACATGACGATGGCGAAGTAGAAGAATGTGATTTTCTTGACGAAGAGGAAACTGATTTTCATGTTTGAAATGTTGACAGATTTTTTTCTATATTGGCTTCTTGTTCGTTCCAAACTGAAAATTGGTTGATAATACATTACCTTATTATTACCTACATAATATAATTTGTAAACATATTCCATTTGTGTTTTTTCATACCTAAAAAAATATGAATTACCTGCACTTGATGTTTGAGATTTTTTATTGACAACTGGATGTGTTTTTATCAAAATGGAACATATCCGAAATTTTGATCAAAAGGGGTCATATCCTAACGATAATTAGCTGTAACTCTTTTGGTTTTCGAGATTGGCTGCTCATGTTTTGGGATACAATTTCTAGTGCCTCACTAGGCTACACTAGATTAAAAACTAAATTCAAATTCCAATCAATAACTCCTTGGGCGTTTTATTCACTTCCTGAAATTTTTTCGGAAGTGGATATGACCTCTTTTGAATTGCATCTATATCGTCTTCCTCTTTGAATGTTGTTTCCCTCTCGAATACCTGGATTTCAATACAACTTCGGACTATACTTTCATGGGTTTAGAAAGGAAAATTGTCAAATAGGAATATAAAGTCGCGTAAATTGAATAATTTGAGAGAAAGAAGCGGGTAGCCCCACATCAATATTTTTCACTCAGAGCTCAAAGTAGAAATAAGTGAAAGCCGAGGCACTTGTAAAGTCCGTAGAGAAACTGGAATTCCACATCCCGAACAGCTCATTTACATTCAAATCGGAGGCGATCAGGCGATACAGTAAGAAATGAAAACCGCTGACCTTGGTAAACATGCTCCTTATGTCATCTAAAACTGGTACACGGATCTCATGATACAACATTCAAATATATATATATATATATATATATATATATATATATATATGTATATATATATATAGTATATATATATATATATATGTATATATATTTTTTTTTTTTTTGAGGTATTACAGAAGGTTGGAAAAAGATAGGAAACACTTAAATAAACTTACAAAATTGAGAGAATATTTCACTGTGTCAGCGTCGTCAGCTCTATTTATATATATATATGTATTATAGGGAACTAGAACAGATTCCAAGGTACATATTACGAGTATATACCTTGGAAACTGTTCTAGTTCCCTATTTTTTAGTATGAAGGGGAAAAGTAGATTTGCTCAAGATTTTAACTGTTTTTCGGTCAATTGAATAAGTAGGTAGGTAGCACTAAATTAAAAACTAACTTCATACTGCGCTTAACGATTTAATCTCAATCATTAGTAATAAACGGTGGGAATAGGATTGTTTTTGCTGGGCATATAACGCACACCCACAACCATCATTCATTTGTTCATATTTCCTACCTTATGTGATGGATGTAGGTAGTTCCTCCTTCTAGATTCGTGCAACTGCCGCATCTTGGGATAGTCCCTGGGCTTTTAACCGGATCGGTTAGCAATAGATTCCAGCAATAGAAAATTTTGCTAAGAGACGGTAGCAATACTTTTTAGCAATAACTTTTTTTTTTCGATTTTCTTCAAAGTTAAGTGTTATGATAGCAGTACGAAGAGGTTCAGAGATTCAGAAAGTTGAAAAAAATGATTAAATCTCCTAAAATTTAAATTGTTGAAAATTGGCCTAAAAATGAGTTGCTAAGTGAATTTTCAAGTTATTTCTGCATTTTTATCCGTTTCATAGATTGAAAAAAAAAAAAAAAAAAAAAAATTCGTTGGAGCGTACGAATATCTAGTATAAAATGAAGCAGCTCGTGTGAAGGTTGATGGGCGAGTTGTTAAAAATTAATTTATGATCCCGATTTCCAAAAGAATCAACGTTTGATTTATAATAACTGAGTCGGAATAGTGTAAAACAATATGAAAATAAATAGTTTTTGAATGCAGTTTTACGTTGCATCCTAAAACATGGTCAAATGTTGTGAAAAGTTTATTTAAAGGGAAGAAATATGGGTTTGTGTTTCAAAAACCGTAGTTTTTCGAAAATATCTTTTAAAAAAAATCATATCTTGACAACAGATTGAGTTTGGGCGATGCGGTTGGCGGCACTGTGCTTGCTCCATTTTTTTATGTAGCTCTACTTGATTTTGTAAGCCAAGACCACACTTTGGTTTTAGAATGATATCATATTTACTTTTGGCTTCAATGTTATATTTTTCTTGGTTCAGGCATTTCTAACAAAGGTTTTATTTCAGGTTGCCCCCGAAATTCCTCAAGGCCACGAACAATGTTGGGAAAATATACGCAGGGAGATTCGGATACACGGTGGTACCCGTCACTCCAAAGTTTTTGGTGCAAGCTGTAGCAAGAAAGGAGGTCCACGTGCCAGTGCTGAGACCTGTGAGGAAGAAAAGACGTCCACAGACTGGCAGAAGACCCGGACCACCACCACCACCTCCGGAGTATGGCGGCGGTGGTTACCATGACTACCCACAGCCGGCTCCTTCGAAGAAACATCCGCGGCTGAGGAAACCACCCAAGTACAGGAGGAAACCGAGACCACCACCGAGAGACGCTGACTATTATGAGCAGGAAATCGAGGATGAAATAGAAGACTTTGGTGAGTACGATTACGAAGAGAAGCATCACGATAAACCTTTGAAAGGATACGAGGACCGGCCATCCAAAAGAGGGTATAGCAGTTCGACCAAATCCCACGACAGGCCAAAAGGACCTGTATACAATAGTGAAAGGTATAGGACAAGGTTTGAAGACGACGACGAGTTTATAGCTCAACATTCTGAACTGTATGCTAGCGGTTATCCACCTGGTAAATCAAAACCGAGGCCTCCAAGGTTGAGGGATGAGGAAATTGAACATCATTTTGGTCCTCCTTCAGGTCGAAAGCCCAAACCTCCTCCTAAAGGTTTCAAGGGACCTTCCAGACCATCGAGTAAACTGTATTCTGCTTCAGTACCACCTCCTAGAAGACCATATTACCATAAAGGTGAAGAAAGATATCGATATGAGGACGAAGATGAAGAAGAAGTATCACCTAGACCGAGGTACAAAAAGAGACCAAAAATACCTGAAGAAGAAAACTATGATGAAGCGCCTCATTACAAAGATAGTGACAGAGAAGTAGAGCAAGAAAAAGAGACAGGATATAGTCGCCCTGGGGGTGTGATACACGAGGAGTATGAATACAATCCTGATAACTTTTACCATGACAGAAAGTTTGAATCGAAACAGAAAGCAAAACGAGGTACTGAAGATAAAGAGAGAGATGGTGAAGACAAACCTAGGCCTCATAAGCCAGTAAGTGGTGACGATGATCGTAAACATTTTCATCCAAGTGAAATGAGGGATGAGGAACGTAGGGAGAGTGATCGGAAAGAACAGCCTAGAAGGAAGAAGGAAAAACCGAGAATCAAACAGGAAGAGCATCAGCAAGAACATAGAGCAGCACCTGAAGGGAAGTGGTCGATACCATTCAGCATAGAGCCTGAAGATGATGACACATGGGATCAGGCTAAGAGCAAAGTCATTGAGAGGCCACCACGGAAACAGTCAGAATCATTGCATGAGCTTCCAATGCCACCCAGACCAAAGAAAGTTGATGAAAAACCAGTGAGTGAATACGAAACGGCTCAGTCTAGTTGGCCCGTGATCGTGCAAGGGCTAAATTGGAAAGATGCACCTCACCCGTTTGTTGAAAACCACAACGCTGAGCTGTTCAATAATTGGCAGAATTTCCAGATCCCACAGTGGCCGAACTTGGATGAACAGTTGGGTAAATTTCCGGAATCGTTGCGCTCGACATTCAAGTGGGTTGAGCCAACGAATCAAACGCCGTTGCACCCCACACCCACGCCTCCAAATCATAGGACAACAACGAGAGCACCGGCGTTAGCGATTCCAACTGTGGATTATAACTCGAAAGCAATAGGCTCTCAGAGCAGTAGTAACGAACCGAGGAGGAAGAAGAGTTCGAAAAGGTCCAAAGACAGGGCACGGGAAGATACTGAAGTTGTTGCGCAGAGAGTTGTTGGCGGAACGCTACAGTTGAATGGTGGTTTCAAGCAGGAGCCACAAAAAGAAGAATGGGCCAATCCTGCGTTTCTTTCAGCAGCCAAGAATCCAGGAAGGTCCCCGCAGCAGCAGTATACGGTAGAGATGTTCAAAACCGTAGAACCGGGTAAACCTTTTGAAGGAGATATTGTCTATGGGACCAGAATAACGGACTCGAAGTTCAAGAAAATCGAACCTGACATTGGCTACCACTCAGGCATGGAGACGATTGACGACGACATTGGAGGATGGCAAGTTTACTAGGGCTGACAAGTTATGTTGAATAACTAAATTACTTGTACAATAATTGATTTTGATTCTAAATCACATCAATTATAATACTACAGTCAACAGAATCTAAGGATCAACTACCTGGATCCAAACATAGTTGATCATTACTATTCTGTTTAGACACAGCAAGATTCTTTTGTGAGTGGCATTTTGATGATAATTGTTATATGCGATGCTAGAAAAATTTGAGTTAGTAGACTAAGAATGTTGGTAATAAACATGAAGTTGAAAATCCATGATTCTGTAGTGAATGATGGATCAAGATTCTGCCTGAAATCCACGCAAAGAACATACAGTGCAATGATTGCTTTATGTTGTTAATCAAATAAGTAGGTACTGTTTTCGAAACAAACTTGTTAGATTTTATGATTCTGGGTCTTTCTGGATGTCTAAATTAACTTTCTGCGCAGAAAAAAGAAATCTTTGATGGTAGCAGAACATAAGGAAATTGAAAATCATTAATTATTTGCTAAATGACCAATGATGATTCATAATGGATATTTATCAGCATGCAGGATTGTAATTCCAATTGAACTAATCCATGTTAAGTTGGGAATCTGGAGGCTGTAACAACCAAACAGGAAAGGTCCATTCCAGAAGAATCTCAAACCCAAATGTATTACGTTAATAATTGAATTCTCCGAACAAGAATTTTACTATCCTATTCACTTATTTATTATCAGTTTAGGTATATTAAGGGCATAATGGCCTAGGGCATTACATATCGGTGCGATTTCAACATCCTTAAGACCAAAGAAATTATAATAAAGAATTTGGTGTGTTTTGGAATGATATGATAAATGATAATTTGTGTACTTATATATTACTGGACTGAACTGGACTGAATGAAAACGAGTAAAACCACAATTCAAGCTGCTCTTCGCATAATATGAGTATTTAGATAAAATGTTTGATACTCGTGTTTACTACAAAAATCAAATCGATGTTAATCAGTTCAATTTTTTTGATAAGTAATTATCAATATTTATTTATTTATTTTTAACCCGACAATCAAATTAGGAAACTAGTCAACTGAATGAACTCAACTCTCACAAATTTAGCGACTTACTGACATTGGTACTTACATTGAGTTTTATTCGATAATGAATTACATTGAATTTTGCAGAGAAGTTTAAATTGAATTTGCTGTTTCATTACAATTTTTATTTAGCATGACTTCATTAAAATATGTAAATATCCCAATATATAGTTTGCAGAATAACATGCTTGTATAACAGTATTTAACATTGCTTGAATTTGTTCAACATTAATGAAATCAACAACAATCCTTCAGAAATCCAGTTTCAGTGCATTTTTGATAGTTTTAATGTATTTTTGTAAATCATCTATCTCTTTTATTTACATGGCATTTCAAGAGGCATTACCTCTAAAGGAAAATGCGAAAAACCTCTTGAGTAGTACCTGATGATCCAATCAGTGCTATCCAATTCTGTAAATATATTGTAAATAAGATATGTATGTATTGTATGATTAATTTAATTGTTTTTATTTTTTTTTCAATTTTATTTTAGTTTTTTTTTTAAACTTAATTAATCAGTGTTGAACATTTCGTGTAGAACGTGACGAGCAACTTCAATCAAAGTGTACCTCCTTATTTATTAATTCTGTTTGTTGTTACGTTTGAAATAAAAATTTTAATAACTATGATGAGTAATTAATTAATTTTGTTTAAATGGATCGTCGGTATAACAGACATTTAAGAAGAAATGATGAAATAAATGCATATATAATTGCGTAGATTTGTACTACATGGATGTAAAAAAAAAAAACAGAAGTTATCCAAATGTTTTGTTCATTCTCCTCTTGGAATATTCCATCCTATTGAAACTCTTCAAGTATGCTAGCAGCATTGTTAACTTCTAGTTTATTAGGCGGTTAATAAAATACTATGGTATATAAGGAACGAACTAAGTTACAGAATACTGGTTTGAGGGTGGAAGGATCACGGCTTCTTCCTTTTTATGTGTTTATTGTTGCCACAACTAGTTTCGCCCTTGCTTAGGCCTCATCAGGTGCTACAATATGAACAGAGTTTCCTTAAAATATTGGTAGATACAGAGAGGATAATGTACTATTTGCTATCTACAAGGTACAGGTACTTACTACAGGGGGACAGATCCATACGGGTGTATTTCGTCATGTTGTTGCAGAAGTTATAGTTTCAGTCTCAGATTTTCGTCCGCTGGTTTGAAGGGGTCTAGAATTATGATCAGATAGTTGATATATATTTGTATGCTAGGTATGCTAAGTGATATGATAGATAAAATACTAGTGTATGAATGGGGCTTACCAATTTAGGGGGAATAAGGTCGCGATCTAGCATAGCCAATAGCTCTCCCACATATGTAGGTACTTTCTAAGACGATCTAATTAACTGAGTGCACAGAACAGAATATAATATATATACGAAATAAGTTGATTTTTCTGTGGGGACTATTACGAATTTCACTATCATACTGATAATATACTTTTGGTTTTTATCAATTAGAGCCATGTGCTGCGTGGATCTACTTTCCATACCGAAACGTGTTCCATGCAAGGAACTAGGTATATGTATTGAATATAATTATGCTAATAGGTAGGGGGTAGCCACGCCCCTTACAGGCGCTATATTATCTATGGGTGTATTTATAGCTATATTTGTACTATTATTTATTAGATTTACTATTATTGTTGATAACTATAATGTGTACTTGTTCTATATTTATTTAGGTTCTAACCTGTTCTATACTATGCTAGGAGGGGGAAGAATTGTTCACCTTGGTAATTAATTTCGGTTCTGTTGTTCATTAATCTATCTTTATTTTTAATAATATATATGTTTTCAAGCGTTTTCCTATTAGATGTTATTGGGTGTTTGATAATTGAGTTGACATTATCAAAGTCCGGTTGGTGGTTCAATCTCAGCATATGCTGGTCTAATGCTGTTTTATCTTTTTTGTTTTGTACATTTTTGTCATGCTGTTTAAGCCTTTTATGTAGATTCTGTTGACTTTCCCCTATATAGGATAAGCTACAGTCTTTACATGGGATATTGTACACGTTGAACCTTGATTCTAAAAGGGGTTCTTTATTTCTAATTGGCGGGTACAATTTCTTAACTGTATTATTATATTTCCATGTTAATTTATGGTTATTGTTAGGGATAGAAAATATTTTTTGGAGGGGTTTTTCCCATTCAGGACGATAAGGGAGTGAGATATATCTATCTGTTTGTTTAGGCTTTTTGCTATTACATGATCGATCTATAGCCTCAATTTGTTTATGAATATGTTTGTTAATGTTTTGGTTATTATGTACGGGAGGTGATTTTTTAACTTGAAGATAATGGGTTATTAAATTTTTTGGGGGAATTATAGTATCGGTACTTTTATAATTATATGTTCTATTTTTACTAAGATTAAAATAAACTTGATTGGTAAACAAACTATTTTCAAATGGAAAATATTAAAGTAATTGATATCTTGATGGGTCGTAGGTTCGTTTCGCCGGCTAGCTATAGAATAGTTGATAGTTTTTTCTGCTTTATTTATTTGTTGATTAATTAGGTGAGGCGGATACCCATTATCCGTTAAGATTCTCTCCAATTTTTCTTTAACTTTATTATAATATTCTGGCGAGGTTGAATTTAGGGCTGTAAGTGCATAATTATAAACTAGGTTACGTTTAAATTTATATGGACTATAACTCAAATCATCCATATAAATTTAAACGTAACCTAGTTTATAATTATGCACTTACAGCCCTAAATTTAACGTCGCCAGAATATTATAATAAAGTTAAAGAAAAATTGGAGAGAATCTTAACGGATAATGGGTATCCGCCTCACCTAATTAATCAACAAATAAATAAAGCAGAAAAAACTATCAACTATTCTATAGCTAGCCGTCGAAACGAACCTACGACCCATCAAGATATCAATTACTTTAATATTTTTCCATTTGAAAATAGTTTGTTTACCAATCAAGTTAATTTTAATCTTAGTAAAAATAGAACATATAATTATAAAAGTACCGATACTATAATTCCCCCAAAAAATTTAATAACCCATTATCTTCAAGTTAAAAAATCACCTCCCGTACATAATAACCAAAACATTAACAAACATATTCATAAACAAATTGAGGCTATAGATCGATCATGTAATAGCAAAAAGCCTAAACAAACAGATAGATATATCTCACTCCCTTATCGTCCTGAATGGGAAAAACCCCTCCAAAAAATATTTTCTATCCCTAACAATAACCATAAATTAACATGGAAATATAATAATACAGTTAAGAAATTGTACCCGCCAATTAGAAATAAAGAACCCCTTTTAGAATCAAGGTTCAACGTGTACAATATCCCATGTAAAGACTGTAGCTTATCCTATATAGGGGAAAGTCAACAGAATCTACATAAAAGGCTTAAACAGCATGACAAAAATGTACAAAACAAAAAAGATAAAACAGCATTAGACCAGCATATGCTGAGATTGAACCACCAACCGGACTTTGATAATGTCAACTCAATTATCAAACACCCAATAACATCTAATAGGAAAACGCTTGAAAACATATATATTATTAAAAATAAAGATAGATTAATGAACAACAGAACCGAAATTAATTACCAAGGTGAACAATTCTTCCCCCTCCTAGCATAGTATAGAACAGGTTAGAACCTAAATAAATATAGAACAAGTACACATTATAGTTATCAACAATAATAGTAAATCTAATAAATAATAGTACAAATATAGCTATAAATACACCCATAGATAATATAGCGCCTGTAAGGGGCGTGGCTACCCCCTACCTATTAGCATAATTATATTCAATACATATACCTAGTTCCTTGCATGGAACACGTTTCGGTATGGAAAGTAGATCCACGCAGCACATGGCTCTAATTGATAAAAACCAAAAGTATATTATCAGTATGATAGTGAAATTCGTAATAGTCCCCACAGAAAAATCAACTTATTTCGTATATATATTATATTCTGTTCTGTGCACTCAGTTAATTAGATCGTTTTAGAAAGTACCTACATATGTAGGAGAGCTATTGGCTATGCTAGATCTCGACCTTATTCCCCCTAAATTGGTAAGCCCCATTCATACACTAGTATTTTATCTATCATATCACTTAGCATACCTAGCATACAAATATATATCAACTATCTGATCATAATTCTAGACCCCTTCAAACCAGCGGACGAAAATCTGAGACTGAAATTATAACTTCTGTAACAACATGACGAAATACACCCGTATGGATCTGTCCCCCTATAGTAAGTACCTGTACCTTGTAGATAGCAAATAGTACATTATCCTCTCTGTATCTACCAATATTTTAAGGAAACTCTGTTCATATTGTAGCACCTGATGAGGCCTAAGAAAGGGCGAAACTAGTTGTGGCAACAATAAACACATAAAAAGGAAGAAGCCGTGATCCTTCCACCCTCAAACCAGTATTCTGTACGAACTAATGGCTACCCGCATGGATACCTAGAACTAAGTTACTCGCGACGAAGTTGTGGAAACCCATTTCAAAACGGAAGTTAGTGAAAAACGTTGTCTATTTCCACGAAAAATCAAGAGTTACAATGTTAAATCGATTTCGACGGTTAGGCCATCATCAGTAACAAACAATAACTGAACAGACATTAGAAAGGACACAGCCTATATAATCGCAGGTGAAGGAAGATTGAATCCCGTTGGTTGAGAGAAAGGTAGGGGCTGGTTTAAATGGTGAGGGGGTGAAAGGGGGTCCAAAATTTCTCCCCATAATTCTCCATAGTATTCTAGGTTAAAATAGAGAAAGTGTTTGTTATATTCAAAGTACAAGCACTAAGTAAAAATCCTGATGTACTTGTACTAATATTAATAAGTACAAATACTTGTGTACTTGTACTTAGAACTTCAATTACTAGTACTTGTACTTACTAATGTTATTTCAAGTACAAGTACATTAGGTACTTGTGATTTTTCGAGTATTGTACCTGTACTTTGTACTTGTAAGTACATTTTTCCCAGCTCTGCTGAATAGTATCGATCTTCTGTATGTGATATTATATGATTACCTATATAGGAATCGATACTTGGCATATGTTACCGTATTCGATATCGGTATCGATACTTTCATGGTACCTATCAGATATTCCTACAGGTAGGTTACCTATTACCTAGGAACCTAGATAATAGAGAGTTCCTGGTTACCACGGTGTCTTAATACGGTGTACGTGAATCTAGGGAAAATTAAAATGTTGCTAACAACAATGGCTGTTACTACGGTGCACGCTTGGCATTTCATACGTCATCAAACGTCTTCTGTTATCAAACGTTTATAACCTGACACATTCGCAACGCTCTTGCGTTGTCAATCAAGCGGTCCCATTGTCACGTCGTCCATCTCTACGAATTCGTCAGCTGTCACTTGTTTCCAGATCAGCTGATCATGGCTCACGGGCACCGTGTGAAGTAAGAACTTCACACGAACAGAATTCACAGGAACAGAGTTCCTGGTTACTGCGGATACAGATCACACGGTGGACATGAACCATGATCAGCGAATCTGGTAACAATCGACAGCTGACAAATTACTACAATCGCGCGACGAGGGTAGGAGACCGCTTGATTGACAACGCTAGATCGAGTCTTAGTAGGTCCTCGTTACCTCATCTTCAACACTACGTCCGTAAAATGACACTATGCCCGCAATGTTCAGTTTATATTTTTATACTAAACATATCAATTATATTATTTAAAATATGAATTAAATATATAATTATATTAAAATATACTAATTTTATTTATATTCATCTTATTTTCACCCGAAGCAGTCCAATCATCGAGTGCCCAAAAACAACTTAGTCAGCGAAACGGAGGATAAAGGTTTGACGGATAACAGCTTTTCATTCCAAACATATCTACCTTTTTCAAGATGCAAACATTAAACTATCGAGATACCAACATGTATTATTTTACTGAGTTTCCCCACAAAATGCATAAAATCTCTTATACCATCCTCTATAACTACATACACCAATATAACTACAAACGAAGTTGAGCGAGAACTTACTTGAACGATCGCCAGTGTTCCTCACGGATGTGTCTTCAAGATAAACCTGGAACGCATCGTCGGGCTCGTCTCTCTTCCTAGAACGCATCGTCGCATTTCCTAGAAATTTCAACATAATCCGATCATTAGTAGCTATTGCGCATGCGCGAATATGTGTTCCTTTTTAAACGAGGATAATTTCAACATCTGCAGAGGGAATTTGGGTAAGTACTTCCATTCATAAATGTCTACCTACAAACCACACCCAATAAATTGCCAGGCGTATGAACATTTACGGTGCCATAAGATATATCCATGCCACAGTGTATAATTTCTCCTCCCGAATGTGATCATAATGCTTCCGCTACCCATAAGTAGATTCGGAAGCTATTTGCTCTCACCTATGATATATTGTACAACACTAACAAGAAAACTCACTTCACTTTCTGTTTCAAAAACTCTTAACACGGAAGCCCTTTCAAAAACCGACAGCAGCGTAATCCAGAAAGGAAGAACGTAACCAAAAACTCACTCGAGTCTCAGTCCAATTTTCCGTTTATTGTTCCGACCTATTATCCAATTACATCAGGAGTAACAGCTTTTCAGAATCGGTTCGTCGTACTAAATAAAGTAAACAACGTTTCTCCGCAACCTAGGGCGAAAATTGAGGAAAGTTGTGGGCCACTTTTTGTTTTAAAACTCTTCTTGCATCAAACCATAAAAATACCTCCCGAGTCAGGTTATGCTCAGCCGAAAAACTGTCTTCAAAAAAGCTCGGACGTAACTCGAGGAATTGACTGCGCCCGGTCAGAGCAATTCGGGCATTGGGATAGGTTTACTGTCAAAAATCACTACAAAAAGTTCTCTCACGAAAAAAATAAGATCACCTACAGGCATAAGAGAGGTGTAGGAAATGCAACGATTTCGTTCGCTTTCGTTTACATTCGGGAACGAGGGCCCTCGCAAGTTAGCCAGAGGCATTCTAACATAGTTATGCGGTAGCTATTACTCGTCTTACGTCATCTTTTGACTTCTACCGGGAGATATTCGTAAAGCCAGTAGCCTTATAATGTTACTCTAGGAAACTATTCTGGAGAACGGCGGTTTTTTCTGGAAGGTACGTTTTTGCTCTGGTCGGCTGATCGGGTTGAAGCGTTTCATTCGAGATACCCTTTTGTGCTGGATGTTCCGGCGTGAGGCGGCGTTAATCGCACAACAATGGTTGTGAAGATGATCCTGTCGAGCGATTTTTATTAGCGATTATTATTGAAGATCACCATCATAATAATATATTTATCTAATCAATTGTGACAAACAGCCAGCAAAATATAAATAAAGTTGCATAGGGACCCAATTGGCTCCATTGCTCATTCAGTGTTGAGTGGTTCTCCGTACAAAATTTAATTTCTCCCTTGATGGTAAAAACAAAAGATCATGGATATGTCTAGTACTGCTTACCAGTAGGTACCTACTACTCAATTGTATACCAACCATGTAGTGCCTTCTTTTCACAAGATTATTCCATTATGGTTACAAAACAATATTAGTTTGTAACTTAGAGTAATAAATCAGCATTCCTTTACACTACAATGGGAGTTACTCTTCCCTAGTATCGCCTTGGTTGAACGTGAAAAATCAATAAAAATTCTACCTAGCCTTCACTTTTCGAGTTAATAATAATCTAAAGTGCCGTAGCGCTGCATTTTGTGTGGAGAAAAAAAGTGTCGCGAAAAATTCCTTGACCCCCAGCCAGGGCCGCCACATGGGGGGGGGGGGGGGGGGGGGGCAAGTGGGTACTGTTGCCCCGGCCCCGGGCCTGTATTTAGTAAATAAAGTTAGTTAATAAAGTATTTTAGAATTTTTAGGCCTACATAAAACTGAGTGTATTACACTTGAAGGGCCCTGATCAGATTATATTTGATTTACTACACCAGACTCTTAAACAGTTGAGATGGCCCAAAATATTACAGTTTTCTATATTTAAAAAGTTTTCCACAATTAAAATTACAATTACAGAATGCTATTGTAACTCAACAAAACGAATTTCTCATTTTACTAATTCATATTTTTGATAGTTTATTCACTAAATAATCTTGTATCTTTTGTTGTTATAAATCTAATTCTTTACTGCATAGCTTCATTACAAGTAGATAAACTGTAATAAAACAATTATATTTTTGTAGATTTTTATTTTTTTTCCAAAATTAATCGCACCCGTCCTAGAATAAGGGTACAACTCAAAAATCGCGATTTTTGAGTTAGTTGTGGTTCTGAGAAGTAGAAACGGTCTAGTTTGTCTGCAGAAGGTGGAGATATGTGTAGGGCACTCTAATTCCGCTAGAGAGTGCGTGTGTCTTTCTTCTATGGAGGGAGTAACCAATTCACGTCCTAGGAAGAAAGACACAACTCAAATGAGTTCAGATAGTCTGTGTTTCGTTTTGAGTTGTTTCCTTTTTGTGTGGACAATTTTAACTTGTGTCTTTCTTTTCTGAACACTTTGGATCCTGGCTGGGGAGATATCAGTGTTTGAGTTGGAACAACTCAAAAATTCTTTAAAAAATCAACAAAACCGTTCCCCCCACTCCCTTCCCACTGTCAAAAAAACTATTTATTCACCATGGGGCGTTAGAGTAATAATGTAGGAAGCAAGTTTTGCGAAGATGAATGATGTTCATCGTGTTCCAAAGAACGGGTAGCCAATGGTGTGGAAGGAAAACTTTGAATGCGATTTGCCGAAAATGACAATTTTTGAGTTGTACCCTTATTCTAGGATGGGTGCGAAATGTATTCTTTCAAACATAATCATTGTTCCAACTAATTCCTTCAGCCATCTTGTATACAGAGACTTTCCTTTTTAATCCGTCCATAACATTAAAATAAAGTTAATTGTATGTGTTGATTAATGATTATATGAAATTTAGTCAATCATAATTCCTGCCACAATCGTCCAATTGAGGAATGAGTACATTGGAACTTCTCTGAATACGCCCTCTATTCCCAAACAATTGTATTTAAAGTAGTTAAAATAAAAATCGTATTACTGATTGGATATAGAATTTTTGTTTCAAGGTAATTTATGGCATTTTTATTTATTTATTTTTGGTTTTGTAATTGGTTGTTAATTACTAGAGTATGAATACTTGAATTTTCAATTCTTAAGTTACACTTTACTTTTGATTAAATGTTGAATAAAACGTAGTGAAGTAGTAAGAGTTCAGCCCCTCAAGTGTTCTTATTCGAACACTGAACCTTGGTAGGAAGTATAAATGATTTTTCGTTTGGTTAGAGAAGGTTTAATAGTTTTTTAAAACAATTATCATAGCCATCTCTAGTAAAAGTGGCGCAACAAAAAAAAAAAAAAAAAAAAAAAAAAAAAAGGTGGGGGGGGGGGGGGGGGGGCGTGGCCAGAATCTGGTCCCGGGCCCGACTTGGAGATGTGGCGGCCCTGCCCCCAGCCAAAAGACCTATCCATGTCAAAAGGCTATAGAGCTGCAGAGCATTTTGTAATAATTATACTCTACCACACTCAAGAGGACCTCGTTCCGAATTCCAACACCTAAAGCTGAATAGGAAAAAATAAGCTGCTGAGCTCACTCTGCTCATTAAATTGGTTTCTCAAGCTGCAGGGGTCCCGTTCTTAAGTGCAGCATCTCTCGTGGAATATGAACCAAATTGGCTAAAAATCTCACTATGCTGGTTACAGTGGTTCCTCAATTTGTAGAAGTTACACTTTGCCACTACCAGTGGTGCCCCGTTCCAGTGGCCAGCACCTCAAGCATCATATTAGCTACATATCTCACTAACCTGATTACAGTGGTTTTTCAAGCCGTAATATTACATTCTACCACTCCCACAGGGGCCCCATTCCAAACATCAGCATCTCAAGTTTTTTCGAAGTTGAAGCCCTTGGGGAAAGCAAACTATTAAACGTAAAGCTTTGCGGGTGGTTTTAATCGATTCTCTGGGATTAAATTTATCGTTGACAAGCAACAAATTTTTACTGTTACTTGAAATGTTTTCGAGATTTCGACTTCTTCATGTTTAACCCTTTAATACAACCCTGTAGGGTCGATAAAATTTGATGCCGAGCTTCTAGGATCTGATGATTATCGCTTACAACCAATTCGTTGCAACGGAACTGTATCTTAGCCATTTACCATCGTACAAAAATTGTTCGCCAGTCGTTGGAAAGCTCTCGATTTACCAAACCGTATGTAAACATGATTGCAACCACTATTAGAGTGGGAAGAAACGTAGAAGTTCCGATTTGACATGGAGACGCTGTGAGACATTAAGAGACGATTGAAATGATGGGCACTTTCCTAGTCAGCTGAGTGATCTAAATTCTTTCCTATTCTCCCAATGAAGTTGAAATTTGGTAGGGAAACTCTCTGGGACATTAAGAGATTATTGAAATAGTGGGCTCTTCCTGATCAACTGAGTAAGCTAAAATCTGCCCTGTTCAACCAAGGAAGTTGAAATTTGATAGGGAGACTTTATGGGACATTAAGAGACGATTGAAATGATGGGCTCTTCCTGATCAACTGAGTAAGCTAAAATATGTCCTGTTCACCCAAGGAAGTTGAAATTTGATGGGGAGACACCTTGGACATCAAGAGACGATTGAAATGATGGGCTGAATAGAAAGAGAAATTCTCTCAACGAGAAAAGGGTTCAAGGAGTGGGAGGGGGTGAAGACATAAAATGTCTAAAGGTCTTGCAGACTCGTATGCAAGATTTTTTATGGTTCTAAACGCACTCTACTTCTTAATTTTTGTTATTTTGATTGAGCACTTGAAAATCAAGCGGGTTAGACATTACATAGTCTTTAATGTGCTTTCCAACTCTGTCTGGTTTTTCCCCCCATCTCACCTGGCAACCCTGCTCGGGAGCCCTAAAAAAACGGCCGCCAAGGCTTTTTTGTTCACAAACTCGTTTTGGCCTTAATATAATGCACACAGCAAACTGAACTTTGGAAAAAAAATGAAGATCCCCCCCCCCCCCCCCCCACACAGCCCTGGACCTTTCTCCCTCCAATATCCACCAGTATTGTACCCAGAGCTAAATTGGAAACCCTTTAACTATTTTTTGCACATATGCATGCAGATTATGATTTCCGCCCTTAGTTTTCCCCTGTTTCGGGTGTAGTCCTTCAGTACTCGGGTATTCACCGCGTGCATTTTTCTGTACTATAGGTACTTCTTCATTAGCAAAGCTAATAGCAAAGTTTAACACTTTCATTAGCAAATCACTAAATGCGTTGGGTTCTATAGCGCTGTTCTAAGGACAGTGAAGTGCGCTTCATTGATAGTGAAGTTTTATACTCGCGGACAACCTGAACCCCTCAGATATAATGGCGGATACAATGGTTTTTCCCCATATTCCTATTTCACTAAGGACAAACACTAATGTTCAAAACATGATTGCTTTAATTATGAAGTATTACTGAATTTTAAACACATTAATTTACGAAGAGTAAAATCGGGGTACCCTAATTTAAAGTGAAGAGAACAATGACATACCTAGGTACCTAAATCAAAGATAACGCCCATGATTATAGCACAACTCGACTAATTCAGGTATGCTGGCAATTTTTTCCAAGATTTCCAGTTATATGTACAAATGAATGGATAGTAATGAGAAAATGAAGTTGAGGGTTAACGAGGGTTGGTCAATAATTCTAAAACTCTTCTTCGCCGACGGTTCGCTATATTTTTACAGCATCTTCAGAGCATAGTAGTGGAGCAGGAAAAATTGTTTAGGTCCTCGTTGCACGTTATACATCCTTGCTAGACACATTGTACTTGTACACTATTTTTATACATACTAATTGGAGACTGTTTGTAATAATAGATACTTAATAATTATAATGAAAATTGTTAAAGAAGATACCTATTGCATAGAAAAATGCCACGTTTACTTGTTTGATAACAGAATGACGTAGACAAACAAGTCTACGTGGCATTTTTCTTTGCAATAGGTATCCGCTTTAACAATTAATATTATAATTCTTAAGATGCTATTATTACAAATATTCTCCAGTTAGTATGTATGAAAATAGTGTACAAGTACAATGCGTCCAGCAAGGATGTATAACGTGCAACGAGGACCTAAACAATTTTTCCTGCTCCACTACTATGCTCTGAAGATGCTGTAAAAATACAGCGAAACATCGGCCTAAAAGAGTTTCAGAATTACTGACCAACCCTCAACTTCATTATTATTCAAGTGGTCGAGAAAACTAACATAAAGTAGGTAATGAGAAATAACAAAAATAACTCACTCGCTTGAAAAGTTGCCAAAATTAACAGAGTTGTGCCATGATTAAATGGGTCAAATGACTGTGGGTAAAATGTGTCATTTTCTCCTCAGCACAGGGATATAATGGACGCCTCTGTCCTCTGGACGTCCTCGGAGAATTTCTATTGCCAGCACCAACTCGAGACCGTCATAGTTATTACCTGGAACCGACAGGTAGCGCTGAAGTGCACGATTTCCGCGGTAGCACACAGTCACCCCCTATGTTAACCTACCTACCTACCTATGTCCAGAGTTGGGATACACAAGTATATTGGTACTTAGAGTACTTTCTTCACGTACTTGAGAAAATCTACTGATATTTTACAGCAGTCGAGGAAAATCAGTAATATGAATGAAGAGGTATAGCTGCCTAAGACGCAAGTACTTCGAATGTACTTGCAAAGTACAAGTACAGTTTCATGTACATAATTCCACTTTATAGGGAGTACCTTTACATGTACCTTAACTTGAACTTGCGTGCTTTGGGTACAAGTACTTGTACAACAAGCACATTTTCTATCTTTTTTAACTCAGAAAAGGTAGGTACTATGGAGAATGATGGTGAGGAATTTTGGACCCCCGTCCGCCCCACGATTCTCGTCATGAGAGTTAGAGGGGGTGGAAGGGGGTCCGTCATTCCTACCCATCATTCTTTATAGTATTTTTAGTTAAAATAGAGAATGTGTTTGTTGTACTTGATTAAGATATTACGGCTCGTGGTATGCTATCCATCTCCCAAGTCAGCGAGGCACAAGCTCCGACATGGTGATACATCATATCAAAATTTGGTCCAAATCGGACCAGCGGTTTCGGAGGAGTAGTGAGCACAAAATTTTGCCCATAAACAGTGGCGCAGTTTTAGGAGGGGCAGGGTGGGTAGAGCCCCTCCATGAATTACAGAGGACGCAGAAGTTCGTGGTATGGATACAATCAAAATTACTAATTTTACACTGCTAACTTCAGTACCTAACACCTTCAATTGGAGATTGTAATTGGAACAACACAATTACTACTATTATTATGCGGATCCTGTTGCCTAGCTACTTTAGATGCTCCTAGAAATAAAGAAGTTCTTATTAGGTTCGTCTGTACCTATAAGGGCAAAATTGCGTGGATATTTTACAGCCTCTCGGAGAGGAGTAAAATCATCTAGTCAACGGAACAGAAATTTGGATAATGCAAACTGAAATCAAGTCGTTCCCCACTACCTTCTGGGGCTTTCCCATTTGCGATTTTTCCCTAGAAAAATATACATTGTTCAGTATCCGCCAAATTCCCCTACGAACTTCCCCTACTTTTCACTGCCTACTTGATCAAGCCTGATTGTTTCCCGTGTTCTTCTATCAATTTTTGATTGTTGGTAGGTATATCGTTTGTATTATACCATTTACGAATTAAATCACAGTTAAAATACTCGTAAAGAAAAAAATAGAAGTTTTCTGTGGTGATTGAAATAGTTTAATAGAAAAGATTAAAACAATCTATTGTGGCAGTAGGTATTTCTATTCTAACCTAGCATATTGCTGGTTTGAGTTTGTTTTGTTTACATTTTGTTGTTTGTCGTTCTCAGTTTCATGCCCCATTTTAAACTGAGTTTGAACAACAAGCGATTATTATATACCTAACACTCATCAAACCAGTTTGGATGTATTTATGTGAGATTTGGGGATCGGCCTGTTTGACTTCACTGAACAAAATACGAGTCCTCCAAAACAAAATTCCAAGAATAATCACAAATGCTCCATATTTCGTAAGAAACGATGTTCTCCATTCCGACCTCCAATTAGAAACCGTTCAAGAAACAATCCGAAAATTATAAACCACCCTCCAAAACAGAACTGACGGACACACCAATCCAGAGGTACAGGCCATATCAAGACCAACGACATACCGGAAGAGACTAAAAAGAAAATGCTTAAGGGACAACCTTTCGTTGGAGTAGAAGCGCACTGGGACCAACTGGCCTCGAGGCTGCCTTCCCTAATGAATCACCCCCTCCCCTCACCACCACTATAAGTCCCTAGGATCGACGTGGGAATGTAAATAAATAAATATTAAATACCCCATTTTATATTCCGCGTACCTATGTAATACAATTGTGTGATACCTATTGTCCAGATCAACAAGTAGGTAGCAATTGTGGATAAACCTGTAAGGGAGAAACGACCGCATATCTAAATATATGATTTTGCAGGCTGTAAGTCTAGTATAATTAATAGTAAGTAGGTATGTAAGCCTAGTGCTCCTGAGAGTCAGTTCATCCGTAGGTATTCGTATTTATCGTTGTTTTCAACGTTCTGATTATTAGTAAATTGTATAATTTTTCTAAATAGTATTAGGTATGCTTTAATAATCCATAGGTAGGTTTGTAAATATGAAAGCGTACGTGATTTCTAATCATCTACTTATATGAATGTTTGACAGTTTATTATACAGTCTTCGTATATTCAACAACAAGTCTAGAAATAAATACTAAAAATAAAATAATAAAAAAAATAAAAAATGAAATCCTTGACTGTTGCCCCTCTATGAGAAATGAATTAGCTAAGCCACTGCCCATAAATAAATAAATAAATATATATATATATATATATATATATATATATATATATATATATATCTCCAACATCCATCCTTATCAATTATAACCAATAGTACCATAGTTCGTTAAAATGTAGTTTATAAACAAGAAACTGTGATATGTACCTACTACATTAGTATCTACTAATGAAGAACAATATTGTTGTTCATCTGCATGAATAGGGTCCTGCTCCAGGACCGAAAAACGTCGCAGTACAATTAAAAACCTTTTAAAAAACATCGACTAGCCTGGTCATTATCTACCTCAATCATATATATATATATATATATATATATATATATATATATATATATATATATATATATATATATATACATAAATATACATATAAAGAAATCTGAAAATCAATGACTATTGTGATCGTGTTCTACACCCGCTGAAACGAAAGAAAATGCATCCCCATCCCCAAGTGGAAAAGTTGGGTACGAATCAACCGGGGGGGTGTAGGGGGGCGCAGCCCCCACCAAGTCGCGAAGCGCCAAGTTTTTTGAATCGATTTTTGGATTCTAAGCTTCTTGAAACGTATACCAATAATTGTCAGGGGGGGTTGAATAATGTTTTTTCTTGGTCGATTACAAGGTTTATTATTGAATAGAGATTTCGTTCTTCCCGTGCGTTTTTTTCCCCTTTAACGCGTAGAGCAGTGTCTAGAGCAAGCTCTGGAGATGCTAGCTCTTCGCGTATTTCTACACGTATTTTTACACGTATGAACACGACTAACCAAACGCTATCATTACGCTATAGTCTCTTTATTATTTCAAAGTCAACGATTCTCTTGAATTCGTGATCGAGTAGAAGAATTTTGAAATCATTTTACACTCTGCTTTATCAGCTATCTTCTTCACAGGAATCGAATAACTAAGTTCGAGTAATTAACAGACCTACGACCTAAAAAAAATGGTATACGCCAACGCGTATTTCATTGAATACATCGGTTCTCGTCTGATTACTGTAGTTAAGCGGCTCATCATCAGGCTTGGTTAGTACTTGGATAGGTGACCGTCCGGGAGTGCCTCGATTTCGGCATGTATTGTATGTCCCATCATTCAATTTTTCATCTTTCTACATCATGTTTACTCAATCAGACCTCGTGGAATAGATCGCTGTGAGTGCCTTCCTTGCTTTATCAAATGGTCATTTCCAAGATCAGCGAAGGTACCAAGCGCAAATTCTACTGCCAACCTACTCAGTTTGTTACTGGACTGACAACAGCTTTTATATAAAATCGTATTTTTAAAAACCAACCTGCTCGCTGTCTGAATCATTATGTTGGCAGAAACAACTTTGTAGTACGAAATGTACTATCGAATGCTTACGAAGAATAGGTATTTACTTGAAAATCGGAAAAGTATCAACGACTGCGTTTACTCCCAAGTGTGTGAACAGGATATCTGGATGTCGGACAAAGAAGGTACTTTGTTTACATAATCAACGGAATTTGATTTTATAATAAAATTATTATATTTATCACAGGTTTTTACTTTTTTCGACTAGGAAGGTAATTGTGGAAGGGAAATTTTATTAGACGATAGTCAGAGGAAGAACGTATAGGTACCTAACCTATAGGTACTCTTGAAGCTGTGGTCATCATTGCGTCAGGTTCTGGTGACTACGCGTAGGACGGGATTCCAACGAAAACATTTTTCCCGCCTCTTTCCTCTTTCCCATACACACGTAGTTCTACGCGTTGACGCGTAAATTCGCTCATGCGCAGTTGGTATTTCAGTCTTTTGCGTACACGGGTAGAAAATTAACCAATAAAACATAATAACAAACCAAAAAAAAAAAAACGTGGAGAGTCGCTGGCTTTTCTCATCTGCAACACGTATTATATCACTTAACTATATGATTTATGTACTCGTATTTAGAATAATATTTGGCTCGCTCGTTGTAAATTTAAAAAATACGTCACTCAGCTTGAATAGAACATTTCTTTATCAGAGTCTTTATTTTTTTCGTTCGAAAGTCGTTTTGGAGCGATAGAAATCAAATCGACGACTCATTGAGCAATTTGTGCTTCGGGTCGTTGGAAGCGGAAGGTCGAGCGATTTGACTTGGGAAAACCGATTGAGGCGACCGCAGCTCGGGGTCCCCTCGCTAAAATACACGTGACCTTTCGTAAATCAACCGTGGGCTTTTGTTGTGAACTGAACTCAGCAGGGGCACGAGATAAAACGGATAGCTATTAGCAAGCAGTATTTCGATCAACATTGGAAATGTTGGGTAATGCTTAGTCAGCGAGACGCAAGAAACGTTAACTTCTAGAAGCGTATTGATTTTCGAAACCAAGACTTTCACCTCAGGACCTATATAGGGTTTAATTTTTTTAAACATTCATTTTGTACCACCATTTTTTAATCACTGTAATCGACCGAAAATTTTTTTTAACCCTCCTCAAAATTTGATGGTTTTTGTTTCACAGTGCTTAGAACCTGAAAATCGAATTTAGAAAAATTCCGTCGGTCGCCGAAGCCAGAGCTTTTCTCCTAAACTGCTTTAGCTAAGTTGATGAAACTCGGATCATAAATCACATTTAGTGCCTAGCTGGTCCTAGAAGCTCGCCATCAATTTTGATCAACCCTAAAGGGTAGCATTAACGGGCTGAAATATTCAAAAATCGAGATTTTGAAAACCTTCAAGGTTACAGAAATGATGAGGACATATTCAGTTAATGAAATCTGAAGGGATTTCTCGTGACAACATGCGACCCCATCCAACAAACTACTTTTACAAACAAGTTGCGGTAATTTTCAGCGTATTTTAGTAAATTTTTATAGAAAATGAACAATTGCAAAAAAATTGAAAAAATTATAAAATCAACAGTTTTGCAAATTTTCTTTATTAATATCCGTTTTGAGGCATTCTGAAACGAATACTAGACTTTTACGCTTTTTCATATATATATAAAGGGGTGCTTTTTCATAAGGAGGGTGCTTACGATCCTCCAGGCCTCAACATAAGACGATGATTCCAAATCCAAAGTTACCAAAATTCCTTGTCAACGTTGTACACTAATTTCCCACAGTTATTCAATTTCTTTGTTAGTTTGAAAAAGGCAAAAAGCCGAAATATAAAAATAGTTTTGTGACGTTTTTTTCTGTTATCTTTTCTAATTTTGTGATTATAATCAAGCTCTTCTAGAGTAATTTTCAATAAGTGATATATATATATATATATATATATATATATATATATATATATATATATATATATATATATATATATATATATATATATATATATATATATATATATATATATATATATATATACAGGATGTCACCCTAACTCGAGAACCAAACTTCAAGGATCGATTCTACAACTAATTTGAAAACTTTTTTGTCTCTTGACATTTTTTTTTAAACGCTTTAAAATTATACTTTTTTCACTTTTATGATTTTTTTCGTGTTTTCGACCTTGAGCCATTTAAAACGGCCATAACTCCCTCAATTTACTAGATAAACTCAAATATGAGTATACCGTTGGAAAGAATGTTAAATTTCCTATCAGTTCATTAGGACACTAAACCTTTTTAAGTCTTTCGTATAAGTGAATAAATTGGTCAAAGTCAGAAATTTAAAACTTTTTCGAAAATCACCATTTTTCAGGCTGACTCTTCTTATGTAATAAACAGCCGTATCGTCGGGCACTCAACGGAAAAAACTTGCGCAGAATCTCAGCTTTCCAACGGTGTATCATTTTTACCTTTAATTTTGGATACACTCCATAAAATTACGTTTTAAAGTCAAAAATAGGGATTTCTCGTTAAGGAGAGACTTCTAGGCTTGGCGGGCTGGCGAGCTATCTTCCATTCTTCCCTGACTCAATCAAAACTCGCTTTGCCTCCAACTCCCAAATACAAATTTGTATCTCAGTCAAATATGAACATAACCAATCAGCAGATACTAGAGACAAATCATATCGGCCTCATAGAAGCCGAAATACTGGGTGTTGATCTTTAACCGGATTGTAATCAATTTTTCCCCTTTCGGAACCAAAATCTTATGAATGGCTTTGAATTCTAATCTGTGAATCAAAAAGTTACGTGTGATCACCCTATGAGTTTGGCGAAAAAAGGAGAGTATTTTTGAGATTGTAGAAGTTTACCTTTCGATAATCTTCCCTCTGGGCAAAGGTAAGTAGGAACCTAAATCTTTTGATTTCCAACTCGAGTGCTCAATGACTGAACAAGTGCGATAAGAATGAGTTCATGACCTACCTACTACTAAATCTCGGTCGTCAGACAGGACCAAAGGTAAGAAACTCAATGTTTTGGTTTCTAACTCTTAAGTTCACAACAGAATGTTGTTGTTGATGAAATGCGTACAGGACGAATCTTACACGATCATCATGAGTTCAAGACCTACTACTATTTTTCGGTCGTCAGATAGGCTCAGTCAGTCTCTTTCCAATTATAAACATGGAGTCATTTTCAGTTATCGAACTCGCAGATTGTAACAGAGTTACCTCCTGAGAGGTCCATCAAGCTCCCGTCAGAGCACAAGAGATAGCGTTGGCGGCGTCCCGTTGAGGAATCAATGGGAACCACGCGCTGTTCTCGATCATTTTAGACAGCTGGTTTGGCGTCGGATGGTTTTCTGGTGACAGGAATATCAACCTTCCCCGAACATGGCTCATTAAAAGCTATGACTAGGGGTGGTATCTCTCTGACGGGATGCCTCTTTACCTCCTCTACCTTTTTATGAGGATTTAGACCCCCATTGCACCTCGGGGGGGGGGGGGGGGGGGGGGGGGCTCCTAAATTCCTTATATGGTAGCAGAGCGTGGTTTGGATTATGCACGGCTGACGCCTAGTAGTCCAATCCACTATTTTTGGGGCGTTAATGTTTCAGAAGAAACATGGCCCGGGGTTCCAGAAGGAATTCCCATTATCACCCTTTGGTATATAAATAATTTCATTGGTCTTTGAATTATAATTTCTCTTTCATTCCCCTTTTATATTTTATATACCATATTTTCTTTCAATCTTTTGCCACCTGAGTATTGCTATAATGTCAATTACCAGGTAAGTGCACAATTTAAGTCCCCTAAGTTGGGCAAATTCATTTTATATTATTTTCTTTCAATTTTTTCGCCACCTGAGTATTGCTATATGTCAATTACCAGGTTAGTGCGCCATTCAAGTCTCCATAGTTGGGCAATTTAATTTAAAAGTCCCCAATGTTGGGCAAATTGATTTCTATATATATATATATATATATATATATTTTGATTTCCTAAGGTATAAGTCTCCATAGTTGAGCACCCGTTTTGTCCCGATTGTTCAATGAAGATACTTCTTATGAAGCTTCATTGACAATCCAGTTTTAATTTCTATTCCCCCATCCAAAACGCCAATGCAGCTATTTATGAGTGAATGAGCATTAGTTCTCAGCTATTCACTATTCCACCCAACTACCATACTTGATCTTCAATCAAGTATGTCTTTAAGGGGAGGAGTGTAACAGAGTTACCTCCTGAGAGGTCCATCAAGCTCCCGTCAGAGCACAAGAGATAGCGTTGGCGGCGTCCCGTTGAGGAATCAATGGGAACCACGCGCTGTTCTCGATCATTTTAGACAGCTGGTTTGGCGTCGGATGGTTTTCTGGTGACAGGAATATCAACCTTCCCCGAACATGGCTCATTAAAAGCTATGACTAGGGGTGGTATCTCTCTGACGGGATGCCTCTTTACCTCCTCTACCTTTTTATGAGGATTTAGGCCCCCATTGCACCTCTGGGGGGGGGGGGGGGGGCCCCTAAATTCCTTATGAGATATGGTGTTCGTGTATGGTTTCTGTGACGGAAACGGTCATGGGGCCGCCCGTGAGTATGCCAGGCGGTTCCCTGACAGACGTCACCCGACCAGAAGAACCATAGAGAGGGTGTTTGGAAGGCTAAGGGAGACTGGTTCTTCAACTGTCGACCCCACTGGGATTGGGAGAATCCCCAATGATCCATCCCCACATGTGGAGGAAATTCTCGCTCTTGTTCGTCAGGACCCAAGGACAAGTACTCGCAGAATTTCGCAACAGGTTGGTATTACTTTTTTAAGCATACGAAAATTTAGTGTTTTTCTCAACATTCACATGTCATTTGATCCGCAAAACGTCGATTTTCCAATGGCCTTAATTGACTCGATGTTAAAAATTGATTGACTAGAAACGTAGCAAGTTCTTTTTTCTTTTTATTATTAATTTTTTTTTTTTTTTCAATTAAAAGTTGAATATTATCTGCATTGAATTGGGTATCCAAATGAATTGCTTTGCTCAATCCTCCTCATAGGTCGGTGTATCGCACCAAAGGGTTCATCGGGTACTCCGAAGCAATAACCTCTACCCGTACCACTTTCTGAGGGTCCAAAGCTTACTCCCTCGTGACTACAGAGTGAGAACCCTGTTTTGTGAGTGGCTCCTCCATCAGGGCCACGAGATTTTGAGCAACGTCTTGTGGACCGATGAGGCGACATTCACTAGAGCAGGACTTTTCAACACGCACAACGCGCATCGGTAATTTTTTTTCTCCCACTGTACAGGGCAATACGAGTTTTTTAAAACCCTCACATCAGATTTGTTGAAGCTAAAACTTTTTTTTTTTTTTTTGGTTTATTGTAGTTGGTCAGATCAGAATCCTCATGCCGTCACCGTGAGTAGGCACGAATCACGGGCATCAGTACGAATTTCGGGTAAACGTATGGGTTGGACTTATGGGGGACAGAATCATCGGACCCCTCATTATTCCCGAACGCCTCAACGCTGAAAGTAAGTACCCATTCTGGAATGTTTAGTGGAAAGTTTCGGTCTTCCAGTTACTAATATTAATGTAGGTAGTGACATTTGAAATGGAATTGTGAATTTCTTGTTTTCAGGGTTTTTGGGCCTTCTCAATTTGGAAGTGTTAAACTTCATAGAAGACCTGGCTCAAAGAGTTAACCTTTGGTTTCAAATGGACGGTTGCCCCGCCCATAATGCCCGAACCATCACCGACTGGATGAACAACCATTTTCCCGGGCGATGGATTGGGCGTTATGGGCCGGTTCGCTGGCCGCCTAGGAGCCCTGATCTGACCCCACTTGACTTCTATGTATGGGGCACATTAAAGTCAGTGGTGTACGCGGAAGCAGTGGACACACGGGAAATCCTTATTGAGAAGTAGGAAACATTTTGTGAATACATTAACCGAGGTAAACAAATATTCAGCAAGAGAAAGTAAGAAGTTGATCTTACTGTTCCAGAATCCAGGAATGTGGGCAGAGAATGCAGCATCATCACACTCTTCGAAAAGTGACGAGGTCGGTTTCTCGACGATGCCGCCTATGCATTCTAGAAGGAGGAGGCCATTTTGAGCATAGGCTTCAATAATTCATTTTATCTTAAGTTAATTCATTTTCTTTTAGTTTCATTTTTTAAATTCATCTACAATGATTTTAAGTTAATTTATTTTATTTTAGTTACTTTTTTTTTTTTTTTTTTTTTTTTTAATTGAATTAAACAAAAATAAGTAGTAATATGTTTCCGAGCATACGTATTTTATTCTAACTACCTTTCCTATGCTATGGTATTGTATTAATTTCATTCGAAAGCCATTCAAAAGATTTTGGTTCCGAAAGGGGAAAAATTGATCACAATCCGGTTAAAGATCAACACCCAGTATTTCGGCTTCTATGAGGCCGATATGATTTGTCTCTAGTATCTGCTGATTGGTTATGTTCATATTTGACTGAGATACAAATCTGTATTTGGGAGTTGGAGGCAAAGCGAGTTTTGATTGAGTCAGGGAAGAATGGAAGATAGCTCGCCAGCCCGCCAAGCCTAGAAGTCTCTCCTTAACGAGAAATCCCTATTTTTCACTTTAAAACGTAATTTTATGGAGTGTATTCAAAATTAAAGGTAAAAATGATACACCGTTGGAAAGCTGAGATTCTGGGCAAGTTTTTTCCGTTGAGTGCCCGACGATACGGCTGTTTATTACATAAGAAGAGTCAGCCTGAAAAATGGTGATTTTCGAAAAAGTTTTAAATTTCTGACTTTGACCAATTTATTCACCTATACGAAAGGCTTAAAAAGGTTTAGTGTCCTAATGAACTGATAGGAAATTTAACGTTCTTTCCAACGGTATACTCATATTTGAGTTTATCTAGTAAATTGAGGGAGTTATGGCCGTTTTAATGGCTCAAGGTCGAAAACACGAAACAAATCTTAGAAGTGAAAAAAAGTATAATTTTAAAGCGTCTAAAAAAAAAATGTCAGGAGACAAAAAAGTTTGCAAATTAGTTGTAAAATCGATCCTTGAAGTTTGGTTCTCGAGTTAGGGTGACACCCTGTATAATGTCATTCCTGACGATAACTCTCCTTAGGGTTGAGATAAAAAATCCGTTCTTCCGCCGAAAAATCAAGTTTTTCAAACGAAAGGATGAGTTTGTTGGCCAGCACTCTTTGAGCACATTAAGTTGGTCAAACTCCAAAAAATTTACTCATTAAAAAACTCACTAAAAATGGCTAAAAAGTCTAAAAATTGTTAAATTTATATTTTTTGGCAGAATATTGCTCAACTAAAGTTTATTTGCTATAAAATAGAGCATTAAAAAATGTATGTACAAAATTATGCCTAAAAATATACTAAAATTTCATTAAAATGTGCTAAAAAATCGATAAAAACTGAAAAAAGTTAAAAATCCAAAAGTTAGTGGGGGTTACTTTTTGGACACCCTGTGTAGGCTCTAGCGCCCTTCCTTCGACTCCTACCGGGAAAAAGACCTTACCATTTGATTCAGCGCGAAAAAATTCTTCTAAAATGGCCAAGTTAAACATTTTAGTAAGTATTAACGGAGGAAAACAGCACTTCCTCAAAAATACTGGTAATTAATGCATGGATTACAGGGACGTCCCTATGAATGGATTGTATATGATTTTGGTGAGTGTAAAAATAAGCTAATAAAGGATCGGTAATTATCCCATCCACGCATCAACCCCCCATCCAATTACCCCATCCGAAATTCCAAAGGTTTGTTGCATAACTACTGTCTGTCCGCGATGAGAATGCCGAGGCACAGGTAGAGAGAGGGAACCCTTCCCCCCGCGTCAACCTATGGCGAGGGACGAAGGAAAACACCAATGTACTACCTGTCTCACTTTCAAGTACTGATACCGTTGATTCTCCCCGTTGACTCATTCCTTTCTACTCTCTATATAAATATTTTTTATATTATTCATTGATATTAATTAATTATTTACATTAATAATATAGTATAGGTATGTAGGTATTATATTAATTTATTGAGGTAAATATTCACTGTATACAGGGTGAACACAAATAAAGTTTTACAAACTTCTGGAGTCAATATTTTAGAGCTCATTTCTGAGTTTTTAATGGTTTTAGTGATTTTTAAGCGCATTGTTTGAAATTTGAGCACTTTTTGCGCGCGCCGAAATTTCTAATGTTCAAATTTATGGCAAACTTTTTAAAATAATTTTCAGCAAATGAAATGAATTCTTAGTTTTTTCGCAATTTTTAGCTGTTTTTTTTTTTGCGATTTTTTGAAATTTGAGCACTTTTTGCGTGCGCCAAAATTTTCAACGTTCAAATTTATGGAATTTAAACGTAATTAGTATACGACGTAATCATTCGGTAGTGGATGGGGAAGGAAGGGGTGCCGCAAACTTGGTGAAAGGGTAGTAGCGGAGTTTGGCTGCTCAGGGCGGTCGAGTGGGGACAGGTAACCTCGGCATTCTCATCGCGGACAGACAGTATATTGAAATGGGAATAGAAACAAACAACAATCACGGAATTCTGGTAGGAACTATAGCCTGTGGGGCGCCGGCAAAATTTGTCGAAAAAAAAAAAATAAAATAAATAAACCACGTGTATTTGGCTTTACCTCCTTTTTCAACACGGAATCCAAAATTTTCGAATTTTTTTGCACAACTATACCGAAATTGGGATCGAACAAAGAAAGAATCTAAAAAATTGGTTAATTGTGGCCTGGGCAGCGTCAACAAAATTTGTCACACACAGACACATGGTTTTTTTTTTTTAACGGATTCGGTATTGAAATGGTCTGAAACGGATTTGTATGCGGTTAATCTTTTTCTCATGCTTGGGTTGTCCCCCACCCCCCTGGATTAATTCCAATAGGCGTCCCTCTTATTAACGAAGCCTTGCCTATAAGACATAGCTTCAGAGGGACGTCCTAATTAGGCTGTTTCGTCCCAGTGTGCGCCGCCAACGGTAATTGAAACCTTAAATAAGAAGGTATGTGAAGACCCCCCAGGGTGAAGACCCCTTTCTATGCCACTCAGGCAAGGTGTACCTCAGTAAATAACGATCGTTTTCCAACTTCAATTTCTCGCGGTGTGATACATTTCACCACTCATCGAACAGCGACGCCTTGTATCCGATGAGGCGTGTCGAGCAAAGAACTGAAAGGTTTATTATGGTTATATTTTGGGCTCAGTAAGAGAGCATGTCCGTGCTTGTGATATACAACCGCGATTATATGACGCAACATTACCGCGATGTGACACCTGTACGCTCTTGGGATGGGCAGACTCCGGCAGAGACCACAAAACAATGATGACGTAAAAGTTCAACCGCAAACTGAATCTGTTCCGTTTAGAAGAGATGTCTGCTGGTCTTCATGCCACAAACTGTAAGTCAACTAAAAATATTGATTCTCTTCATTGAAAACACTGTTTTCTCTAAGATTCAACTCTTTTTTGAGAATTCATATTACAAAAACTTTGCATATTTAAACCAACGAACTATATAAATAACATTATAGAGGTTGATTACTTAAACCTACACAAAGGATTAATGTTTCTATATTAGAGAGCTCTTCACTACAGATCACTGTTTGGTAGGTAATAGAGTTTTTGCTTTTTACGGAAACTAACCGTACGTGGCCATTTTTAATCTAAAATATGTAATTTTAGAAATAAAGACAAATAGCAGATGGGCTGAGCACATAATAAATTATGATCATCCAGGTATAATGAAAAGATAACGGGGGGTTAGACCGCAATACGTAGATATTTATTTAAACAAATACAAAGTGCTGTACACCATTAGATTTGTTTGGAAACAAAGACTTGAGTCTTGAGGGTTTGTAAGTTTTGATTTCATTCATTTATTTATTTATTTATTTATTTATTTTTTTTTTTTTTTTTGAGCGCCGTTCTGCCATTGGTAACCATGCCACAATTTCAACTTAGCTAATCCTCTAATAAAAATACTAGCAAAACTGTGCTGGACGCCTGCTGTCTCCCACCATGTTTATATCATATAGACCGGTGTTAGATCAGAATGCCTATCAAAGATTCAAAGTCCCCTTGTGTAATAATAATCCCTCGTGTAATAATCCTTTTTATGTATTACAGGAAAACTTACTGTGAACTGTACGTGGTATTTGGGCGGAAATAGTGCTGGGATATGTTCTTTGTAGGAGCTTGTTTTCTACCTTGCAACCAATCATTTGGAACCAATATCTTCACATGTATATGTAATATATTTATACGAGTTCTGGATGATTGGCTCCTCAGATTCCCTTCACTGCATAATCCTTCAACTTCAGGAGGGTCAGCGAATCCCATTTTCACGCCAGCCAAGTCTCATTTCTTCACAACAGTTTTCTCCGACTTGGAAACGAAATACCGCCAAATCGTTAGAAAAGAGGGAAAAAACCCTGTTTGACTTCAACGCCGCCGAGCTGAATGAGATTTTCACGGCTAACGCAGAGAAATTACTGAAATATCTACGCGGTAATCGTGAAATAGTGACAGAGCGCCATTTCGTTAATACGACCGCCTGCCAGGAAACAAGCTTCTCTGAATTTTATCACCATTCTGTTGAAATTCTAAACTGCTTGAAACTATCTAAAACGCTGCACATTCTTACACAAAGGTTTATTATTTCTTTATTAACTAGCCCTCCGACGCAGATCATTGGTCTACAACGATTAAACTCCTAATATATTGAATGATCATGAAGCATTATGCCTCCCAAAAGGATTTAGGTACACCTTTTCAGTTCTAGGACCCCACAAATTTTAAGGCTTGTATTCAATGCCAAAAAATCAGAAAAAGCATGTGTAAGTAATGCATGCATTACAGGGACGTGCCTATGAATGGATTTTGTACAATTTTTGTGAGAGTAGAAATAGGAGAAAAAAACAAAAATAGCATGTTTGCTCGGACTTAGCAATCCACCTCCAACCATTAACTCCCTCCACCGACAGCGAATTCCTATCGTAAGTGTGAAATTTGAAACTCCTGATATGCGATCCAAAACTAGACTGCATTCATAGTTAAAAAAAAAAAAAAAAAAAAAAATTGTTGAAACACCATGATTCATCAGTATTACCCCCTCCATTCACCCCCTCCTATGATGACATTTAAAACTCCTGTCATACGTTCCAAAACTTAATCACATTTTTAATGGATAAAAAAAAAAAAGAAAAAAGAATCAGGAAAATCGGTGGAAAACAGTTAAGCCACCACGATTTATCAGTATTACCCCCTCTATTTACCCTCTCCCATGATGAAATTCAAAACTCCTGACATACTTTCCAAAACTATACCGAATTCTTAATGGAACAAAATAAGAATCACGAAAATCTTTCGAGGCTTGTAGCTTGAGCAGCGCCTGAATGGATTGGTAATTATTACATTCGAAATTCCCAAGGATTGTTGCACAGCTAGACTAAAATTGGAATCGAACCAAATAAGAATCATGAAGATCGGTTGAGAATTGTAGCCCGGGAGGCGTCAGCAAAATTTTTCGAAAAAACCCTTATTTTCAGCTTTAACCCCTCCAATCCCCTCTTCCATCATGGAATTGAAAATTTCCGAGGTTTTATGCTCAACTAGACTAAAATTGGGATCGAACAAAGAAATAACCTTGAAAATCGGTTGAGAATTGTGACCTGGGCAGCGTAGACAAAATTTGTCTCACACACACACACTCTCTTTTTTTACTAACCTCGCCTCAAAGGCGGAGGGGGCCCACCATTAACTTTAAAAAATAAATAAAATAAAGTGGGGAGGATGCCTAGGTTTACTTGACACCGTTTTTTACTCTACTACTCTCTTATGGTTATGTCTTCTTTCTTGTCTCTCAAAGCCATTTACGATTAAATCTTTGTGTTGCATCGATACTTGAATGGTGTTTCTGGCACTGTAGTTCTTTATTTATAGCTATTGCCTGCACCAAACCCACGTATCATTAGGATTTTTTCTTCCTGCAACCCTCGACCCTATAGGTCCCTTTTCTTTCGGCTTTCTGTATTTTTCAAAATATATACCTCCCCCTCATGCCAATTCCTACTGAAGTGCCAAAATGAAAAGCGATGCCTGAATCCTGCTTAATCCGTTGAGGATAAAACATGCCCAACCAACCCTGGGACACTAGCTCTGGTTGGCCTGCTCACTCAGATACTTGATCCCCGATTACCAGGGTGGCCACGCTTGCTAGAGGATGAGTAAGTTCCAATTATTATTAGGTAGCTTACACAACCATCAAAGTCCATGAACAATGAAACAAGTTGTAACAATCGCGCCTAGAAATCCAAGGGTTTTTTCGAAGTTCTAGCCCTTAAAATGAGCGAAAGGATTAACCTATAGCGTTCTGGATGCTTTATTCAATTCTTTGGGACAATATTTATCCATGACAACCAAAAATGCATTACTGTTGCCTTGAAAGTCAACAAGATTTCGATATTTGAATATTCCACCCCTAGATGCTACCCTTCAGGGTTGATAAAAATGGATGCCAAGCTCTGGTCGACGTATAAACGGATTTTTATCTATTCAATTTTTGGATTCTACGAATCTTGAAACGTAAACCAACAAATTTTAAGGGGTTTACATTGTTTTTTCTTGGTCGATTACGAAGGTTCATTATTGAAAATAATAAAACAAAATGAAGAGCACCATTTTCATTCACTCTACAAACCGAAAATATGATTGAAGGGAAAAAAGGGGCATATTAACAGTTAGATATCTTTACAAGCAGCATATGCTACACACTAACCAAGTTAGTTATTTGAAAATGCCGTAAAATTGATATACCAATGCTACCAACATTACCTATATAAAAAAAGGTTACCTATGTTAGTAACCGTGTCAGGTCTTCAAAGGTAAGAGTCAAATGTGTTCCGATGTCAAGTGTGCCTCACTTTCCCTTGATATGTTTGGAAGCACCTGCATAGTTGTATGTACCTACTTCACTAAACAGTTGCCATGGTTATTATTGTTATGTTGTTTGATTGTAGCAAAATCTGTCCTATAAAGATCAGATTATCAGAATTACGTAATCCAGTCTCCTTAATCTGTCCATTTCCCAAGTGTCGCCTGTACCATTTGTATTTTCTGTCACTGAAGTGTTTTTTTCCTATAACCGATTTTCTCCCGGTGTGACGTTTGCATCACGCGGGAAAACTTGATCGAATTAAGAGCCTACGTGCGCGAACTGGGCCGCGGTTTTCCCTTCCAAAACATTCCCGAGCCGACCAGAAAACGCTTGTCGGAAGCTCTGGGATAGCCGACTTCTCGTCGCCGCGCCGGCGTAACCCGCGCCGAATCGCCGTGAATCGTCAGCGCATGCGCATTGTGCTTCCTCGGGATGTCTCATAACGTTCGTCCAGTTAGTTTGGGGGCTGTCTTTGGTCGAAGGCGATTTTCATAGGTGTAATATGTGTCACGGTTGTTGACAGTGTCATTTATCTACGTGCCGTACTGCTGTTCTCAAGATATGTCATCGTTACGTTATCGGGTACAGACGCGACTTCGAAACCACTTTGCACCCTTTCGTTACATCATCTGCACTAATAAAATCACACGGTTGTCTTTTCAAGCTGACCACATTGATGCCAGGGTGTCAAGTGTGGCTATCGATTGTATAATGTATTTTAATATTATCTGAAATACGAGTCAGCTACGAATATACAGTCAAATACCATAAAAATACACAGCTTCTTTGGCAATAAACCAGTGGTCCGCAAAGTACACAAAAGCGGTCCATTAGATTTTTTGGAAAACTTGATACTCCAAGTAAAAATGAAGTAGATGAGTGGGGAAAGAGTATAAATCTTTCTGTACAGATTAACCATAAACCTCATTAAATTTCTCCTTTGATGACAAAAAAATAGACCATGGATCAGCCTAGGTGAATGAAGATTAATAGTAGAAATGAATGCAGGAAGATTAAACACGTAATATATTATTATTAAACAGAAATTGAATATGAACTGGTAATACCAAAACAGTATGAATTGCGCTTCTTCATAGTTATCAGCTCTAATCCGATAACGGAATAAGATATCGCAATTCTGGCTTCATCATCGTGTTCAGCACTAAAAAAATTTTGAAATGAGGTGCCACTCGGCAAAAAATGGAGGAATTGTTTTTTAAGTATTCAATAACCCTTAAATAACTTAAAAGCTTAAAACTTAGTATCAGTCACCCCATAAACGCTCTCCAAGTTTCACTTCGATATTTCAAAAATGTTGGAAAACAGGTGGGGTCACTTCTTTTGAGAAAAATTCTCTGATTTCGTTCTGTTTTGGCTCACGTCTGAGCTTAGTATTGCTGGTCTTTCCCAGTGTTATTGATGAAACAAAAAGAACAGGGTGCATTCCATCTCCACTAGGTACCTAATCGTGAGATATAGTGTGAACTTTGTCCGTTCGATCTGAGGTCTTTGACGTCAACGAGGAAAAGTGATTCCTTAATTCTTTTGAGGTGTGTATATAATTTAATAATTTATCGTTTCCAGATGATCTATACAGCGGGTGAACACCGCATCAATAACTGCATTATTCATTGTTGTAGAAATGACTGGATCATAGATCACTTGTGGATTAAACTAATACTTTGACTTTCCGTGACTGGACCTCCATCTCTGAGGAAGCAGCACGAGTGAAACAGCAAATACAACTCCGCAGCCGAGGATCATCGAGGATCATTCACCCTGCTAATCTGCTCGTGCGAGGGAGTGCTCCATCGAGAATTCCAAGCCTTTTTGAAGAGATGTTCTGGCTGGAAAGTGGGAGAAACCAAGGTCCCAAATTGCTGGTTGGATCTGGGTCAAATTGCAAATGAGAATAATCCGCGTCATCTCCCTCAGACTCCGCAGCTCCAGAAGACCACTGCTTAGCTGGACAAATCGGGTGGACTCCGAAACGACGGACATGGCCTAGAACAGGATGGAGCTCCATTGCCTCTACCCAAAAACTGAACCACATCCTTGTTTTATACATAAAATGGCTACAGCCAAGATCAACAATTGCATTTGGGGAAATTTAACAGCTTTGTCCTCAAAGAGGGCAGCGACAGAAACAGGAGGAAGCAACAACAGGTATTACGAACCTCATAAAATGGCTAGAGCCAAGATCAACAATTGCATTCAGGGAAATTTAACTGTTTTGCCCTCAAAGAGGGCAGCGTCAGAAACAGGGAAATACCTAGCTGTTGCTGCTCCATCCAGTTTCTGTCGCTGCCCTCTTTGAGAGCAAAACTGTTGAATTTCCCCGAATGCAATTGATGATGTCTCTAGCCGTTTTATGAGGTTTGTAATGCCTTACTGTCGTTGCTCCCTCCTGTTTCCTCTTTGAGGGCAAAGCTGTAACCTTTTGATGATGGTCACAGAATTGTGATAGAAACGTCAGGGAATATTACAATGATTACAAAAAAAAAGATTTTATTATTATCTCTTTCTCCTAGGGCTGAATCCCGACTATACATAATTATAAATGAAAAACGGGCTTCGGATTCAGCACCCTCGAAAATCCCCAGGACCAGTAACAAATTGATATACAGTTAAGACCTTCATTCTTTTTTCTTGGGCAGTAAATTATATGTAAGTATAGCAGATTGACCTTCTGAGACAGTAGTTTGAGCACATGAAACTTAATATTCACTAGATTTTCAAGGAATAGATAAGGTTGGTGTACATTAATGGGAAAATTATACCTCATCGATTCCCATTCGCTTAACGTGGAAGAAATTTCGATGAAACGAATTGCCATGTCCATGAAATTTTGATAAGCAACGAACATTTTCCGAGTTTTGTCTATGAGTTATGACTTCAGCGATTTTTAAACCAAGCAAATTTTGACAGTTTTCATGTCGAATAATTGCGCAACACTGTAACGAAGTTATAAACATTGAGAGGAAAGAATATTTATTACCTAACAAATAAAACACTACTGTAACGGTTGTCTAAACAGGTAAGAATTTCACCTTGACATTTTAAGGTAATGGTGGAATTTGTTTTTAAAACGCCTCACTCTGGTAACAATCTTTACTTTTAGTTCTATTCTAAGGAGAAATATTTCTGGACACATACTGGGTGTTCCAAAAGTCCCCCCACCCTCAATTTTTTTTTTTTTTTTTTTTTTTTTTTTTTTTAGAAAGTGAGCGTTTCCGGGGTGCCTTAAATCCAAAAGTTTTTCGAAATTCGAGGGGTTGATAGGGGCGTGGGGGTGGTTCGAAACCACGCTCTGCTACCATGTGACACTCCACACGAACGAAAACCTTACGGGAAGAAAATAGCCGCAGATAAGTTCAATGACCTGTTCATTCGTACCTACTTATGAAACTCGCGAGTTTTTTGGTTCGAAAGGAGTTACCGCCCTATCACACATTCTCTTCCTACTTCTTAGCACGGAAATTAGTAATTTATTTATTTATAAAACGGGCGATGCCCAGTTACAATATTATTAACAAAATAAATTCGTCTCTTGCTGAGGAAACAAAATCGGTGTTTCAGAAGAAAGAAAATAGCAATATAGGTATATGCGTGTATATATAAGGTCAAAATCACTAACAAACACTTCTTGTAGCTGAGATGAGTTTAGGGCTATGTGGACAGAGATTTCAGGGCGGACGGTGGATGGTGCGTAATATTTTTGAGCGGAAGAAGTTGGAGTATATGGTTGGTCTGACGAGGGATTCTATTGAGAGGCTGTTCATACAGGTAATTAGTAGTGGAGAATTGAATAGGTATGAAAAATGGGTTGGTTACGGGAGTAAAAAGCTGGAATATGTAGGTTGATTTCGGAGATGAGTTCAGGACAGTCAATCCGGTTGTTCAACAAGTTGAAAAGGAACAACATGTCAGATACAATGCGACGCTCTTTAAGGCTGGTGAGTCCCCAGCGACTCTAGCGATTCGGGGAAGAGTTCAGGGGGTAAAATAGATGGCAATTTTGCGTGTGTAATTACTAACTATGTTAGGATTTTACATCCAACAAAAATTATTTATCAACCGTGATGGGAAAATCAAAGGAAACTTCTCTCCTTTCACCCATGATGGCGAGTCTTGAAAGTTCTATTGGACACCGCATCACTTCACTCAGTCTGAGGTTGACAAAGACAACTCTACGCTCCGTTGGAGCTCCGCTATGCGGGAGTAGACGACGCGAGACGGAAATGCAGGTCGCTTCTAGTCGCGTCCAACGCAGTCGTCACCTTGTTATTGCGATTGAGTAACAAAACTTTGAAAGGCACCTGCTCTCTTTTTGTCTGTTTCAAAAGCAATTGTCCGCCTTGTCGAATAAAGGAAATCAGGGAAGCGAAGAGCGTCCCACCACACTATGAAATTACCTATTTTCCCAACCGCCCGTGATGCGGTTGAAAGCTGGACTATCGGTATGAATATGTAGATTTTCCAGGATTAATTCAACATTTTCCCAATCAATCAATAATCGTTCGGGACACCTCACTACCCCACCTCATGCTGTCACCTTGTAATGATTACAAGGTTCGGAGGATCACTGAATAGTTGATGGGACCTCTGAGGCTAATTTCTTTCCTTTTCGACCTGCCGTTTTACTAAGTTTTTTGTTTTGTTGTTTTGACACTATTAGAAAAAATTCCAACATTCACCTACTATAAAGCGTAAAATTGTGGGATCTTGAGCTGCAAAGGTGTGAACCCATTCGGGAGGCACGTTGCGCCAGGTTTTGATCATTTACTAGATATCTATGGGGCTTAATAATAATTATAGACCAATTATCTGCGTCGAAGGGCTATCTAATACAGAAATAATAAACCTTTGTGTAATAATTTGCAGCGTTTTTTTTTTTATTAAGAGGGACTCAATGTTATATGAAAACGCTTGCCCGCAAAAGTCCGCAACACAGTAAGACATTTTCATGCCTCCATGGAAATGTAATTCAGGAATGAAAATTTTCGCCTTTTTCACGGCAAAACATTGGTGGACGTTGATACTCCCTCTTTCGTCAACGCTAATAAATTAAGGATGGTTGACGAAATCGTAGCAACGAAACATATGAAGCTGTAACTGAAAACATCCGTCCTTAGCGACCAAACTCGCTTTGTTTATCGGTTGCGAAACGGGTTTTCGTTACGAGACGATTTTCGAATTCATCATTTAGATAAATGAAGAAACATGAAAATGTTAATAGGCATGAAATGCTTCTGGACCATTCAGAGGGAATGTATTTTTGATTTATTGTTGGACACATCCATCCGGAATTGCGGCAATGCGTTCGGCCTTCTGATTGGCTAGCGGCAGTCGTAAAAGTGGGCTGAATCTTGCCGTACAACCACTCTTGAGAAGGATTGTCTACATCTGAAAAATTAGATATTTGACCGGATTGCCGCCATCACGTCATCCGTCGGAGCTGGTGTTGTTGTGTTGCCTTGTTTCATGGCTGTGGTCGAGTGTGAGGATTTCATTTATAGAAAATATATTTCTGTGGCGCTTGTGTATAAGAATAAATAAACTAATAAAACGCTAAAATTGGACACGGTTTTATGCCGATGAGGCCGAGTTGGGTTAAAAATACCTAGGTGTATGTACCGATTTTGCGATCTCACAAACACTTAGCTTCCTAATGATCCTATTCCATTTGTGTTATGAGATATTTTTTGATTATAGATTAGCTATTTTATGCTAGTCGAATGAGTAGGTATGTCCTTACGAAATGGACAGATTACCTACGTTAAGTATGTAAGTACTTCTTATGGTGCATCAATGCATTTAAATGATTTGAAATCCGCCAACCTACACATTTTTTCGGGTAGAAATACCTATAATGTTATCTTGGGATAAGTAGTTGATGAAAGGACCGAATAATTACCCAACAGTCTCATTTCAAAACGACGTCGCCTTTGCAGTTAATGTAGGTACATACATAAAAATCTCTTGTATGCCCTCATGATTTATGAGTTTATTATTCAACGTCATTTATGGAGCTTTGATGTCCGTGAAATGTGTCACAGGTAGGAGAAAATTCGGGAGGAAACAGGTCTGTTTGGGGAATGCAATGGTAATAGAAGACACAAACAATGATAGCGCAATGATAGCCCAACCGGATACGAACTAAATCACTCGTTGTGGAAACCCATTTCAAAACGGAAGTTATTGAAAAACGTTATCTATTTCCACGAAAAATAAAGAGTTACAATGTTGAATCGATTTCGACGGTTAGGCCGCCATCAGTAACAAACAATAACTGAAGACACATTAGAAAGGGCACAGCTTATATACAGTCACAGGTGAAGGGAGATTGAATCCCATTGGCCGAGAGGAAGGAAAAGGGGCAGGAGGTACAACCAACTAAGTGCAAGTTAAGTGAAGGGGGATTATAGCTAATCAGATAAATTGAAAGAGGGAAAAATAACTAAATATGGTTTCAACAGTGCAAAGGGATAATTCCAAGCTTTAAAGAAATGGACCTATCAGAGGTGAAATATATTGAGGTATATCCTCATTTAAACATTTACCAGATCTGTCGCTTTTGATAATTTCGAATTTTTCAGGTACATTCAACATACCTCCGTTTGATCAAAAATGAAGAAATTCTACAAACTGTCTTTCAAATCAAAATTGTTACTATGATTGGGTTCCTTAAGATGCTTCAAAAATGTAAACTTACCCTAATTTTCCCTGAATTTCCTACCAGTTTGACCGCAATATCCGTAGCCACAAGAACATTTTAATTTATATACCCCACTATTATCCTGAACATTGATTTTGTCCTTAACGGATCCTAGTAATCCTAGTATGCTTTAAGACTATTTTTAGTTTTAAAACCTACTTTGTAACCTCCTAATGATAGAATTTTGCCGATTTTATCAGAAGTTTTCCCATAATAAGGTATACTTATCCATTGTTTTTCTACTAAAAAAGTTACATCTTCCCTAGCCAGTTTGGAAACTTTTTCCCTACTCTTTTTCCTAAGAACCTTATCTCATATGGTATCGATGAGATCTCCTCCATATCCGTTACTAGCCGCTATGCTTTTGATAATGGATTTTTCTTTTGATAAATTTCGTTCACTAATTGGAATAGATAGTGCTCGGTTGATCATACTATGGAAGGCTGCATGCTCATGGACTAAAGGGTGATTTGAAGTACTATGGTATGTGAAGTATCGCTATTATGTGTCTTTTCTATAAATTGAAAAATCATGCTTCTCATCACCGGATGGTTGATAACTGCCTGCCGCAATTCTGCACTCCCCTCCACTACTTCCAGCTGCAAACGCATTGCCGGATTGCCACATTTTTGCAATTCCGGATGGATGTGAACCCACCTTTAGACTGCAATAATATTGCAAACTGCATGTATGAAGTACTGTACGGTAGGTAATATTTCTGTTAAAACAATTGCTGAGGGTGGATTATTGCCGCATAGTGCGGCACGTCGGCAGCCACCCCTCCACCCCCGGGACTGACTGACCCCTCGGACACCCCCTGGGGCCCACCCCCTTCTTTTGGTGACAGCCTCGCGTCCAGCCTCCGCCGTCCTCTTCTATATAACTCCCGTCCACCTGCCCGCCACGGATCATTGGTCCGAGTGATGTCCGAGTGATCGTATCCGGGCAACCAGAAAACTATCGCCTTTACCAGCGCCACGAGCTCTAGTCACCTCACTATGGATATCTACGTAGTCCTGGTACGTCGCATTCAAATCCTTCATTAAATAAGGAAATCACCGTATAATTAGGCCACCTAGTGATACTCAACGCGTTTCAAGTGCCTCAACCCCACTTACAAGTGAATCGTTACTGCAAGTGATTTTTTTGAAAACCGAAAGTGCCATTCAAGTCTTCAAGATCAACAAGTGTTACTTAATAAGTTTTAAGTTACCTGAAACCTGGACTGTGTTGATTCGGAGTGATGCAGGTGATGTTGGACTAACGGACTTACAAGGTAGGCAGACAACGCACGTTTATAAGGGAAATTTGTGCATTATAAAGTGGATTTAATTCGGTAAGTACTTACCGCCCCCAATATCGTCAAAATCGTCGATAATAAGTCAAAAATGGATAAATAAAATAAATAAATTAAATAAAAATAAAAATTAAAAAATATAAATATTTAGATAATATTAATTAATAAATTTGAATAGCTGCAAATGATTACACAAAGTTTTATTATTTCTGTGTTCGATAGCCCTTCTGCACAGTACACTTGTCTATAGTTATTTAACAAAGTCTATTAAATACATTCTCTAAATATACATAGCTGGGATGGCGTATACCCCTGCCGAGATGGAATTAATTTAATTTAATAATTTACCTACGCTTTACCAGTCCTTCTCTATCTAACAAGAGCTGAGGCCTAATGACAATAAATGACATAGTATATCTTAGGGTGGACAGGGGAGAATTTAGCTTATTCAGCTGATCAGGGCGGAGTCCGTCATTTCATATGTTTCTAGGTATCCCAGAGAGGCGCTCCATATTAAATTTCAACTTTCTAGACTGAACAGGAAAGAATTTTGTTCCCTCGGCTGATTTTGTTCCCTCGGGGGTCATTTCATTAGTCTCTTGATGCTCCAGAGAGACTCCCTATTAAATTTCAATTTTCTGAAGTGATCATTTCATGCTTTCAAATTCTCAACTTTTCAAAATCGGGTTTATTATAGCTTTTGACTCCCTTAGAAGATGGTAGGCGATTTATTTTGTTTCATTAATTTCCAGTTGGTGGGTGACTTCGTCAACAAAGTCGTACTTAGATTTTGATGTACTCCTGTACTTGGATATCAGTTCTTGTTATACAAAGGTGTCTCGCGTTATATCCAAAAAACTTCACCCAAGTATTTTGCAACTAATTTCCAATCAAATCCTGTAGATTTTTTTTTTTTTTTTTCAACTCTTAGTTTTTCCTACCTTGATTTTCAAAGTAACCAGAAAATTGAGGATGCTGTTGGAAAGAGCGTTAAATTTCGTTTTGGATAGGCCACCTAACGTGCTGGATTATGCAGGTGACGTAGTCAGGAATCCACCCCGAATTAAAAAAATTTTAAAAATGAAAAACTACGCATTTTTTAACCCGATAGACAGCATGGATAATCCCACGGGATCGTTGCGCCTGCTGATGGAAAAACTTTGGCGAACTATCAGCTTTTGATCGGTCCAGTCAACCTTACTTTTACATTGCTAATTGGGGAAGAAAAGTATGTTAAAAAACATGGTTTTTCATATGAAATCGACGGTTTCTTTGAACATCGACCCCCTAAGAAAATATGAGTTAAGGACCGGTTTCTACGTATTTTTTCACGTTGAATCGAATGGCCACACTCGCAGATCTCGCCAACTCCGTTATAATCGAGGTTTACTAACTAGTTTTACCCTTAAAAATACACAAAATCGAGCATAACAAATAAACTATAAACTCGTGAGTTGTAGTTAGTGTAAAACTTGGTTATAACGGAGTTGGGGAAATCTGCGAGTGTGACCATTCGATTTAGCATGAAGAAATACGTGAAAACCGGTCCCAAACTCGTATTTTCTTAGGGGGTCATCATTCAAGGAAACTCTCAATTTCATGGGAAAAAAATCATGTTTTTCAAAATACAAACATACGTGTTTCCCCCAATTAACAAAGTAAAAGTAAAATTGACTAGACCGTTTAAAAGGTCACAATTTGCGAAAGTTATTTCAGTAGCAGGCGCGAGAATTCCGTGGGATTATCCATGTCATCTAACGGGTTAAAAGTACGTAGTTTTTTAATTTTATAAAAAATTTTCATTTCGGGGTAGATTCTTGACTACGTTCCCTAGATTATCTAGCACGTCAAGTGGCCTATCCGAAAGGAAATTTAACGCTGTTTCCAACGTCATCCTCAATTTTATGTTTGCTTTAAAACTTAAGGTAGTTATGGCCATTTTAGTAACTTAAGGTTGAAAACACGAAAAAAATCTTAATCAAATAACTCGAAAACAAAGCGTAAAAAAAAAGAAAACCTCTAAGAAGAACGCTTGATCAAAAATTAGCTGTAGAATCGTCCCTTGAAGTACTGAACACCTTATGCGGGACACCCTATACAGTGGGACCAGTAAAGTATAGGTAGGTAAAATATTTAATTTAATTGACTTCTCCGCGGTAGGCATCTACGCCAATCCAGTTCCATTTAGATAATGTATAATAGACTACATTTAAGATTTATAGACAAGTGTTCTGCGCAGAAGGGCTATCTAATACAGAAATAATAAGCCTTTGTGTAATAATTTGCTGCGTTTTATTTTCTAAAAGGCATTCTAACAGAGTTAGGCAGTGGGGGCGAGTAGGCTCAAAACTGAAATGAAATTTCATATAAGGATTATAAGACGTTAAGGTCCAAGAACGGAGATTGGAAATGGGAGGAGGAAAATGGAATCTTAGTATTGACATTACAGGTTATTTTTATTAGTCTTCAATGTAATTAGGCGCCGCCCGTATTGTAAAATAAATAAATAAATAATTACATTTTGAAAATTGAGGCCGTTTTGAGTGGGAAAATTGTTGTCCTTCTTTTAAAAGGTTGGTGGAATACAAAATGGCGACCTCATAAAATATGATGGATAAAATTGCACATTTTAAAGATCCTAACATTGCACTCCTAATTATTCCTAAATAGCATACCAAAAAATTTTTTGAACCCACCAAAAATGTAGGGCAAAAACATATTATACTATTCGACCTCGAAACGATAAGTTTATAGTAGAAAATATTAATCTTCTTAAATAAGAGAGTTACAACAATTGAAAATCGGGCTAATATTGGGCGAGTCCTCTCCTCCCCCGTCCAGCCTGTCGACGTCCAATGTCACCTAGCCTCCTCAATATTGGTCTAATTTAAGTCTGCCAAAGCTCATTTGACTCGAAGTTAAATAGGCACTTCCCAAAGTTTAGTTGAAGAACTGGCATTACTTTAATGGGAAAAGGTGTAAAACAAATCCAAGCCAGAACTGGGTCGATATAAATCGTAGGCATTGTGACTCGAATGAGTTATGGCAGACTCAAATCAGACCAACATAAGGTTCGCTAGGTGATTTTGAAGGGCAAAATGCTTGACGACGGAGAAGAGGACTTACCCAAAATTAGCCAAAAATTGTAACTCTCTTATTTTTGGAAATGATTAGTTTTGAGATGGAATCGCTTTTTCATGCTGTATAATTTTCTTGCGCATGAAACTTTGCGTAGGATGCACGGTGGAGAAAAACTTGACAAAAACGTACTATTTTAGCCATCTTCGTGAGGCCATTTTATATTCCATCAAATTCGAAATGACAGACAAAGATTTTTTCGCTCAAAAATGAACTAAATTTTCCAAATCTAATATGAAACCTCCTTCCTAATTTACTAGGTATCCAATTTCGGCCACGGATCCTGGACTATTCGATAGTATTATACAAATATTAGGCAAGCTGTTTCTATGACATATTTTCGTTAGTTTTTTCCTTCCAATGTTTTGCCTTCATAAAGAGTATACGAATGGTCGTAAAGCATTGCACTTTGTGAAATGGATTAATTTATTGAACTTTAATCCATAAGTGTAACTAAGGAAAAAATCGGCGATGCCCCACATCCCCTTTATTTGCTTTCACCTTGAACCTCGGCTACGCATTGGAGGAACGTGGAGTTCGATCCATTTCAATCAGGAGTTGTTGATTAAATCAATCTAATATCAAATTCTAAGCATTAAAAGTAATTTAAGGAAGTGGAACTATAAAGGAAAGGCTAAAAGAACAGAAAAATAGAGCAGGAAAATTCAGTTAACGAATAAATACAGGAGAAAAGTACAATTTGAGAAAAAGTGAATCAATATTAATAAAACATTTATTTCGACATTTTATTGCGGGATAGTGGTCTGATGTAGAATTGGTGATTGTGGTTCAGAAGTTGTTGGGGAAAGGAGACGTTTGATGTGAATAACTTGTTACTGTTTGTGATGTGTGTGTAAATATGTCAGCAAATATCTAAGTGTAAATGGGTTGCTGCGCCGTCATAAAACCCAATAAGTTCTTCTGCACTTCGCCAGCGTTTGCGAGCTCCATGTATGCACATGCTGGATGCGCACAGGATGGCAAAGGCTATTCTCGCGCGAATCCATCCTCGCTGAAAAGTGAATCAATATTACTCTAAAATGGACAAAATTTCATCCTCGGATTACTGTTTGTTCAAATCAATTTTTAACTCAAATTTAAATTTGGAAAAAGTTTGTATTGTTCTAAGTGGTGTCGGGAGTTCATTAGACAGTCGAGGAGCCAAAAAATTATCATAAATTTTTGTTGTTGTTTATACTTACCTGATGAATAACGGAGACTATATTCTCCGCCCGAAATGCTAACTGAAACTGAAATAAAGGAGGTAAAAAACTTACCAGACATAGGTGCACAACCTATGTCGGGAGTTCATTGAACAGTCAAGGAGCCAAAAAATTATTATAGAATTTTGTTGTTGATACTTACCTGATGAGTAACAGAGACTATATTGTCAGCCCGAAATGCTAACTGAAACTGAAATAAAGGAGGTAAAAAACTTACCAGACACTAGGTGCACAACGTGTTCCACTGTGGGCGCCCCTGCCGACCTGAATTTGAACTAGCGTTAACTAGTGATGGAAATAAACTCCCTTATGGGTAGCTAAGTTCTATGATTATTCATTGGTTCCAGAAGTTCTCCGTCTTGTAGCGGATAGCGTATCAGACATATTGATAGCATGGACCTGAGTTCGATCCCCAGCTTGAAACTATATTTTTTCACATTTGAATTCAACCTCCGAAACATATTTTTAAACGTACCTAATTACTTATTATAAATATTTTAAATCGTTCTTTAAAACGTGATTTTGATCCATTCGTTTAACTAAACTGTATTTTACCAAGGGATTGACTACTTGATGTTATGTATTTTTAAGATGCAAGCTTGCGTGCATCCAGACCACCAAACTACACAAATCATTCTTATCTATTTACCCAACTAATCTATATTTTAGCAGCGGACATAGATTAATAAAAAATGAAGCGCCATTAAATTTAACGGAACCTAAACGAGCGATAAAACTATGGGGGACTGTCGTTACAATTCAGCTCGGTAGGGGCGCGCACAGCGGGACATGTTGTGTGCCCAACGTCAAGTAGAAAACTTCACGTCTCCTAATATTGCCCAGAAGACCCATTCGGCGTAGGGACCATATCTAAGCTAGTAACTATCTTTATAGAAACTCGATATTTGGAAATAACACGAAAAATTGGAGTTCACATTATGCACTGTCTTCTATTTGCGAAAAAATTGCAACACGAACTTACGGATAGTAGAACAGTCTTGCATAACTGGTGGTTGATGACTGATACATTTCCGGTAAGCTGAATGTGGCGATGCGCCATCATGGCATCTGGTAATCACAAGGCAATATCAGCTAGTGCCTCCAGCATCAGGAAGAAAAGTACCTACAATTAGGTGATGACTCTTGGAAGTTATTGCGGTCGCTTGAAGATCGATTTGCTGCTGAGAGCCATCGACTTTTCTCTTCATTCGTCCAGTCTAGATCGGTGGTTCCCTAAATCGGTTGCAGTGAATTCCCCTTGATGATGTGTTATCACTAGAGACCGGATTTTTACGCAATTGCATACCCTTATCGCTTCATATCGCATCTGAAGATTGTATAATTGTTTGAGTTGACTTCAGTTGGTGCTGTCTCAAACTTTATACTGCATATTTTTGCATATTCGAGCTATAGATGCATATTTAGGGTGGAGGGACCAGTGACTGACATCTCACCAAGAAATTTTAATAACAAGACATTTAAAAGTGTTTTACGGGCTTGATCCATTTGAATTTTGAGGAAAAATACCTTCTCAGTAAAGTATAAAGGCGGGAAAAGGTTTCAGGTGGGTTTTTGTGAAATCTGGAGAAGGTTACCCAACAGAACCTCGTGTTGTAATTTCTTTGGTGCTGATTCTTATGATGTTGCTAAGAAGGTAAGCGTTTTATTCTGCTTCACCATGCCCTCCAGATTTCCAAATTCGATTGTTTTCTTGGTTTTTTTGTGTAGCTTATGCTATCATTTTTATGTATTTATGCTCTCATTTTTTGGAAATAATCAAAGATAACATGTGAAAATGCAAATGTCAATTACTAGTTCCCAAACTCTCAGTGATTGACATTGCTGTCAATATGGATCTCTATTCCTTCTTGTCATTCTTTCTTCATTTTTTATATTTATTTAAATACCTAGCAACTCACAAGCTGCTAGATTACCGTTAGAATCGTATTGTGCCTATGGTATCAAGAAAACATCGTAGGTACCTATTTTGTGATGAAATGTTTGTTGTTATTTTCAAGTTTGTCTTTATAAATACCCATATTAGTTTTATGTTTTGATTAATAAAACTAAGTTCAAACGCTCAATGTATTTGTAAAATGTTGAAATAAAATGTTTTGTTGATACGCAAAATAACACAGGTACAACAACAAATGTAGCTATCAAATACAGGGTCAAAAAATTGATTTCGAAAAACAAATTTAGTCGTATGATGTTTTGTGGCTTGAATTAGTGATTTTTTCAATCGCGAGCAGTTTGAGGACATCCTGATGCAGCAATATATATGTAAGCTTCAAGTTTGAACAAACGGAAAAAGTCCAGTCATTCATCATGACCCCATGAGCAAATTTTTGAAGAAATCTTCGACATTTCAGTCTCTATCGATCGTGTAGAGAAATTTTAGATTATGATTTTGATAGACAAACATGGAATCAAATTATTAAAAATAATTAGGAGGTACTCATACTTTATTATTATTAAACTAATCTTGTTTACAACTAGCGAACGACAGCATTATTTCGATTTTTGACTGATTTTTCAACTTTGAAATTTTTGAAAACTTGATATATATTCTTATAGGAAATTTTACGCTGATTCCGAATATAACACATGTTAGTATGCTGAAAAAATTATTTCGCACAACAAATCGCAAAAAACAGGCTATTTTGAAATTGTTGACTACATTTTTGAAAATTTCAACCCGAAGATGTATCCGATCATGCTGGCCAACGAACTTGAACTTTCGTTTTGTGTCCTTAACATTTTAAAATTTGTTTGAAGTTTCTAGCACAATTCTACGGACAGTTATCGTCTGGAATGACACATACATACATATATACATACATACATAACAAAATGCGTTAAACTTCAGAATATGATTCAGAATAGCCTGAAACGGATTTCTGCATATAATGTTTTCAAAAATTCAATTCTACAAATTTGAAGGCGAAAGCAATACCTTAATTTTCTTCAACAATTCGCTAAAACATAATTTAATTGCTATTCAAAGTCAAAATGCCTCTTAAGGTTTGGCCTTAAGACAAATAAAACATTGGCCCCACCACCCTACGCATATTCGGGGAGAATTTCGTAATACTGCATAATTTAGAGATAAAACTCGGCGATATGCGCCTCGGTGGGGGGCTCTGCCCCCCTACACCTCTAGGTTGATTCTTTTTCCATTCTACGTATGAAATTTAACAATTTTTTCTGAAAATAACCAAGATTAATAACCATGTAACTCATTGAAGCTCGTATCCATGAACTAACTTACGCATAACATTGATATGTAAGAAATAACTTGAAATGTAGTAATCCTATGCATAGGAACTGTTGTTATTTATAAGCTAAGGCTAGCTACAAAGTTTATCGGTATCGCATGTCGTTTTTTCGTTACGCAATTTCGTATCAATTTTTAAATCGGTTGGTGATCGCAAAAACACATTTTGTGTTAAAAGTTATAAAATTATTAACGCACCTTGACCATTTTCAGAGAACGGGAGAAAGTAAAAAAAAAAGGTCTTCCAAGTTGGGTGTGGCAGGTAGCTTCCTCCTTTAGCAATTATCATCATCCGACTATCGTCCAAATTTAAGCCAACTAGAGAGTGAAAAGATGGAACATGATGGAATTTACGTTTGCGCATGCGCAGAATGAAGTATTGATTTGGCAACAATAAAACTGATAGGGGACCATCTACAACCTAACCCGCGCATTCTCTGACAATTGCATCAAAATCGGATGAAAGCAGTGGAACTTAACATCGTTACAAGGATTTCACATAGGCGCATGCGCAGTAGCTATTAATGATACAATCATGTTGAGATATGGGATGATCAAATTGTCATCCCCCAACTATCATCCAAATTTGAGCGAGATCGGACTACTAGGACGTGAAAAAATGGAGCATAATGGAATTTACGTTTGCGCATGCGCAGAGTGAAGTATTGATCATATTTGAGAATGAAACTGATAGGGGACCGACCGTCTACACCCTAGCCCACACATTCCCCAAACATTTCATCCAGATCAGATGAAAACTGGAAAATAAGCTTGTTACAAGGCCTTCATATTGGCACATGCGCAGTAGTTATTAAATTAATGATATAATCATGTTTTAATTGATATAAGATGATTAAATTATCATACCCCAACTATCATCCGAAATTGAGCGAGATCTAACGACATAGGGCGTGACAAAATGCGCAGAGTGAGGTATTGAGTCAAGAATAATAATGAAAGTGATAGGGGACCGTGCACCTCCTAGCCCGCACATTCTTTGAACATTTCATCCAAATCGGATGAAAACTGTGGAAAATAAGCTTGTTACAAGGATCTGCGACACAAGACAGACACACACACGCACACACGCACGCAACAGACAGACAGACAGACACGGAACCAACTCGATGTACAAGAGAACTCCGTTGAAGACATAATATGAGCTGGTCGATGGTCGTAGTTTATAAGGGGATTTTTAATCACACGTGTCTCATTTATACTCATGTTGACGTCCTTTTTCCCAAAGTCTATCTCTTAGGGACAGCTATCCAGGTGGCCTCATCGATTATTTAAAATGAAATCTATTGAATAAAATAATAATAATAATGATAATGATAACAATAAAAATAAATAAAATAATAAAAAATAAAAAAACCCCAAAGTATTCCTGTTTTTAAAGTTTTCGGGATCCCGATTTTTTAAAGAATATTTCAATCCTTTAATTTTACCCTTCAGGGTGATCGGAAGTAGTGTAGAGCAGAGTGAGGCATTATTTAACTAACTTTTTAGTTCAACTAACGCTGTAACTAATAAATATTGGTTATTAGTTACCACCCATAACTAAATATGATAAACTAATTTTTTGGTGTAACTAGCGTTGTAATTGAAAACTGTGACTTCAATTAATTAGTTATGGCTAAATTCACCTGAATTAATTTTTTGTTACAAACCTTCAACTATTAGATGATTTTGGAGAAATTAGTTGAACTAATAGATAATTGGTGGTTAATTATTAGTTACACTCAGGCGAAACTAATACCTAACAAAATTTAGTTGCTACTAGTAACTAATAACTAATTAGATTTTAGTCATTATTCGCACAAATAACTGATAGATAACTTCTTTTTTTTTTTTCGTTGAAAACATCAAAATCAAAACCAGTAAAAATGTAGCGGGAAATGTTCTTCTTGCAACATAACTTTATGTGCTAGTTTTTATGTAAACCCAGAATAATAATTGGTGTTTGCATGTATTTTGACCCGAAAATTCCAAATATGTTCACTGTTTTGGCATTTGTAGGAAAAAAAACACAAACATTAAGAAATTCGCTCATATAGTATCATCTTCTGAGGGTGATAACAATGTTTCCGCCACTTTCAGATAAATTCGAAACCAAATTTAGTTATTCGTTGTTAGTTACTAGTGGTAACTAAACGAAAAACTGGATTAGATACTCTGAAAATAATAACTTTTCGTCATTGTAGTAACTAATTTAGTTATAGTTATTAGTCGCAACTACTTTTTGTCCACCACTAGTGTTGAGGAATGACTTTCAATAAAAGTTGGCCCAGTAGTTTGAGCCATTAAAAAGAAAATAATAAATCAAACAAATCGATGGATGTCTAGCATCAATTATACATAATATATTATTTATCATTTTATTATAAAATCCCAACTAGGAGGGTGAATAAAACATAATATATTATTTTAACTTTAAATATTTGGTGTACGATACGATGGATACAATATGGTTCTTCAATCCTGTACGGTACGTTAACTCCTTCATTAACTGCAATGCCAGTGAGTCAGCCGGGGACACAGTTCTGTATTGCGGTTCACCATGCAGAAGTATCGAAGGAGCTACGAAAGTCCTATTTTTTAGAAACACTAAAAACTAATTGTGTGACCGTGAACCCCCCATTGTGATATTCACCTATCATTCAAATGTATAGCTCTACCAAAATGCAGGGGCATAATTTTGATATATTTAGGCCTCGTTCATTTAGTCCCGATTTCAACTTTAACAAGTAGGAAACAACGAAAGCTTTTATAAAGTATTAGCTTTAAAATACTAACTTAATTTATTTTGATTGAATTGATATTTCAAATTTCAATTATGAACATAACATGATATGGAATCATACGCTTGGATCATTGGATGTGCTATAAATTTCCTACCACTAATTCATCTGGTTAATTTACATCATTTTCTTAATAGTAGAAATATGTTATTTTTGAAACATTTCTAAATAAATCTAACATGCACCATTCATTCAGCTTAACAAGCATACGAATATGCAATTATACGCAAACATATTAATTACATAAATTGTTCACATTTTGGCTTCAATACTTTTTACTTCTTAGTTGCTCACTATCAACTCTTTATGTTTTTCATCCCTATTTTCACAAATTTATTATAATATATATTTACCAACTCGTTGATAAAATGAAGCACTTTCAATGACTCCAAAAATGTTGAAATCAAAATTTCCGAAAAATTCCTTCATTGAAATCAGTTTTGAGACATTCTGAAACGAATCCCAGAGTTCTACTTTTTTTTTTTTTTTTCATATGGACCTATATATATATATACCCTTCGGATTGAGATAAACGTTTGGTTTTTTGCGCCAAAAAAAACCAAACATTTCCAAAGAAAGGATGATTTCGTTGGGCAGCACTTTTTGTGGACACATTTCTTAGCAAAAAATAGTCAGATAAAGTTTTTCAACATAGAACATTAAAAAACTACAAAACTATGCTGAAAAACGGTGGTACTCGTACTTAAATTTCATTATTACGTGCTAAAAAATCGAAAAAAACTGAAAAAGCTTCAAATCTAAAATGTCTTTTTGCATAGCAGGTTATATTTAAGAATACGTTTTTAGCCCTAAAAATAAATATTAACAACTTCTCTGCAATATAAGTGCTCAAATTTTAAACCAATTCTTACGAAAATTCGCGCGTATCATCATGCTCCGTGACTGGAAGCTTTTTTCTTAAATAGCTATACTCTGCGCATGCGCAAACAAAAAGTCATCAAACATAATTTTCTCACTTCCTAGTCGTCTGATCTCACTCGGATGCTGAGGCTAGTTTGAAAATAGCAGTAGGTAGGTATTACTCATCCCACATCAGATTCAATACGATCAACTCATTAGTTGCGCGTGCGCGAATGTGAAATTCTTTTACCAACTTCTCATCATAACTTCTACAATTTTTAGTTCATTTTGATGAAATTTCCGGAGATCGGGGAATGTTTGGGTGAAGCTGTAGATGGTTCCTAATCAATTCCATCAGTCATCAAGTCAATGCACATCAATTGGTTAAATTTTAAAGCACTAATACTTGCTCTGCATCCGATTTTGCAATACAGTATTGAAGGGTATGAAACAATTATTGAAGAACTCAACACCTAAAGTTGTGAAATAGAAAAAATCAGCTTTGCTGTAAAATTTACTAAAACTGGAATAGTAGGTTATGGAAAGAAAATGAAAAAGATGAAATGAAACAAATTTAGTCCTAAGCACTAAATCTTGATAGAACATGGAACACCTAAGCACTAAATCTTGATAGAACATGGGACATGTTCCTTTTGAGAATAGGACAGAATTAAGGTGATTCAGCTGATTAGAAAAAAGCCCATCATTTCAAAAGAAATTTCAATCAAGAAATTTTCAATCGTCTCTTAATGTCCCAGAGAGTCTCCCTATCAAATTTCAACTTCCAACTTTCTTTCCAGTCTAATAGTGGTTGCGATCAGGTTTACGAAACTAACTGAGAAGGTTCACCTGTATGTAGACAATTTATTATTCTGATAACCACACTCATACCTCTGATTGTTGCCCACGCACTGCGCAGTTGTTAACATACTACGGTTATGTAAATCGAGAGCTTTCCAACGACTGACAAACGATTTTTGTACGATGATAAATGCCTAAGAAACAGTTCCGTGGCAACGATTTGGTAGTAAGCGGTAATCATCACAAAAACACCGACGCCCCCTCATGTTTCCCACTCAGTCCTCTCAGTCCTTACAGCAGCAGAACAGGAATAAAGAGAAAATACCTAGATGCATATGAAACGCATCATGCTTCATTCACGCCTTCGGTATGTTCTGTGGACGCTACGTTCGCCCCTCATATGGCCGGATTTGTAAGAGTGTTGGCTAAGCAGCTGCAACAGGTCTGGATGCGTCCTCAGAGTGCCATTACAGGATATTTAAGTGCCTTTGCGGTAATTCCAGCCTCTAGTATGTGCCTGAGAAGCACACGCAAAAAATGGCGAGCAGCTAAAGATTTGCTGGGGTTCGCAGATGGGGCGGCCTTGCATTTGGCATAATAGAAAGTGAAAGATCGTCTTTCCAGAAGCATAACTTTTTTTAACCATGAAACACGAAATGCCGTTAACCAGAAGACAATTTTTTGCTGTTACCAAATCCTCAATTTGTTAAATATGTTGTTTTTTAATATATAATCATCAGAAAATAGGAGCGTAACGCACAAAATGTCATGTAGCCGTAATTTTGTCTCATTTTTGGTCGGGTTATGATGGCATAAACATGTTCCATGTTAAAACTCAATCATGGTCAAACTAAGAATTCTTACCGCATTTAAGACTACTCATTTCGTCAACTCTTTATCTTAAGCCATCTTGATCGTTTCATAAAAACCGTGACCGTAAGTTGATGATCTTCCAATTCCAAACAGGGTCGCTCGAAGTTTTCATTTTCTCTCATTCAAGTCTCCCAATTTGTCCTTTTCATTTCTGCTCAATTTGAACAAGAGAAATTGACTTCGAAACACCCAAACCAATTTACAAGTTTGCAGAAGACTTCCTTGTTACGAGGACTTCTGACAGTTTTTCACACGCGAATGGTAATGTTGTCCGGTTTTATTATAAAGTTTTTTTCTCCCCTAGCTATGTTCTGCTTTCTAGGTCGGGTAATCGCCCGTGGAGTTGGTGTCCGAACGGCGAACTTGAAGTGAAATTAAAGTGCTGGCCGGAACAGTAAAGAATTCTACCTGAGTCATTTTACCAACCCACTAAAGAATCGGCGGAAGGCTTGTGTTCATTTGGTAAAATTTTGACCTAGGTGTTGAGGTATACAAGGCCCTGTTTCACATACTGCCGTACGAAGAGATCCCGTATCTGACCAAACCCTACTTTTGGGAAAATCCGTATTTAGGTCTTGAGTCAAAATTTCCTTATATTAGCTGTATTTTACGTTGTCTCGAGCTCCAAAAGCACTCATTCCAAAGGAAATTGCTCGCTGAATCGCGTATTGTGGCTGCAAAAACATTATTTTGGTCAGAAAATTGCAAAAAAGGTGTAGACCAAATGTACTAGGCGATTTCCTCGTATCTGGTGCACATACGAGTTTTTGTTTAGCAATAAGATTGATGCGTTTTTTTTCTAATACAATATTAGAACCACACTATGTGGCGAAAACAAATTATTTTCTCTTATATGCAGGATACTAGGAGAAAAAATCGTGGTTGCCAACCTCCGAAAACCGTATCTGATCTAACAAGAGAAAATACAAGTATGATCAAAATAATGGGGAGAAAAATCGTATCTGCGAAATTCCGAAATCATATCAGACGCCACGAGTCCTAAAATACTAAGAAATCAATTCTAATCTGGAGTGCCTCGATTCGTATATACCTGATTACAAATAAAATTATCGTATCTCACGTCCATATGCTAGTTTTTGTTCTTTAAAAGACAAGTTACGGGATTTTCATTAGTAAATCGAACCAAAACGTAGTTAATGCGCTAATTGTAAGCATTCTCCGTTGAGATCCGACCTCGAAACTAGAAAAATCGAAAGAAACCACCTCCCCAACGGTGGGGGGGGGGGGCCATTAACTCGATATGGCCAAAAATGCAGATACGGGATCTATCCTTAGTACGGTAGCATAGTGGGACACATTGGACTAGCTGTTGTTTTCAAAATCCGAAGCCGAAGTCGTCCGGGTGTTTTACGGAGTGTTTGAAACCCGAGAGAGACACTTTCCAGTCATCCCAACCCGACTTACCTGTTTATGAAAGGTGAATTATTAGACAATACTCATTTATCATCTTGGTATCTACTCAATTTTATGAAAATCTTGGCATGAATCATGCGGTAAACATGGCCTAAACGTTGGACGAGGTTGGAACGAAATGTTGACCCCGAAAGTTGCGAAAAAGTATTTAAGGCCCTGTTTCACATAGTGGGACACTTTGAACTAGCTGATTTTTTCAAAATCAATTTGGTCTTTTGATTAATTTTGACCTTGCTCACCCATCCAAATATATTTGAGAGTAAGAATGTGAAGTAGCAGCGATAAGAATTCAATTTTGACGGATTTATCACTGAAAAACTTGGAAAAAACAAATTTTAGATCATTTTGGTCACAGTACTCTTAACTTTCCTAAGTTGTCGAAAATGAATATTCCTTAAGTTGTACGGAAGAAAATCCTGTCCAGTGGTCAGTGCAATAAAGATTGGTGTAAATTTAGAATTATTCACATTTTTTGACATGGATATGTCTTTTGGCTTGGGGTCAAGGAATTTTTCGCGACACTTTTTTTCCCGACCGACAATTTTTTTCCCGACCGGCACATTTCCTATTGATTTTCACGTACAACCAAGGCGTTACTAGGAAAGAGTAACTCCCATAGTTTTCATAGCAGGAAAATCATTCGCCACTCTTTGGAATGCTCTCATTTTACCACGACATTTTATGACCTCTAAGCCATTGTAGTGTCAAGGAATGCTGATTTATTACTCTAAGTTAAAAACTAATATTATTTTGTAACCATAATGGAATAATCTTGTGAAAAGAAGGCACTACATGTTTGGTATACAATTGAGTAGTGGGTAACAACTGGTAAGCAGTAGGTACTAGACATATCCATGATCTTTTGTTTTTCCCATCAAGGGAGAAATTAAAATGCTTGATTTCAAAAACACTGTCTCCTACAGAACAGCGACACTCCTCAGTTGAAAAAGTACTCGCAATAGTTGAAGCAGTCAGAAAGTGGATTTCTTTATTAATGCGCACCCATTTGTAAGCCTAATTGGGTAACGTTAGGCTTGGCTTAATTAGCCATTAGCAGTAATTAGCTACCGTGTCATGCTTTACATTCTCCAATAATGTACCTTATAAGCTAAGTCAGCTGATTCCCCCCAATCAATTCAATCGTCTTTCAGTGTCTTCCTAGAGCATGGATTCCCAAACTGGGGGGCGCGCCCCCCCTGGGGGGCGTGAAGACGGGTTAGGGGGGGCGGGAGACTATTCGACCATTCTTCGGGGCAACATCGAGCCAATTCCAAGAGCGAGCTCGTTTTTGCCCCAAACTATCATATATCATCCTTGGGGCAGACAGCAGGAAAAAATTATCTCAAATACCACTGTCCGACAATACAGTGAAACGTCGTATTGATGGTATGGCTGAAGACATAAAAAACCAGGTAGGTAGTCGATGGAATAAAACGATCACCATTTTCTGCCATCCAGCTAGACTAGAATACAGACGTTGCTCAATGTTCTCAGTTAGTTGTATATATGTTCGATATGTTGAAAATTAAATATTAAAAGACGAGCTGGAGAGCACTCTTTTCAACAGAGCTTGAGGCCACTACAAAAGCTGTTGATGTGATGAAAGCCGTGTCAGATTTTTTTGACAATTATGGACTCTCGTGGCAAAAACTAATTGGCGTATGCCCTTCAATGCTTGTTCTTGCTCAGGCTTCGTGCAGTTAGTCAGAGAAAAAAACGCTGATGTGACTGGGATTCATTACTTTATACACCGACAAGCCTTGGCAGCCAAAACTCTTCCAAACGACCTCAATGACGTCTTAAAATCATGTATTAAAATAGTGAACTACATAAAAAACAGTGCGCTAAATACCCAACTGTTTAAAATGCTTTGTGAAGATATAGAAACTGACCAAAAAACACTGCTATTTCACACAGAAGTACTCTGGCTCTCAAAAGGAAACATGTTGGCAAGACTATTTGAGCTCCGAAATGAAGTAACTTCGTTCTTGGAAAACCAGAAGCAAAATAAGCTAAGCATGAACTTCAGCAAACCTAGTTCTCAAGTAATGTTGGCATATTTGTCAGACTTCCTTGATTCGTTAAACAGCCTTAACTTAAAACTGTAGAGTGGAGACTCAAATATCATTACTCATCGTGGTGATATCAAGACGTATGTTGAAAAACTACAACTTTAGAGACGAAAAGTATCAGCAAACCCCTGCAACGTTTCAAATTTCCTAAAACTAGTATCAGTCTTAGAAGAAACACGCTTCAAGGATGTTTTTGAGGGATAAAACTTGTCAAAACAAGTGTCAAACCATTTGGAGACGCTCACTGATGAATTCGGGAAATACTTCCCTAACACTGCTGACGAACACATTGCAGACTTTCAACAGATCCTTTCCATGTCAACGTTGAACATGTTCCAGAAGCCCTGCAAGAAGAATTTTCGGAAATAAAAAATGATTCTCCTGCCAAATATGACTTCGAAAAAAATGGAAAAGTCATAATTTTGTATCAAATACTTCCAAGTGTATCCCAGAGTGTCACAGGAAGCTCTTCGGTTATTTTTGCCTTTTTCAATCTCCTGCTTGTGTGAAAAAGCATTCTCAAATAATCTCGTATCAATAAAAACAAAGAATCGGAACAAACTTGATGTTGCTAGTGACTTACGTTGTGTCCTTGCCAAAACTTCACCAAGAATACCAATGCTAGTAAAGAAAATGCAAGCCCATCCATCTCATTAAGATTAAGATATTTTTATCTTAAAGGCTACCTCATAAAAGCTACGTGTTATCAAATCGTGTTTTGTATAAATAGCAAATAAAAAATTGTTTTCAGAGTAAAACTTGCATTTTTTTACATCCATTCATTAGTTATGTAAGGGGGGGGGGGGGGGGGGGGTGGGAGGCTTTCATTTTAACCACAAGGGGGCACGGTACAAAAAAGTTTGGGAACCCCTGTCCTAGAGAGTCACCATATTATCTTAATTTCAACTTCCTAGGATGAACAGGAGAGAATGTAACTTACTCAGCTGATTAGGAATGAGCCAGTCATTTCAATTGTCTCATAGATTAGGGATCATGAGATTGTAATAGGTAGTAGATGGTCCCGAACCTAATTCATTGTTTTCAACTCATCAGTTCGTAAACTACATTGTGTATCATTTTTTCGTTTCTCAATTGACCAATTTTGACATTTCACGCTACTACTTGATTTACTCTTTTCCGTTATGGAATTTTTCAAGTAATTTAAAACTTGTCAATGATCTATATTCATGATACGTAAACGATTAAGCTATGTGCCACACCCAACTTGGCAAACGTTTTTTGTTTTACCGGCATTTGTGTAATAACTTGCGGGTTTTAGGACGTCCCTTTGAAGTTAATTCAAATAAGCCAGGCTTCGTCTATAAGAGGGACGGCCTATAGGAATTGATTCAGAGGGTGGAGGATAGCCCAAGCACTAGAAGAAGAAGGAAAAAAAAGAATACAAATCCGTTTTAGAACTCTAAGACCGAATCCGTCGTTACTGTGTAACTGTGTGGTGTCTGACTAATTTTGTCGACGCTGCTCAGGCCACAATTCTCACCGGGTTTTCGAGATTTTTCCCCTGTTTAATCCGAACTTTCAATCTAGTTGTGCAGCAACTTCCTGAAATTTCGAATTTCTGATGGAAGGGAAACAATGCGTTTTTATGTTTTTCTTTTCTTTTTTCAACAGATTTTGTCGACGCTCTCCAGGGCTACAATAAATTCTAAACCGATTTTCGGGATTCTAATTTTGTTTCATTCTAATTTTAGTCTGGTTATGCAACAAACCTTGGGAATTTTGATATGCTGTTGTGATGGGGGGGGGGGGGGGGGGGAATGACCGTTTCTTTCAAGCGCTCCCCAAGCTACGATTCTCGAGCGTTTTCTGTGATTCTTGTCCATCCATTAAAAATTCGGTATAGTTTTGGCACTTATGCCTGGAGTTTCCAATTTCATGATGGAAGAGGGTGACTGGCAGGGGTGATATTGAAAAAGCGTGATGTGTTCGTCATTTTCATTTGATTTTCATGACGGTTTTCCTGGTTCGATCCAAATTCTAGTCGAGTTTAGCTTTGGAAGTTATCTTTTCGTCTATCTATCCGTTTCTTTTTTTTAGCCTTTTCGTTTTTATATTTGCTGGAAATTGGGGATTTCGTTATGATTCGGATTTTTGGGAGGGGGAGTGGTGGTGGGAGAAATGAACTGTACTTTTTATACGATTCTCAACCGGTTTCGGTAAATCATTCTTGTTCGATTATTTCAATATTTTGCTTGAAAAATTATATTTCTCTGAAATACCAATTTTCAACCAATTTGAAATGCAGTTCTCCTTGCCAACATATTCAAGATACGTTATAATGGAGGGGGTATATCCATCATCCAGTAATATCACGATCTATTCGCCATTCTCACCGAAATCATATAACATCCATATATAGGCCAAAACCCCAAAGGCCATACAACCACAAATCCATGAATTGTCCCGTAATGCATGCATTATTTACCAAATGTTTCTTCTTAAATTTCACTTTTGGAATCTACATATCTCGCAACGCATCGTCTAAACAAAAAAGTTTCGCGATATTATTGATACTTTTTATTTCACTTAGTCTATTACAAATTTATTGTTGAAAATTATAGACCAATGGCCGAGAGATTCCTACTCATAATCAGGGCCGTGGACAGGTGGGGGGGATCTTATATAAAAAAGAAAACAATTATTTCCAATTGTTTATAAACAATTAAAACACTTGTAACAAAACAGGTCAGGAAATATATACATTGTGAAAAATACATTTTTTGGGATGAATTAAATGTGTGAAGTAGGTATTATTATTTACACAATGGTACGGCAATTAATTACAGGATTTAAAAAAATAATTTTGAGCATATTTTTTCATTTCTATCTCAATAAGTAAGTTCATTATTCGTATGTGATTTTCGGACAGCTTATTAAATAATTATATTATTATACAGTTAAGGAAGAAAGGCGATATATATAAGGGGGGGCAAAAATAATGTTGTGACTAATGTTGTGACGGGTCTTAAAATTTCTGTGCACGGCCCTGCTCATAATGCATCAAGAAATGAACACGTAGGTCCGTTGATTATTGGAAAGTCAAGAGGGGGTGCTTCAATCTTCAGTCATTGATCATCTCTTTCTCCTGAAGTAAATACGGTGAGCAGTCAACAGAATGCGCAGCGAGAGCTTCGTGGGGGGTCTGGCTTTTCCCGTATTATTCGTTTGTTAACATTAATGGGAATCCACGTCCGCTATCCAGTCCGTCGTTCACTGTTCTAATACTACCCTTTAGTCTTGAAGATATACTTGATGTAACTTATCATATTGATTTTTTTGGAAGCCTCAGTCTTATAGTTGAGCTCCGTTTTAGAAGTTCAACTTGGACATTTAGGATTGAGGCTAGCAATAAATTATAGGTGTTGGAGTTAAGAGAAGTAACTCCTTTCTATGCTCTGTGAGTATCACCTAAATGACTGAAATTAGAAAATACTACGGATAGGTATCGATGTAAAGCACATCGATGTTTTTGTTTCTGCTCCCGTAAATATGCCTTCAGCCCCTTAATCATAAAGGGTACTGTATGATCAACTATTGTAAATTAAATATTGCCAAATGCAAGGTTTAACGAAGAATGAATATATTTGATTTTAACCACAAATATGTTGTTTATGGACAACATATGGGGGCATAATCTATGTATCTGCTATTAGAGTTGACGGCCGAATTCCAACATCATCATGTGCACTAAATCACCTCCTACCAACAATGCAAAATGTATGGAATAGGAACCACAGATTGCGTAGGAATCCAGCCCGGCTTACACCTAAAAATATTTTGCAGTTTGCAACGACAACTTCCTACTTGGAGATGAAGTGGAACCGTAGCTAGGTCCCTATCTTAACAAAAATGTTATTGTGTAGGTACGTGACATATATTAAAATTTAATAGGCCTACTGGCCTAATTGGTTTATTATTTTCAATAATGAACCTTTGTAATCTACCAAGAAAAAATAAAAATTTAACACCCCATGAAAATTTTTTGGTTTACGTTTCAAAAAAATCCGTCCGTCTGCGGTTTTTCTCCGAAAATATTTACTAGACCATACTAAATGAAACCTGTGTTAAAAATCACTTTTGGGGTATAGATGGTCCTAGAACCTAGGCATAAATTTTTATCAACCCTAAAGGGTTATATTAAAGGGCTGAACATTCAGCAATCAAGATCTCGAAAATTTTCTAGGTACCTAGCAGTAATAATTTTATGCTTGTCAATGATAAATGTAATCCTAAAGAATCAATTAAAACCACCCCCAAACGTTGAACGAATACAAGTTGACAATTCAAGTTGACAATGCAAGTTGACAATCAAACAAGTTTACAAGCACAAGTTGTTGTTGTACAGTTTCAAGTTTTCTGTATGCTGCGGCCACACACAAAAATACAATTTTCCTGAATGTCTCATCAACCGAGATATCTTAAAAAGCAAAATCATACAACACTCCTTTTACTATACCTAATTTAATGAAATTAAATAAAAATAAAAATTACCCGCCAATAGAAAACACCATGCAGCCTGCTGATGAATTAAATTACTCATGCTAACCAAGTCGCGTTAGAAATTCGGAGAAGGTTCGAGGAATTTATTAAATTTAACGTTTAACATCCATCAGTCATTCTTTCTCTAACAGGTGGACTCGCAGATTCTGTTTAAGTATCTTGAAGATTTGAATTTTACCATCATTAAAAGCGTCAGGAAGATCGTTCAACAATTTTGAGACTAAGACCCCTAGGCATCTGTATTGTGTACTTATTATTAGTTCTCTCTACCTGGTACAGATTTCGCCTATCTGGTATTTATTGTACTTATCTGAAAAGAAGTGATCCACTATAATTACATAATCAAATAATTTTTTTACTGTGAGACAATTTAAAATCTTTCCTTTCTAGATATATTACTATATCTTTTGGGTAACAGGCATTTCAAAGTGTTGGCCTGGATACCTTCAATCCTGTTCAAAAGATAATGAAAAGCTGTAGAAGCTGATTAGTTGTAGAATTGATTCCTTCTTTGAGTGAAACCTGTTTCGGAGACAGCCTGTATGTAGACTGAAGTATTTGGAGACGAAGTTTCAATTTTGTAAACCCCTTCCTCACCCCAGTTTTTCCTAAAAATCACTGACAAAACTAGGTGAAATGACAGTTTTTCTGCGATTGAAGCGCCGAGTTTATTGTAGCCTAAAAACTTCCGGGAATTTTTCATATTTTTTCGGCGATTTTAGCCTCGCTTCTTGATGTCTATAGAAGGCCTCTACGTTGTAAGAAGAATTTTTCTGTGTTTTAGTAGTCTGAGCATACTACTTTTACTGAAAAACGCTGTTTTCGAGTGATTTAATAGCTTTGGTTCAGTAGTTTCGGAGAAATGCTCTGGACGGCGTAAAACCTACGACGGACATACGGATTTTTTTTTTTTTTTTTTCTAATTCGGTTTTTAGATTCTATACATCTTGAGACGTTAAACAACAAGTTTTGAGGGGAGGGGAGGGGAGGGGGGTTATAAATAATTTTGCTTCCGAGTCTACCTAAAGGTAGCGGAAGCATTGTTTTCACTTTTGGGAGAAGAAAAATGTATGGTCCCCAAAATCAAAATTTCCATTCGCATTTTACGTTTCAGACCATTCTGAACAACTTTGGTTCCGTGTCTGTCTGTCTGTCTGTGTGTCACCTGTCCGCAAATCCTTACGAGGTTCAGCACAAAAAAATATCCAAAATCATGTACTACACGTGGCAATTGAATATCTTCAAAAACACAGTACTTCACTATTTTTGCAATTTTTGAGTGGAATTGGGCATTTTTACTGAGGTATTGCGCCCGTTTGTGTGCACTAAAAAAATCGAGTGATTTGTCATTTCTTCATGAAATTTTACCAAGAATTTAGATCTGCAATACAAAATGGGGGTTCCTGTCAAAAAAAGAAAAAACTAAGTTGATATCAATTGCGCTCTCTATTATGCTCCATTTTGGTTTATTATTTCCAATAATAAGCCTATGTGATCGTGTAGCAAAAAATTTTTATAACCCCCCCTCAAACTTTGTCACTTTACGTTTCAAGGTGCGTAGAATCCAAATTTGAAATGTCCGTCCGCCGTTCGCCGTCCGGGCCATAAAAGGCCTAAGAATTGACTTAAAAAACCCGTTCTTTCGCACATAGACTCCATTTGGGGTCTAGTTGGTCCTAACGTTTAATCATCCCGATCGCTTTACTCGCATAGATGCTATGGGCCAAAAACGGGCGAAAAAGTGTCTTTTTCGACGCGCGCACGCCTGGCACGCTTGGCAGGGGGTCACGGTGGGTGGAGAGGGTGGCGAGCGGGAAAATATAAACATGCGTATATAATTATAGAAGTATAGGTTGTGGCAACTCGAAGTAGGACACGCCGAGGAGTCTGGACGGGCCTTATGACGTACGCTAGCCAACTAAAACTACGATCATACTCAATTGAAAAAATAATAAACCTTTGTGAAATAATTTGCAGCGTTTTTTCACACTCTAGTCGTTCGAGTCCCCTTAAATTTAGATGATTGTTGGAAGAAGATGATAGGTAAACTAGGAAGCTATGTGCCACCCAAAACTTGGCAGACGATATTTTTCTTGGTCGACTCCAAAGGTTCATTACTGAAAATAACACCTCCAAAAGTCAAACCTACTTCTACTACATACTTCACGTGCGATATTTTACAAAACCCCGAAAGTCGGGACAGCGGGTGTTATTACGGGGCAGCCATCCAGGTGGATCTCCGAAAGAAGGAAATGTCGAACCGCGTGACGAGCGGAAGCGGTCAGCTCGGGCGCGTGTCGCGGAAGCTGCGAGACGCTGGAAGGTATTCCCACATCTCTTCCGGTCGTATCTCCTGATATTTTCGCTAATAAGATGAAACGGATGGCGGCCTCCTACGCTATTGTTGGTGTCCCGTATTCTTGACACGCTCTCTTCACTATTTCGTAACGTATTTGCAGGCTGATCGTGTGTCAAGTGCTTTCCGAAACAGTAAAGCATCAGAGGACACCACCAGTCCCCTCGGCTGCCCGCCGTGTCCAACTAATCTGAATTTTCACTAGTATTTGATGTGATGTATTTATGAGATCCTAGCGTAGCGAGCATCCAAACCAATGAACTGTGAAGCTAGTCAAAACTAGTGTTTGCTCGTCCAAAACCACTCTTGGAGAGATTTTACACAGATCAGTTATTTGCTTAGATCAGTGTTCTCGATGATCGGTACGATCGCGTCTCCAAAATATGTTACATCAAGTAGTCAATTCTTTAGTGAAAATTCAGATCAGTTTTCAAGGTTTGCTGACACATAACCGATTAGGTCCAAACTAGCTTCCTGGATTCATTTTAGAGCTTAGAATTAGGTGTTTATTTTAAAACGAGCATGATTTCAAATATCCTGCACCCAGAGAAAGAAGAAGCTGTTCGCAACTATCTCCAAGGAACAAGCTCTTACAATTCAGATCCAATTATCAGAGAGTTCCTTGTTAGTGGGGACTCGGACAGAGCATTTTTTTTAAATCGTTAGAAAAAAAGTCGCAGTTAATCGCAAGAAATGTGGGTGTTCTGTACTACTGTGATTCTTTGGGTCAATAAGAGATGACTGAAAAGATGAGCTATTCCCTGATCACCTGAGTGGGCTAAATTTTCTCCCATTCACCAAGGAACTTGAAATTTGATAGGGAGACTCTCTGAATCATTAACAGACGATTGAAATGATGGGTTCCTTCCTTATCACCTGAGCTATATTCCTGTGAGCTGAATTCTCTCCTGCTCGCCCAAGGAAGTTGAAATTTGACAAGGAGACTCTTTGGATCATTAAGAAGCGATTCAAATGAAGGACAGACAATGTAAACGAATATTCTTGTTAGACAGTGCCTACTTTCTCTTGCTCTTTGCATTCCATTATATGTAGGTATTTAGAAAAGATTGAAGGCTCCTGAACCGTAATAACTTTTGGCGTGAAATCAACGGTTGGATAGATCATATTCTATTTAACCTCGCCTATCTGAACAGTTACGGAAGAACCCGCCTATGAAATTGTAGGAAGCGAAGATATAAAATGCCCTGTGGGCTGAGATACGGAAATCTTGCGAGCATCGGAGTGTAAGAGAGAAATAATTGCACGAGGCTGATGCATTACATGGAGTAAGATAGGACTGTATGGGTAGGTAACTAAAGCAATTAAAAACTTGTTTCGCACCAGGGATCGGACTTTTTCCTAAGCGAAATCAAAATGCGATTTTCCAGACAGATGGCTGATCCACCTAACGTGTAACTATTAGGTAGACACAAGTTGTGATTAACAATAATAATGTTCATCAATGACATCGCGGAGAAAGCTGAGTTAGTTTCAAAGAGTTGAAAGTTTGCCTATGTAGCCTTAACGGAATTTCCGGTTGTAACGTGCACACAGCAGCACTGTGGGTACCTCAATAACTTGAGCACTGCTTGTATTACTGTGAACACATTCCTTTGAGGTATATAGTTGGGGTAGTTGTAAATAAAAATGATGGATGATATTTCTTGGCTGTTCCTTGGACCACACAGGAAAAATTCACGCGATCTATACAATAATTTATAATGGATCAACTACCGAAACAGCTACAAAGGTATTAAATATAGGAGGAAACTCATCTGATGTGAAATATTAATTGACCCAGATAAAAATGTTTAAATGTGTAATTTACTTTTCCAACGCCCCAGAAGGCTAAACGAAAGAAAAAATAAGTAATGAAAAATGTCATCTGTTGTGTCCATGTCATTGTTGGGTCTAGTTTGACGGTTAGATCATCATAAGTATTAAACAATAATTGAACATACAATAGAAAGGGTGCAGCTTAAAGGCACATGTAAAAGGGAGCTTGAGCCCCATTGGTCGAGGAAAAAGAAGGGGCTGGGAGATTCAGCCAATCAAGTGCAAATACAGTAAAAGGGGGATTTTAGCTAGTCAGATGAAGTAAGAGGAAGAGGTTACCCAATCTGCTTTTAATCGAGAATGTGGTAATCATATGCCTCAGAGAAATAGAGACATCAATTGCGAAATATGTTGAGGGGTATCCTTATTTAGACATTTACCAGGCTGGTAACTTTTGATAATTTCGAATTTTTCAAATATTTACATTCTACATACCTCCTCCTTTGACCTTTGGACAAAAAATGAATAAATTCTACATACCTGTCAGCCAAATCACAATTTAACTATGATTTGATTCCTCATAATTATTCACAATTGTAGATTTACCCTTATTGCCGCTGAAATCCTCTTCATGCTCGTTCATTCCGACGTTTTCTTTGTATATGCTCTTCAGGATCCCCCCTTCCTTGCAATGGTTTCCCACAACCCCGTCGCGATTGATTTTGTTCGTAGGCTACAGAAAATTTATGCATCGGTCTGAGCTAAATTTTTCCCTACTTTTCCATAAAACAAACGAAATTATGTCTGTACAAATCAAAGAAACGTATTTATGTTATAATTTAGCCTACAACTCTAGTTTCTAGTGGTAGTTGGGAGAAGAAAAATCGGAGTTATTTCAAAAATACCTATTGATCCGTTACATTTTGAAGACTTAATGACTAAGGTGGATAAATCCATCCTGATATGGCCAAAGGAATAAATAATATTGAACCCATGAAGGAGAAATCCAATAACAAATCTAACCACGTCTGCTACCATGTTACATATAAGATGGACTGGATATACCAGAACTGCGTTACCTACTTATAATGCAAGAGGCAGAGGAAAGTGGAAGTTCCCAATACACAGCGTTGATGTTTAGCTGTAATATGATTGAGAATCAATCACATTTATGCAATGTATATGTATCGTTTTATGCAATGTATAGCTTTGTGCAGCACTTTAACCGTTTCGCAATAATTTCACACTTTTTTAGGAAGTCTCTCTAATTTTATATCATAAAAGTAATGCTTCGTATGTAAGAGGGACGGCCTAGTAGATTTGATCAAGAGGATGCGGAAAAAAAAAAAAAAAAAAAAAAAAAAAAATAGCCGAATAAAATCCGTTTTAGAACAATCTAAGACCGAATACGTAAATAAACCATTGGTATATGTCTGTGTGAGTGATGACGAATTTTGACAGTGCTGTCCTGGCTACAAATCTTAACCGATTTTTGCGATTTTTTAAATCAGAATCGTAGTCTAGTTGTCTAACAAATCATGGAAAATTTGGGCTCGCCAACGGAGAGGGGGGTGGAGGGTGTAACAGCCGTTGTTTCCCTTTCTGGTATTCTAAACCTATTTTTGCAATTCTTCTTTTGTACGATCCCAATTTTAATCTAGTTGTGCCACAAACCTTGGAAATTTTGGATGGTGCCATTAGGAGCGGTGGAGGTAATATCCGGTACCTTCAAGCGTACCCAACCCCTACTATTCCTATTCAATTTTTACAATCGAGTTTATTTCTAATATACCATCGTTTCGATCCAAAAGACATGCAGGAATACATTCTCTGGGAAGGCATAGGACCAATTTGGTAAAGCTCGTAGAGGAGAAGTGTAATAAGAATAAATAAATAAAACTAAAAATAACCTCAAATGCTAAAAATATGATCAGATCACAAATCTACAAATAACAGGTTATTCATCTAAAATCCGTGCCGAATGAGACGCAATGCAGCTCTCCAGATATACATTTGCTTTCGATTTTGGAATGATTTCCAAAGTTTAAGACTCAAATTTAGAAAATTAGTCAAGATATAAGTTTTAATGAATACGTATTTTGTTTTCTTTTCAGGGGGCGCTGTTCATATTCGTCCTGGAATCTGCAGAAGGCGACGGAGGAGGGTCGGAATCGTAAGATTTTATAGCATCCCGCATGGGCGTACATAGCTACCTACTACTACCTCAACTCTAGTAGTGACAATACCATGTACCATACGATTTCTATTTCGGCAATTTCCCCTTCAAGCCAACGTGTTTTCTCCTCTATCTACTTTTCTTTGGCCTTGTAAAATATGAATATTGCTATGCAATTATTGCATACACAAATATGCAATAGAGTTGCACGTAAACAATCAAAGCCAGAACTATGTTTACAAGGTTACGAAGGTAGGGATTAGAAGAGTGGTTATTAAGAGAGCTCAAAAATCTTTAAGTGCTGCCCCATATGTTGGTTGCTTCAAACTGTGTTCACGACTCATGCCTTCATCCCCCATGAAGTTGTTGAACATTTCTATGTTAATATATTTGTCTGTGATTGTGCGAGCAGTTATGCAGCAGTGGCTCATAAAGTTCCTCAATTTTTAACCGCTGATCCTCATTGTTTTCTTTCTGGGTACTACACCCATGACAAGGCTTCCTGTTTTAGCCTTACCAGTCTTTTCGATATTGCGCTGGTCCTTTCGATTCTCTGACTCCCAGTATTGTCCTGACATCTGTGTTTTCACTATCCGCCCCGTACACCTTAGGTTGTCGTTGTCTTCTTGTAGTAAACATTTTTTTTGGCAGGAGTTTCCTGAGCAATCGGCACTCATTCATGGTATGTGTCCCGCCAATACGAGCCAACTAACTTTGATATGGCGAGCAATATGACCAATATCCCAATCTTCAAAGAACTCCATAACTTTGGCATGTACGCGTCTTCGCCATTGAAAGTCGAGAGGGTCAAAAAACCCTTTTAAAAAAACGGTGGAAAATCTGCCTTATAGAAGCTTTCAAGCAAACCAAAATAGGTCATTTGCATGTGCTTTAAAATAAGTCAAAATTTCTGGGCCATTCATGGGAATTGGCGTCTTGTACAGGTGGAATTTGGTAAAGGGGGAAAGGAGGGACGGTGTTAAGGGATAGAAGTCTGCTATTGAGGTACCTTATGAGTCCAAACTAACATTTGCTGGATCAATCCTTCCATGAACAACATCTCTATGTTGTTGTCAGCAGTCATGAGTGACCCTAGACGAACATACGTTTCTTCTCTCTCAAACGAACATCCATCTTTATCTCCATAGTCAGATGGGCATCCTCCGATGTAAATGATGGCTTTGGCCACTTGCTGCAGCTGATAGAAAAAACAAGGAGAAAAAACGCTTTACGCAAAATAAATCAAACGCTGATCCTTATAAAAGTCAATCTTATCATTTTAAAAAATCACAACTAATAGGGATTATTGTCCCTACATCTTCTTCCAATGGGAAAACTTCATACGTTTTCGAGTTTGTTGACTGCACTTGTAACTCACTGATTATATTCGTGCCATGTCAGACATGGTACTTTGAAAAGTACAGAGGAGGTATGATGGAGAAAATATGGTTGCAACCAAAGTTCAATAGAACAACTTTGTTTCGAATGAAACACAAAAGTTATATAACAATCTCTGGTAGAAATTGGTAGGTGCATTGATCATAGTAAGTACGTCAAATTCGAGGAAATGTTGACAGTCTGTGGGGGATGAGTGAATCTTCTTTCGTAAGAGTATCTAACGCCCAGAGCCCGTAACCGAAGACAGCGCTTCTGTTGGCTGTATCTGTCACTATTCAAACTTTCACATTTGTCTTTGCACCCCCACGATGTTCTTTTCCATTTCCATCTTATCTGCTATCTGTTGACGCGGAGCCGTAACTGTGACTAGTAACTGATTGTTTCAAGAGATTGGATCGAACAGTTGTACGATGTGAATAACATAACCAAATGATCAAAGAAAGTGCGTTGGAGTATTCGCCTAAGGAAATTGGCTTATTCCATTATAATATCGGGGAATTTAATCAACTCAGGAAACAGAATAAGCCTTGGAAAATAATGAAATTCCATGTGATATTCCTAGAGTTTGTCTACTAAATACATCTACTAAATCGTTACCCATTCTTCGGGTTGCACAGATTCAAGAGCTCGTTCAAAAGGTGTCGTAAAACCGATTGAGGAGTCAATTATTCATGACATTTCACGTTAAATCCGAATATTTAATAGACAGTTGGATTTTCAATCGGAAAAAATATTATCGGCGTGAATTTCAAATGATTGCATCAATCATAAGCCTGTTCAAATACCCCTTGCGTTTTTTCTAACTATCATAATAGTTAGAAATATCATAACTAAATAGTTAGAAATATCATAACTAAATAACAAAATTAGTACGGAAGGACCATAAACTGGTGCCTACGTTGTGTGACAATCACTCCGACTCACATGCTTCTAGTACTTACTTGACCATTGTATTTCCATTAAAGTTAAATGCAATTCATGAAGTGTCAACAATTTATAGAATAAAAATTATTGAACATTGAGAAGTTCATGAAAAAGACTCGTATAAAACCTAACGCCGTATTTTCACCAATGATTTATTTTATATTGTGAAGGTTATGTTACTGATGGCATAATTTTATCAAAAATTTCCCTATGTTATCACTTTATGCTAAACGATACACCAGCATTATGCTGTAGCAACCCATCATAGCCTGCATAGCACTAGTTATCAGAAATCAACATGAATTTTGTCTAATATTTGTATTTGTATATAAAATGGTTTTCGCTTCTTATGGTACGGTCTGTACATTAAATATGTTTAATAATTGCTAATGTACATCAAATTCGTCTGTATACTTCTACACATATGGCAAGGAGGTTGAAGTTGCAGATAATCTGCGTGCTAGCTTGTTTGTAAGAGAATTCAAGATATTTATGCTGATGCATTTTACTTCAGAGAATTTCAACTAGGCGGGTTCTGTACCGTTTTTTGACTTCCATCCGTCACAGGGATGGAAAGCAAGTTAATTCACGAATGAAGCGTTCCCCTTTAGCATTCAAATGGCTAGGGAGGGTTCATGCATCCCACACGTGAATATCATGCAACAAAATCTAAATTCCTCATTAGATCCACATCTTGCGTGCACCAAAGTGTACCAATTTGCTGAGTACCTACTCACCCAATCGCAATGTTACTGGTTTCCTCAAAATGTCAATTGAGGATGAAATGCTTATTGTAGGATCATAAAAATGATATTAGAATCCTCAAGGAAAATCTGAAAACTAGATTTCACAAGGACGAACAAAGATGATTAAACATCATAAAACAAAAGTGCCCGAATGTTGATAGTTTCCCGATTAGAGCGTGTAGTTTGAGGTAACATTCGTATAGCAACAGGGAAGTTAATGATAGTAATAAAGTAAACGCATTGTTGGATGTTTATGACGAAACTTGAACAAACAAAGCTGAACTTGATAGGCTTGAAAATATAAATGATGAAGTTGCAACTTGATCCAAGATTCAAGGCGAAGATCCAAGGCGAAGTTGGAGACGAAGTAAGGATTTGGAGTCTTGACAAAAGAAGATATCGGACCACCTGATCTTCCAAATGTGAAGATGTGGAGATGACCAAAATATTAATAATTGACATAATAAAATATATGATTATGCCTATGAAGCATTTCCGAGTTATTTACTGGAAATGCAATCAACCATTATCCAGAAGGCAAAGCCGTATAGATATATAACTCAAACTGGAGACTAGGCCATATGTTGAAACCATGACTTGGAGAAACTAATATATTAACAAAAAGTACAACAGTATGGTGACAAGATTAAAGGAGAGGTATATTTTGAAAAATCATCCATTAAATACAGCAGTCTGGACAAGGTTTTCTTCATGTCCAGTAAATCTTTCCACCATAAGTCGTGAGGTTTGGTAGATGTACAAGATCCTAGCTCAGAGATCGCAAATGGTGTGATGCAATGCGGAGGGCCAAGCAGCTGAAGGACGGATTTAGCCAGGTTCAGGAGTTGTTAATACAATCGAGCTTCAATCAGCAGACAGTCCAGTTTCTTAGAAACATAAGCTACATACGTGAGTATTGAAAGGCTGAAGAAATACTCTCAAACATTTATGTACCTATCAAATTATAAGTTTTTCTAAGAGAGGCAATTCTGTTGTTGAAAGGTTATCGCACTATAAACTATTTCCAATAATTCTATAACGCACGAACCTTTGCTCATGAAGAGATGGGAAGTAACTATTCTGATGAAATTAGATAAAATATGTCTGGACGATTTCAACGGAGTTGTGTTTGACCAACTCGAAGATTATAGATTAATCGTGATTACTCCAGGGCAATCAGGGGTTGACAGATTAGCATGATATAAAGAGATTCCTATGATGTTTCTAGAACTTGCTTTAGGACTGATGAAGCAGAATATTGATTCAGGAGATTCAGTTGATAATGATATTGATTCAGTTGATTCTGTAGACTGAAACTCAGCTGGGGTGGCGTTTACCTGGGATGGCTTCAGTATTTTGTCTGCTGAATTGATGGCTATTTCATTAGCGCTTGACTATTTAAAAGAAAGCAAAGATTAAAAATTCAGTCATTTTCGCAGATAGTCAAAGCGCAGTTAAGGAAGTGGAGAGGTCCTGCAAGGCGAAACGCTTCAGCTTTCTTATTAGCCGGAATAAGAAAAGAAAAAAAAAAAAAAAAATCAGAGGGCTCAAAAGCAACGGGTCAGAAGTGGATATTGCATGGATTGGAGCCCGTTAAGTGTAAAGGGAGATGAAGAGGTAGATATTATCTCCCGAAAAGCAGTGAATGAAGGCTTACAATTGACTAGGTATACCTGTTTGAAGTTCAGATTCAAGGAAATATGTGAAGATTCAGGCTCGTCTGGATTGGAAAATATATATAAGCAACAAATAATTGAGAGAAACTAAGTTACTCCAGAAATGTAACCAACTTTTACTCTATACATAGGTCAATACATGGGTGTGACTCGTTCATATTTAAACACTATTGGCGCTGATAGTTCACCTAATTGCGACGTATGCCATGAGGTAGAAAGTTTGGAGCTTGTCCTGATGATGTGTACAAATTATGAAGCAAGATGTCAGCATTTTTGTGTTCAGTCATTATGTATACTTAAAAAAGTATCTTCCTACTGTTAAAATTTTAAGGAGAAAATAGCTTACCAATTATTCGAGTTTAATGTCAATTCATAAACTCTAATGATGATAAAATCTATGATGAAAAATATTAATGTATTATATGCTGAATGAAATAAAATTTATTATGCAGCTTGAAAATACTATAACGTTTTGGGGCGTCCAATAAAATTCTTGGTCTCTGGAACGATATAAGTACTTAACTGGTACTTGCAATACTACATTTAATACACATAATGTAATATGTACAATAATATAATAATTTGGTATTATTTCTCACAATACCACATTCAATAAACTACCTGATTCGCTAAAATGATGTTTTGTCGATTTAGTTTAAAATGATTTGAATTTCTTCAAAATTCTTGAGAATACTGATTTTTATTATACCTATATAAATGAATGTAAGTTTGAACAAACAAAATTAGGTGTTTGAAAAATTAGGTACCTTCTATACCTACTCAATGTTGATAGACATATAAGTTGATTTCATAACTAATTTTCAACAAACAGATGAGATAATTTTCATTAAACGCTTTGTTTTCGCTGTAGAAAGAAAGTTATGTTTCCACTCAGGTACACCCCCTAACACAGCCAAAACAATAGACTAATGGACAGTAATAAAATCAGCTCAATGTTGTTGAGTCAGGTTTTCCCCTGCTAAAATCTCGAACAGACACTTGGAAAAACTTTCTCAATATCCCAGCTTTTTACGGTGTGATAAATGGCACTCTAGCTTTACTAACGAAGAGGGAGGGGGGAGGGGGTTATATTGTACTGCAAAAAACGTGTTTTTTCCCAAAGAAATCAAAGTGGACGTTTTCGGGTGTTTTCGGTATTGCGGTTATTTTCCTTGGAAGTTTTTTTTTCTTCTGGAAGTGACCCTCTATGAACTAACTAGTTTGGGGTTGTTCACCAAGTAATTTTTCAGCTGAATCGAATGGTAACAGTTGCAGATCTCTCCAAATCCCTTGTAACAGAGTTTACTTTTCTTAACTAATTTTACCCATGGGGGGAAAAAAAACAGAGAATTTAACATGAAAAAGAAACAAAGAACTAGTCAGTAAAAACTAATTTTGAACCCCCCCTCCCATCAAATAATTGACTGTCCTGATGCCGTTTACTGCAAAAAATTTTGCTAATTGGTATTCGGCGTGGGAAAAAACTATTTCTCAAGTAGGTAGGTACCTATATCTAATATATAAAATTCTCGTGTCACAGTTTTCGTTGCCATACTCCTCCGAAACGGCTTGACCGATTTTGATGACATTTTTTGTGCTTATCCGGTATCTATAAGAATCGGCCAACATCTATTTTTCATCCCCTGAATGTTAGGGGTAGTCCACCCCTAAATTTATTTTTTATTTTTTAGACAAAATTTTTAATTTCTATTTTAATCAACGTCTGCCAAGTTCGGTGGGCAGTATAACTTCCTCAAGCGAGCGAAGCGAGCAGCATCCTCCACAGAAGTTAAACCTACCCTTAGAGATCTACCGTTTGCAAGCGAAGCGAGCAACATCCCCTACATGTTTCAATTGTAATACATTCCATGTATACAGCCACACTTTGCGAGCGAAGCGAGCAACAGTCCCTACATACCACACTTTGCGAGCGAAGCGAGCAACATTCCCTACATGCCACACCTTGCGAGCGAAGCGAGCAACTTAATGGGGGGTCCGGGGGGCTTGCGCCCGGCTGGACGTGGAGGCGAGCGGAGCGAGCCGGAGCGGCTAGTATAAGTATAATTTTTAATTGCAAGGTACATAACCTTAAGACCTACAATAATTTTGCAAAGTATGGCCTTCAAAGCATTTTTAACCGTGTATCAGTGTTCGGATTGCCCCTAGAAAAACTTAATTTCTTTTCTCTTTCATTAAAAGCTTTCCTTCATGAAACAAAACCATAGCTTCACGCAGATAAATTGTGACGTAAATATGTATTTTGGTACTTTTATTACCATCATTCTCATGGGAGGTATGGATCGTTATCGGAAGGAGAGGATGATGCGTACTAAAGTATATATGATGAATTTAGCTCACTCAGCTGATCAGGGAATATCCCATAATGTCAATCGTCTCTTAATGACCCAGACTGCAGAGAATTTAGCTCACTCAGCTGACCAAGAAAAAGCTCATATTTTAACCGTCTCTTAATGTCCCATGGGGGGGAGGGGGGGGGGGGGGGAGGGGGGGGGAGGTCGCAATCTTGTCAAAACAATTAATTGAGAAGGATCATCTGTATGTAAACAATTATTCACACAACCACGCAAAGATTGTTGGCCTAGCACTGCGCAGTGGTTAACATAATGCGGTTAGGTAAATCGAATGCTTGCCAACGTATATGAAACAGCGTAATGAAAAATTCAGAACCTCTTTTTCAATGGCAGATTATTATTAGAATGCGTTTTTTGCCATAAAATTATTAGTTAACAATTTCCTTGCACTCAAAAAGCTCAAATTTTGAAAACATTTAACATTACCCAATATGAAAATTTACGAAAATTCGATCATACGGTCATGCTGCATGACTGGAACTTTTTTATAGCAAACACCATGAACATGAATTTTTGGTTACACAAGACAGAAGGTTAAGTTTTCGGTTAATTCAATTAAATAAAAATATATATAAAAAAATAAAATATATAAAGAAAATTTTGATGTCCAAATTCAGATTTCTAGTCCTCGTATGTAAAAATAACAAAAAGAACTTTCAATACAATAGAGTTTTAACTATATATATATACAATAAGTTGGTGCGTATAGTCTATAGTAACTACAGTCGAGCCCCAACCAGTGGGGATAGCTTCATCTTATTTTGAAGGGAAATAACTATATATATATATAGGAGTAAAAATACTATGTTTATAGTACGTGTTCTATATCATTTTCTAACCCATATTTAGATCTATTACCTGTTACGTGTGTATGTTCTTTTCATACCATATCAAATGCTATTCTTACTTCAGTAAGATAAATGTTGAGAGTAGGAAGTAACCAATAGGTTTTTAGATCAATAACGAGACACGGCAATTGGTGTGCGAAGCTACCAAATCCCAGTAGGAAGTTTGAATTAGGTAAATTGTAATAGCCGGACATTTACCGAGTGTGTTGCAACCTCTGAGAAGTAGCGAATAACCTATCATTGCGGATAACGAGATGCGTAAACCAACCTATCTCTTATCCGTGGATCGCGGTACAAATAGTGGCATTATGTAGTAATGGGAGGGCGTTTCGGATCGAAAATAAAAGAGAAAGCCCGGGGGCAAAAACGATAATGTTATGGGACGTCAGTGACGCAAGAGAGTTGGTACGATAAACGCGTGAGGGGCGACCGCTCAAAGATCATCTCTATAATCTGCGTGAGGACATGAGATGATAGCTAAGGCGGAAGACCGCAGATTGGGCACCCGAGTGAAGATTTTACAGATATAGATCGGAACAAGAAAAAAGAACGAGGAAACTCTATGTACTATGAAGGAAGTCAATGTGTTATTCAGGTTGTCGTGACAATGGATTCTGTCACATAGTTTCCAGACGCCATTTTGGTTCATTATTTCCATTAATGAACCTCTGTAATCGACCAAGAAAATATACCTGTATCCCGGAGAATCGAATGAAACCACCTAGATCGCTGTACGTTAACCCGTCCGCACTTCCTAACGGCCAGAACTTTGACAGGAAAAGGGATCATCAACATGCTCGCATTCGGAACTGTTGAAACCATAGTAAAAACGCTGCAAATTATTACTTAACGGTTTATTATTTCTGCGTTAGATAGCCCTTCTACGCAGATCATCGCATCGTGCCTCCTACAAGGGTTCACACCTTTACAGTTCCAAGACCCCGCAATTTTATGCTTCACAGTAAATGTTTAAAAAAAAGGTCGATAGGTAAAAAATGAATAGGTATAGGTTCAGAGGCCCATAAGATGATCAGTGAGCCTCCGTACCTCCCAATTGTTTCCGAGGAGTCCCAGAGGAGCTCCATCTAAATAACATCACCGTGAGTCGATTAGGAAAGAAATTAGTCTCAGAGGTTCCGAAGCTGATCTGAGTCCCTCCATACTTTGTAATTGTATTCCAGATCTCCAAAAAGGAGCTACATTTCAGGTTTCAGCATCATAAGTCGATTAAAAAACAAATTAGGCTCAGAGATCCCAAAACTAATCACTGTCCTCTGATATTGAATACTTGATATAACAAAGGAGGTCCTTTTCAAATTGCAGGTCCGTAGGTAGACATCAATATGTCTGCGTAGATATAGGCACCTGCAGAGGAAAAATTAATAAAAACTAGCAATTAATAAAAACATCTGCATTTTACTGGTTCCCCGATCTCAGTTTAACGATATTTAAGAAAGTAGGTACCTTCCTACCAATTTGAAATGACATTAATGTATAGATCATTGAAATGATTTTAATAATGACTAAAAACCCCATAGCGGAATATATTCAATAAAGATGTAGGTAACTTAAAACTTCGAAATCGGTTATTTAGGAAACGGAAAAATGATGCTTGAAGTAATTGACGTTAGCGGATGTGCAGAATGGATTAATGATTTTAGAAAAATGAAATTAGTAGAGGAAAAACTACAGCCTAACTCGTACATTCCCAGAAAATGTCATCAAAGTCTAATGAAAAAAGAAAATTAACCTTGTTCCAGGGATTAGATTAGAATAAATTAAAATAGAATAAATTAAACCATCGTCGCCTAACTATGCACCAAACTTGAGCAAGGTTGGACGACTCGTGAAAAAATTAGGATTGAAGTAACTAACGTTTGCTCATGCGCAGAATGAAGTAATGAGGGTATGCAACAACAAGTATGCAACTAATAGGGGGCCATTTGCAACCTAATCTGCACCTTCCGTGAAAAATTTATCAAAATCGAATGAAAACTGTTCAACCGAACACCACGAAATGGCGTTGCGCCAACCGGTTACAAAAGTGCATTACGCTAAAAGGGGCCCGTAAAACTAATTCCATCCTTAATCAACCTAATAGAAAAAAATGTATTTCCTCCAAAATGAAAATTTCCGCTTGCTTTTTGCGTTCCAAAGCTTGCTGATCAATCCGTGTCTATCTGTAAATCCTAGTCACGCCCAGAACTGTACCAAGTATTTATTCGAAGTTTCCAGGGATTGTGCGGGTTAGTTTCTAGACGGTCTCCTATAATTTTCAATGACCCCTGTCTTCAAAAGCAAATATTTCGAGGAACCCTGGTCATTTTTATCAAACTTATGGGTAACCAATGCACGCATAATCTTCCCAGACACAAACTTTTTTTTCTTCTTCAAATTCGTTAAACACTGTTGCTATATTCAAGTCGTAGGCTTCATAAAAGCGTTGAATCATTAGTTATAATTGCGGATTAATGAATTTATTATAATGGATTTTTAAAAATTATAATGAAACTGAATTTGACGTTTTTTTAATGCAGGAAAAAAGTTATCATCCATGTACCCGTTCATGAGAAAGTCATCAAACACACGCACACAGTGTACAAGATCATAGGCGGTGGGAAGCACGAGGTGAAGCACAGCCACGAGCATAAGGGGCAAGTCGACCACGTGCACAAGCACGAAGGGTCGGCCCACCACGCACACGACCACCACGGTCACCACGGCCACAGCCACAAGCACCAGGGCCACCACCACCACGGCCACAAGCACCATGGTGGACACGAACACGGCCACAAGCACCACGGAGAGCACGAGCACGGACACAAACACCACGTAAGTTGAGGATATATCCACTTTGGCTTCCACATTGCCTGCCAGCGATGGTGGGCAGTATATTATACTCCATAATTTATTATTATGTAAAAGTTTCGGACCATTCGGTATCATTCTACCTAAGCCACGCCCCTTTTTGGCCGTTCGCACAGTTGGATTGACATGGAGCGGAACGAGCACGGAAACTGGAAGGACGGAAGGATGGAAAAACCAGTGGAGGAGGTTCCACTGATATCTTAGTACGTACCTCTGAGAAGTAATGTTAAACTTAGGGCCAGTTCCACCAAAGTTTTTGATCATCGTTTACTCATCAAACCGAAGATCTCAGCTTAGTCCAGCAGTGAGGTACTTTTGCCTGGACATAATTGGAAAGTTAATGAAATTTTGGGGTGTTGTTTTGGGATGCCTAGGAAAGCTAAATCCGAGTTTTCTGACAAAAAAAGCCTGTGCTCGATTGTGGGTGGCCGAAAAACCGCGAGGTATTTTTTATTACATTTTCGGAAAGAGCATTAAATTTCCTTCAAATTTCACTAGTCACATGTTTTATTCGACCAAATAGCTGCTATGTTACAGCCGTTCCAAAGTACATCAAATTTCTCAAAATGTACAATTTTACGGAAAAATGCATGTTTTAGCCTCATAACATTCATTTGTACGTACTATGACTCAAATGTATGTATGTTGTTAAATACTATATGAACCCTCCGACCCCCCCCCCCCCCCTTTCCGCCACTGTACTCTGCATCCCCATCATATTGAGGTGTGCTGTATAATATTCCAATAGTCCAAAACAATTTTTTTCATTGTAAGTACATGAATGTACAGTTATTACGTACAAGAATATAATCTATACATTTAAAAATCAATTGCTGTTCGTTAGTCTCGCTAAAACTCGAGAACGGCTGGACCGATTTGGTTAATTTTGGTCTTAAATTATTTGTGGAAGTCCAGAGAAGGTTTAAAAGGTAAAGTTGTTGATCTGCCCCATAGGGGGTGTTTCATGGGAGGAGGGGGAATGTGGTATCTTTGTCATCACTGAACAAACTGAGGACTTGATTGTCGAGTATGTTTGGATTACTCTAATTCAAGTCAAAGACTACTTTTTTCAAAATTGTCAAATCTGACCAACAATGGAGGGGGAGGGGGTGGGGGAGTTAAAGCGTTTCGAACGTCACTGAACCAACTGGGGATCTGAGTTGTCGAATATGTTTGGTGTATTCTTAGTTAAATCACAGGCTACTTGAAAATTTTCAAATTTAACCCATAGAAGGGGGTGATTTAGGGAAGGGGGGGGGGGAGAAATGGGGGGGGGGTATCTTTGTCATCACTGAACGAACTGGGGATTTTATTTTCGAATATGTTTGGATTACTCTAATTCAAGTCAAAGCTTACTTTTTTCAAATTTTTGAAATCTGACCCAGTGGGGAGGGGAGGGGGAGGATATTAAAGCGTTTTGAACGTCACTGAACCAACTGGGGATCTGAGTGGGCGAATCTATCAGCACTACTTTAACTTAGGTCACAGGCTATTTGATAATGTTCAAGTCAACCTGTGCAACGCACGGGTGAACCAGCTAGTAAGGTATAAATCAGTCCTCTGTCGTTCTTTGTCTTTTTTGCAGAGCTGGCTCGTCATCCTCACTGCCGTCTGTGACACCTGCTTCTTCGAATGGAGTGAACGTGGTGGGCTGATCGTAGTTCTGTTCTTTGTCAGTGTCGTAGTCTGTGTCCTCTTCATTGAAGTCGGGCTGTGGGGAGTGTTCACACGCAGTCCCAAAACAGTTTTTTCACACAGCTGAACAGAGGAGTCCTGCTTTTTTGCAGCTGCAGCCTCCTGTAGTGCACCCACTAGCCTGCACTCTTGCACTCCTGATGATGTCAAGGAGATGGTCCGGAGCAGTATTCAATGTTGTTGTTTTGGGAATCACGCCTGAAAATGAATAGATTGATATGTCATTTCTGTTAACGACACAAGCGTGGATTATACTAAGAGCAGTAATATCAAATAAAGGTGTGGTACCGTGAAAAATGAACGTGAGCACAAGTAATTCCAACCTCGTTTGGTTAAGCTCCAGCCCCAGGCAGATAGTATTTCACAGTACCACACCTTTATTTAATATTACTGCTCTTAGTATAATCCACGCTTGTGTCGTTAACAGAAATGACATATCAATCTATTCATTTTCAGGCGTGATTCCCAAAACAACAACATTGAATACTGCTCCGGACCATCTCCTTGACATCATCAGGAGTGCAAGAGTGCAGGCTAGTGGGTGCACTACAGGAGGCTGCAGCTGCAAAAAAGCAGGACTCCTCTGTTCAGCTGTGTGAAAAAACTGTTTTGGGACTGCGTGTGAACACTCCCCACAGCCCGACTTCAATGAAGAGGACACAGACTACGACACTGACAAAGAACAGAACTACGATCAGCCCACCACGTTCACTCCATTCGAAGAAGCAGGTGTCACAGACGGCAGTGAGGATGACGAGCCAGCTCTGCAAAAAAGACAAAGAACGACAGAGGACTGATTTATACCTTACTAGCTGGTTCACCCGTGCGTTGCACAGGTTGACTTGAACATTATCAAATAGCCTGTGACCTAAGTTAAAGTAGTGCTGATAGATTCGCCCACTCAGATCCCCAGTTGGTTCAGTGACGTTCAAAACGCTTTAATATCCTCCCCCTCCCCTCCCCACTGGGTCAGATTTCAAAAATTTGAAAAAAGTAAGCTTTGACTTGAATTAGAGTAATCCAAACATATTCGAAAATAAAATCCCCAGTTCGTTCAGTGATGACAAAGATACCCCCCCCCCATTTCTCCCCCCCCCCTTCCCTAAATCACCCCCTTCTATGGGTTAAATTTGAAAATTTTCAAGTAGCCTGTGATTTAACTAAGAATACACCAAACATATTCGACAACTCAGATCCCCAGTTGGTTCAGTGACGTTCGAAACGCTTTAACTCCCCCACCCCCTCCCCCTCCATTGTTGGTCAGATTTGACAATTTTGAAAAAAGTAGTCTTTGACTTGAATTAGAGTAATCCAAACATACTCGACAATCAAGTCCTCAGTTTGTTCAGTGATGACAAAGATACCACATTCCCCCTCCTCCCATGAAACACCCCCTATGGGGCAGATCAACAACTTTACCTTTTAAACCTTCTCTGGACTTCCACAAATAATTTAAGACCAAAATTAACCAAATCGGTCCAGCCGTTCTCGAGTTTTAGCGAGACTAACGAACAGCAATTGATTTTTAAATGTATAGATTATATTCTTGTACGTAATAACTGTACATTCATGTACTTACAATGAAAAAAATTGTTTTGGACTATTGGAATATTATACAGCACACCTCAATATGATGGGGATGCAGAGTACAGTGGCGGAAAGGGGGGGGGGGGGGGGGGGGGGTCGGAGGGTTCATATAGTATTTAACAACATACATACATTTGAGTAGTTCATTTGGTACGTACAAATGAATGTTATGAGGCTAAAACATGCATTTTTCCGTAAAATTGTACATTTTGAGAAATTTGATGTACTTTGGAACGGCTGTAACATAGCAGCTATTTGGTCGAATAAAACATGTGACTAGTGAAATTTGAAGGAAATTTAATGCTCTTTCCGAAAATGTAATAAAAAATACCTCTACGAGGCATAGTTTTCAAGTTATAGGCGGAAAACCGAAAAAAGTCCGAAAAAATCGCGGTTTTTCGGCCACCCACAATCGAGCACAGGCTTTTTTTGTCAGAAAACTCGGATTTAGCTTTCCTAGGCATCCCAAAACAACACCCCAAAATTTCATTAACTTTCCAATTTTGTCCAGCAGCCCACAGATTTTTCGACCTCACTGCTGGACTAAGCTGTTGAACAACGATATCCCGATTCACCGTCTCCGGTTCAAATGAATCAATGATCAAACGCGCTAAACCAACAACCAACCAGCCGAATTTGGGTGATTAGCGTTCAAATCAACGATTTACTAGGTAGGTAGTTCTTTTCGCCATCTTTGTTTACATGACCGAAATCCTTTTTTGCTACGTTTTCCCATCTGTTTTGCTACATTTTCCTAACTATTTCCTTCGTGCACGAAAATGAGCCAAAAGAATTTTGAAAAGCATTGGTTTTTGAGGACGAATTTGATGAGGATGATCAAGACTTTACTTCACTATTCCCCGTTTTCGCTGGATTACAGATAGATAGCACGGCGGATTTCAGTCTCAATGAAATCGATTTCTGAGGAGGTACCTACCGACTTTCAATATCTACTGTTTTGTCAGTCCTGGTGCCGTAGACTGTTGTCATTGAAGTGATTTGAGACACAAACATAAAAATACCTAGTTATGCAACTTGGCCATAATATATTACGAGACATATAACCTGTTTCCTGCGCCATTTGAGACAAAATAAATGGAATCTCGGAATCTGCAGAGGCTAAAGTTTTAAAATCCATCGAATACAAACCACTGCTTTTTAGGAGAATAACTCCAGATATTTGCAATGAAGACGAATCTAAATCGCGTTTGGATGGAGTATTCCAGTTGTTCGAAATTTCGCAGGTTTTACTTCAAACTCAAATCCAGAATCCTTGAAGAAACCCATATATTATCATCATCGCTGCATTAGTTTCGAAATGGTAGGGCAGTGAAAGACTACCCCTATGAGTTTTGTAAAACAATATGCTATTAGAATGGATTAAAACAGATAAAAGCATTGAAGATTTCAGGTTGGTAACAGTTGATCCCTCACTGTTTTCTCGTTATCATCCTCATTTTGTCGGCAAATGCCTCCTTGATATCGTCTAAATCAACGTTTAAACTTTAAATCGACGTTTCACGGAAACGCTGTAAATCGATGTTTACTGATAACAATGTAACCATTGATTACGTTGATGAAACCCGTTTGTTTTAAATCAGCGATCAAAACTGTGGTTACGTAAAACACTGATCTACTTAAACCATGGTTAGGAATTGTTGGTGAAACCGGCCCTTAATGTTCCAAAGAGTATCCCTATCGAATTTCAACCCTAGCGAAAAGACTTATTAATTCATATTGAAAGAATCGGAGCGAAATTGAAGTTGGTGTCACATAGGAAGACTTCCAGCAGTAAGGGAAGATACCCAATTTCAATGATCTAGTGAACAGCGCACTGATAGGTCGTTCTAATTCACCGGCACAAGTTTTCTAGTTCCAAATTTACTTAGTACGAAATTTTGTATATCAGGTATGAACTGAATACGAATTTTTGCCTACGTGGTACCTACAAACTTTTAATTTCGATGCGGCAACACCAAATCCTAGTAATAAAGAGGACTTTTCCAATTTTCATCTGATTTTAATGATACTTTGTGTGATTCTACGGTGTAGGATGAAGATGGTCTTCAATGAACTTTATCGTTCCCGATCCACTAGTAGTATTTGCGCATGCGCTATTGTAACATCTATAAAGCATAATTTTCTCGTGATCTGATATATATATTTTTGGCAATTTTACTGATTCAATGATTGACTTTTGTGTCCGTAAATAGGGAGAAGCGGAGCACGGCCACAAACACAGCGGTCACTTTGGCCACGGCCACAAGCACGGCGGAGACTTCGGGCACGGCCACAGGCACGGCGGCCACTACGGCCACGGCCACAAGCACGGCGGCCACTTCGGACACGGGCACAACCACCACGGACACAGTGACCACGGCCACAAACACTTCGGTCACTTCCTCAGCGGCCACGAGCATGGAGGTCATTTAGGACATGAACACGATCACCAAGGAGACGTAGGTCATGGTCATAAACATCACGGTGAGTTGACTACCTCCCACATTTTGCAATTTTTCACATTAAACTTATTACTATGTATTGGTACCAATTTGTTTAGTCTCAAAAAAACAATTTTTTTCTTTCGACGAAAAGCTAATATAATTCTACATTGAATTTAAGGAGTAATAAATATTAAAAACTGCCACTTTGACCTTATCATGATTTTACAGACCCTCTCGCTAACTTTTGGCTATACTACAAGATCTAGAAAATAAACGGTAATTAATTAAGCATTAATCATAACGTAAACCACTCGACACGGAACGGAGAATGATCGTTCGTTCACAACGATTTCATTGGCACACTGTGCACGATCACCAGATCTTCTTCAGCTTCGATGTTTTTCTATATCACGAATCGCCGTACTTCTACTACGGCACCTACTTTCTCTTTATCACCTAAACGAGAACGTTGTCATCAATAGGCATAAGCATTACTAGCGCCATCACTAGGGTGAAGCAAAAGATATGAATCGGTTTTGAAAGGCTATAGAAAAAAAACTATTCAAGTTGTAAAAACGAACTTTTTTATTTTAATCAGTAGGTAATCCCGTTTTTTGACATTTTATGTCTTTACTATGGCACATAAATGAAAAAGCGTCACGCGGGGAGCGTCACGCGGGGAGCGTCACGCGGAGAGCGTTACGCGGAGATTCCCTAATGATCCCACGATTCTGAGATTTGGTATGTAGCCCCTTGAGGGACTTCTGAACACAACTGACCGATCCCAGATCAGCTGAGTGGCTCTAGAATCCAGTTTTTTCCCTAATGATCCCACGATTCTGAGATTTGGTATGTGGGCCCTTGAGGGACTTCTGAACACAACTGACCGATCCCAGATCAGCTGAGTGGCTCTAGAATCTAGTTTTTTCTTTAATGATCCCACGATTCTGAGATTTGGTATGTGGGCCCTTGAGGGACTTCTGAACACAACTGACCGATCCCAGATCAGCTGAGTGGCTCTAGAATCCAGTTTTTTCCCTAATGATCCCACGATTCTGAGATTTGGTAGTTGGGCCCTTGAGGGACTTCTGAACACAACTGACCGATCCCAGATCAGCTGAGTGGCTCTAGAATCCAGTTTTTTCCCTAATGATCCCACGATTCTGAGATTTGGTATGTGGGCCCTTGAGGGACTTCTGAACACAACTGACCGATCCCAGATCAGCTGAGTGGCTCTAGAATCCAGTTTTTTCCCTAATGATCCCACGATTCTGAGATTTGGTATGTGGGCCCTTGAGGGACTTCTGAACACAACTGACCGATCTCAGATCAGCTGAGTGGCTCTAGAATCCAGTTTTTTCCCTAATGATCCCACGATTCTGAGATTTGGTATGTGGGCCCTTGAGGGACTTCTGAACACAACTGACCGATCCCAGATCAGCTGAGTGGCTCTAAAATCCAGTTTTTTCCCTAATGATCCCACGATTCTGAGATTTGGTATGTGGGCCCTTGAGGGACTGCTGAACACAACTGACCGATCCCAGATCAGCTGAGTGGCTCTAGAATCCAGTTTTTTCCCTAATGATCCCACGATTCTGAGATTTGGTATGTGGGCCCTTGAGGGACTTCTGAACACAACTGACCAATCCCAGATCAGCTGAGTGGATCTAGAATCCAGTTTTTTCCCTAATGATCCCACGATTCTGAGATTTGGTATGTGGGCCCTTGAGGGACTTCTGAACACAACTGACCGATCCCAGATCAGCTGAGTGGATCTAGAATCCAGTTTTTTCCCTAATGATCCCACGATTCTGAGATTTGGTATGTGGGCCCTTGAGGGACTTCTGAACACAACTGACCGATCCCAGATCAGCTGAGTGGCTCTAGAATACAACACGGGGTTTTATAGGAAGGGGAAAGGGGGCGCAAAGACATAAAATGTCTCTCGTGGTTGCGTACTTGTACGAAAGCTGTATCCACCGTATGAGTTTCAAGAGGTTCTAATACCAAGTTCAGAGTAAATACGTTTCAAAGTTTAACATAGTCCCGAGCAGGTTTGTTTTGTTTCACCTCCCGTCAACGTTATTACATTAGCTTTTGAAAAGTACATCAGCAAGATGGCGGCCTTCAGCAACGATGCATTGATGGAGACGATTTCGGAAACTTCTCACTGCTTTTTGGTACATCTGCATAGGTACCACTCTGATTTCCTCCGTGATTCCCATCTTGAGCTCTTCCAGAATGTCAGGTCGATGTATAAAAACTTTTTACTTTAGGTAGCCCCAATGGAAAATGTCGCAAATGCTCAAATCGGGTGAGCGCACCCCACATTACTCCCGAGAGAGACACCAGTCGGGCGGGAACATTTGCTTCAATTTGACCAATGAAACACGAGCTGTATGCGCTGTTGCCCCGTCCTGTTGAAAACTGAGTTCTTTCAAATGAGTTTTCTCACTTCCAAATCCTCCTTAGAGATCGATTTGACATGCCTAAAGCAACTGCATGTTTACCTGCAGAGCGTCTTGGCGATCCTCAAACCTCCTTAGAGATCGATTTGACATACCTAAAGCAACTGCATGTTCATGTGCAATGCGTCTTAGGGATCCTCTAACCTCCATAGAGATCGATTTGACATGCCTACAGCAACTGCATGTTTACGTGCAGAGCGTCTTGACGATCCTCTAACCTCCTTAGAGTTCGATTTGACATGCCTAAAGCAACTGCATGTTTACCTGCAGAGCGTCTTGGCGATCCTCAAACCTCCTTAGAGATCGATTTAACGTGTCTAAAGCAACTGCATGTTCATGTGCAATGCGTCTTAGGGATCCTCTAACCTCCTTAGAGTTCGATTTGACATACCTAAAGCAACTGCATGTTTACGTGCAGAGCGTCTTGGCGATCCTCAAACCTCCTTAGAGATCGATTTGACGTGTCTAAAGCAACTTCATGTTTACGTGCAGAGCGTCTTGACGATCCTCTAACCTCCTTAGAGATCGATTTGACGTGTCTAAAGCAACTTCATGTTTACATGCAGAGCGTCTTGACGATCCTCAAACCTCCTTAGAGATCGATTTGACATGCCCAAGGTAACTGCATGTTTACGAGTAGAGCGTCTTAGCGATCCTCAAACCTCCTTAGAGATCGATTTGACATGCCCAAGGTAACTGCATGTTTACGAGTAGAGCATCTTGGCGACCTTTCAATGGTCTTAGTCTGTTCACATTTTCCGGTGTTCTCACTGTTAAGGTGGTTCTCCCAGTTGTCCTGGGTATTGCTGAGGAACCTGTGGATTGCAATGGACGAGCCCAACGTCGGATAGCATTACCCTGACGGACGTTTTCAGCATGGGGCACATTGAAGTGCAGTCGGAAGGCTCTCTGCGTGGTGATGACAGATGTAGATGTATAGAAAAACTTTCAGGGTGGGGTTATTTTGGGCCCCAAGCACGGAAATCTGGTGGCTTATTGTACTTTTCTGAGAGTTTTGCGTTTAATCAAAGAGATTCAGCCCTCTGGTGAGGGATATGATTCCTTTGATTAATTGTTCGCTTCGAATAGACATCATTGGGGTTTGTGCCCCAACGAGTTCAAATCTGTGATAGGTGAGTGCACTCGAAGATTATGTGGGATACTGTTTCGTTTGTCTCCTCGCATAGTCTGCACAGGGTTGAGCTTTGTGTGACCCCTATGCGGTGTAGGTGGAAATGTAGGGGTGCAAAGGAGGTTATAAGGCCGACTATTGTTTGAAGTTCCCTACGGTTTTTCCTGAGAAGTCCGTCAGTAAGTTTGGTGTTGGGTTCGGCCTCCATGAGCTTCTGTGGACATGTCCCTCAATATTGGACCATCTTCTTGTGGTCTGTTGGTCAAACCACATGTTGATGATCCTTCTGAAGGTAGTTCTTAGTGGGTCGTGATGACAGAACGGTCGTTTTCAAATACAGTGTGCACTGCAAGTCCACGGTGCTCCCCGGTCCAAACCATCTGTATCTACTATAAACGGGGCTACGTTACGGTTCTAACGAGACCCCACCCCTCATCCGATCCCCACCACAGGCCGATTCCTGGCCCTTCAAAACCAATTCATATCTTTTTCCCCACCCTGTACCTCCCTAAATCAGCCTAGTTATAAGATAACGGGAAACTTTAATGTGTTAGAATTTCACAATTTTGACCTCAAGTACAGATTCAGCGCACTTGAAAACCGCTTTGAACCAATTTTTAGCTCAATATACCGTTTAAATTTGCCCAATAAACGGGTAGGAAGATCACGCGTCACGTAGTAGAGCAAGGGAGCTGAGGGTGCAAATTAATTTCAAGAGCCGTCTTACTGGTCAGATACCCATAAAACAACACCTTTTTGGAAAGCTCTCCGGTTTATTATTGGCTGTATTATCTCACACTTTTAAATGCAATTGATGCGACGTTCTCGTGATAGGTGGCAGCACGAGGCAACACCGAGTCTCCATGGCAACACCCCAAATCACAAGGGTCGCCATCTGTCATAACACAATTTTTCCAACTTTCATCTTTCCACACTCTAAAGTGATGTTGACGAAGATCATGCATTGGTAGAAGTGAGGCTAAAGAGGGGGGAAGTTAAAGGACCAAAATTAAAGAAAACTAAAATAATACATTTTGTGCATAAATCCAAAATGTGAATATCAACCATATGTTTCGTTTTATTAATGTTCAAATAATCAAATTGAATCACAATTTTCAAAAACCTCCAATACAATCTATAAAATTCCATAGTTAATTTGAACATCCATAGTTGTGGATCAAAAATGGTCAAATTTAATTATTATGGGATTGTGGTCAACCGCAAATTTGATTATGATTGTATTAATTACCAAAATGTATAGGAAAATCTCTCTATTCTCATAAACAACTGTTCCCAATTTTCGTATTTTAAACTAAACCAGTTTCAATGACTCAACAAAATTTAATTCATCCGTTGTTGAAAAATATTCATAGACATCAATTTTGGATTATTCTGAATCTAACCCTCACTTCCCCAATTTAGAGCTTTTTCATGCATTACTGCATGAATTTTGAAGTGCATTGCATTCTTGAAATGGGTATTTGTTGCCGAACGAGATTCGGCAAGAGAATCGAAATAGAAATCCAAAGTTTCAACATAAATTCGAGCATTGTATAAGAAAAGTTAATTTGATGAAAATGTACTCATAAAATAGAAGAAAAAAAACACCAAAAATATAATTAAATAATTGTTATATTGTTGTGGAAATTCAAGAATTCATCACTGATTTTTTTTAAAAGAAATTATAAAGATCAGGCATTTTTGTTTAATAATTTGATTTTCATTTTAATAGAAAAAAGCTTGCTTATTTAAAGTGATGCTATCTGATAATATCAACGTACCGAAATATTCTACTAGTGAATTGTTTGGGAAGCTATGACTTCAGGAGGTAAATGAAAAATTTTGATTTTCTGTTTGAAATCTTGATTAATTTTTTGCATAGATAGATACTGAACTAAGTATAATTTCGAACTGGTTAATCCAAACTTCTTTATCTCAAAACTTTGTTAAAATGATTTTAGAAACTTACTGATGCAATTACGGATTTTAGACCGCTACCTAATAAATTAATTTGTGTTTGATCGTGCAAATATGTCAGTACAAGTAGGTGTTTACTAGAGTATCCGCTATTTTGAGAAAGGTAGTATTTTGATGACCTCAACCCAAAATTTGGGTTAAAATGTCAAACAAATGAACCCTGCACTTTTTGCATAACAAAAACCTAACCCGGTAGCTCGATTTTGGTTTTTGAAATAGGTACTTTTTTTGTGCCAATATCTAACTTTTGAATATAACTTTTACATACTTCTTTGTTAAATTGTGATACTTCGTATACTCACGTTTTTGGGGTCGCTGAACTCGAATAGGCAGTCTAAACAAGTCGACAGCAACAACTTTTGACAGTTTGTAATCTCAAAATCGTCAAAAATGACAATTTTTCAAAATTCATTGTAAAATTCTGAAAATTTGTATTTTTACGTATTTCTGTTAGAATTTGATTTTTTGACAGCGAATTCGAGTTCAGCGACTCAAAAAACATAATAATACGAATTTTCATAATTTTACAATGAATTTAGAAAAATTGCCATTTTTTGACATGATTTTGACGTTTTTGACATTCTAAACTGTCAAAAGTTGTTGCTGACGACTTGTTTTGACTGCATATTCGAGTTCAGCGACCCCAAAAACGTAAGTATACGAAGTTTCACAATTTTACAAAGAAGTTTGTAAAAGTGATATTCAAAAGTCTGATATTGGCAAAAAAAACGTATTTCAAAAACCAAAATCGAGCTACCGGCGTAGGTTTTTGTTATGCAAAATATCTGAAAAAAATCGGGGGTCATTTTTTTGACATTTTAAACTTTAAACAAAATTTTGGTTTTGGATGGAGGTCATCAAAATTCCACCTTTCTATAAAAGAAAAAAAAAGGCACCCTAGTGTTTACGTACTTTTAACTTTTACAACCCCCTCACTAACCCTTCCGAATTCAATCATGATCTGTCAACATCCTTTTGACTTCTACGAATGTATCTTCCAACTCTCTGATTTTTCTCACATTCTCTTTTCTCTCATTTTCCTTTCTTTGGAAGGAGCATGGCACTGTTTCTCTGTCGAATTTATTTTCAAGACCTTGAAGCTATCTATACCTACACTTTATTCATATGCAACATTTTACTGCTAATTACGAAATAAGCGAGTTAATTAACTTTTCTTGCTTAATTCATAAACAAGCCTTACAGCTACCGCATTGATGCAGTAGCAACAGTAACGCCATACTTCAATTAAAATTTAGACAAATGTTTATTAGTTTTGATTACTATTTTTGTCATAAATATGACTTATGGCTACGGTTCTTTCTGAAAATTCCGATACCAAATTAGTTAACAACCGATAAAATCAAGGTGTTTGGGTGATATTGGCAAAGTTTTCTTGATGATTTCTGCTTACAACGGAGCAGTTCCAAAGGAAATGTCACTCCATCAGTTTTCATCCAATGGAAATGGTTCACCTCCCGTTGGAAAGTTCTCAACTTATGCCAAAACGTTACGCTGCTTAAACTATTCCAAAAATATAAACATCTGCGTTACACGCAAAGTTATTAATAAACTATAAACAATCCTTCATTTATAATTATGTGATTTAACAATAAGCAGGCTTACTGCATGATTTATCAACCTATTTTGGGTTGATATAGTTTTATCCATTAGGTATCTAAAATTTTATTCACCCTTTTGAAGGTAGATGTATGGTTTTTTATTGATACTTTCCAAGAACTAAACGACTCTGAGAAATGTATTTGATATTATATAAAAGAGTGGAATTCAACAATATACAGAATATGGTCGATCAGACGAGGGTATAATTTCGAAAATTTCGATTTTAAAATTTTTGGAGCCATTGCAAAAACATACCGTCCTCCTCTTTTTTTTTATCGAATTCTCTGCATATTATTCCTGTCAATTATATAGGTATGGTGAGCTGAGGGAAAGCAATATATTGGCTATTACTCATATAGCTTTTAACTGTTAACTGTATTTATCTGTGTTGAGACTTCATGGATAGATGTTTGTGCAAAAACAGATAAACAATCTTGTGGGTCCATCTTCATGATAAAGAAATAAAAAATAGCTGTCAACGATTGGGATCAACCGGGCTTCCTGGTCCGCTGACTTGTAACCAGAGACTGATGAACAGCTCAATTAAAAAATAGAGATTTTGGATGAACTGTTAAAAATGGTGAGGTCTAAATTCTGCAGAAGCAATGTAAGAGCTCTCAGCTCTGAACAAATTAAATTGCAGTTCCCTAAATCAGGAACAAAAACATTGGGGGTACGTGAAGAGCCGATTCAAACATGGGAATCTCACATACCTAAACATATTTAAAAAAGGGTATTTTCATTAAATTTTTCTTCTTTATGTTTTTCTATCTAACCGGACGTCGGCAATCCTGTGGCAGGAGCATTGCTTCCTCTGCTGTATTGAAAAGCTCCACAACTCGTTCTATTCCAGTGCACAATCACAGGTTTTGAAATCACACACAGAAAGTTTAAATTTAATGGGGAGCCTCTGTGGAACATCAAGATACAAATGGAATTCCGGGCTCCAGCCTTATCAGCTGAGTAAGAAAAATTAGTTTCATTTGTTTCCCTGACCTATGTGTCAAAGGTCGAAACACTTGTCGTGCTATAATGCACCAAGGAGAAATTTTTATCTAGAGATTTGTATTTTGTCGCGCCTATAAGTGGTGGTGTGTAGCCAAAAGACATGTGGAGCAAAGTTGTTCATCACTGGTGACATGAAAACCATCGTCAAAAAGGTCAACATGAAAACTATTGTCCAAGGCAAACCATTGGCATTATCACGAAAAGGTCAGAAGATTTTAAAAGAATCCTTGTCAAATTCTGTGAAACGGAAGACAGTGGATGAGATGAGTGTGATGTAGTACTAAAGTAGTACGATCGGAAATTGTTTCTTGTAACGCACTGCGACAACTAACATAAGAAGATGTGAAGAACATCAATAACTTATCGGGTTTATCGAAAAAGTTACCCGAGTTTGTAAAATACCGTTGACGGAACAATCGAAGCTCCACAATCACTTACGGTCACGTATACCTCATTTAAAAACACAGTTGATACGCAAATAATTTATTCATAACACAATTTTAGAAACAAATAAGTTTTCAGAATTCATTGAACTAAGACAGTCACGCATAACTATGTTCCTAATCGTAAATATTTAAAACTCAATACTGTTGGGCACGAACCCCATCTCTTTCCCTCCAAGGTCGGTGATGAGACTTTCCTGTGCGGTTCAACTGCTCATAGTTGATTTGATTTGGGTACTGCCAAGACATTGAAAATGTGCGCCTCATTGACGTACGCCTTGCCTAAATAAATAATGTTTCTTCCTTCCTAGCGAAACTTCGTGATTGTGTCAAAATATCGAGCATCTAAAGCACTGCGACAAGGGGGAAACACTTGTCGTGCTATAATGCACCAAGATTTTCTATAATATTACTATAATTTGAAGGAGCGAGAAGAAAATAATAGGTACACAGATTCAAAGGCATGGTTGTACAATTTATTCAAGGAACCAAATATGTATTTGATCCGAGAAGAATTCTAAGGGGTTTTGATTAGGCTGGAAAGCAGTTATGTTTTATATCAACTCTTCAATACTTCTAAAGAGAAACCGCTAGGGGCAGGTTTGATGGATTAGTCTGGGTAGTAATCAGGATCAGGTATGATATCTGGAATTAGTCAATTAATATCAAGATCGTTAATTATCGGACTGAGATAGAATCTTACCAGCTGATCACCCTTAACGTCACCCTAACGTACTCAAGAAATGGGAAAAGTAGACTCTCCAATATGTCCATACTGCCAGGAAATGGACGATGATGTGCTCCACACTTTCTTCGTATGCAAGCGATGGGCTACAGAAAGAAGAAGGCTGCAGGATGCTCTGGAATTACCACCTCAAGATGTGACACCGGAGGTGGTAGTAGCCAAAATGATTGAACGAGAGCGAAATTGGACTTTTGTAGCTGCCTACGTTGAAGACATCCTCCAGAAAAATATCATCTTGGAACGGGAGAGACAGAGGAGGAGGGAGCACATGGACAGAGAGGACTGAAGAAATTTCTCAACGACTCGGCCTGAAGTAATGTGTTAAACAGTTCCAGGCTGAGTTCCAACGTGGGAAAAGGAAGTTGAGGTTTGAATCCCACATAACCCGGAGTGCGGTCCCTTGCGGGTATCTTACGAGATCCGATTACCACCTTAGGATCCTAAAGATTTCCTAAGAGTTCGTGACCTTGAGGGGACGTTAGCAGCGTCGTACTTTAGAATGGCTCATTCAACGTCACCCGTTTGGGGGGACCTAAAGGCACACGACACCAGCCTAACCTTTCTATAAATGTAACACTACAGGTCATCTCAAAATTACTCGAATACTGGTGAAGTAAATAACAATCGTTTTTCTTCAAATTCCCCATTAGTACCTACTAATTATGTTGATGTAGAGGATAGGTTATTCGAACACCCCTCCAACTTGGTTATTTTTCGTTTCAAGTCGCGTAGAAACCGAATGTGCCATCTGAAGTCCGCCTCCGCCGTCTCGCTTTATTAGCCTTCAACTCGATCGAAAAAAATCCGTTCGTTTGCGCACAGGCTCTATTTGGTCGATTAGAGCCTTGTTTTTATTATAATTTCACATACTTTAAGTAACAAACCTGAGTTTTAAGACACTACTTCTTCGCAGTATTGTTCTTAGTTTGCATGATCCTTCAGCTGTTTTCTCATGAACATTGTGTGAAGTGCTCCCTCCACTGAAGATTTTCAGGTAAAATCCTGGTTCATTGTCATAGAGATAAATGCTTGTTCATACTTGTTGATAATTTACCCAACGGAAAACCCAAAAACATGAAGTTCGTAACGACAAAGACCTATAAATGTAACTAAACTGCGGTGTTCCGCACTTGAGGCTTACAATCTTTGCGTTAAATCCTTGTCCTGTTTACGTATTGAAAACTGAAAATGAGAAATTAGCCCATGAGAAATTTATTTGTACTGAAACTAACATGAAATTCGAATTCAGGATTGAGGAAATTGATTCAGGAAAACGGCGTTTCATATCGAAATGAAGAAGTTGATTAGTCAACCAGTAGACAACAAGACAGCTGGGGAGAAAATATCGCGTTGCCCAATCACCGTTAACGTCACATCAAAATTAAGGGAACCGTTCTCCCGGTTCCATTTGGGTTAGCATCTTCATTTGCAACTTCAAGACTATGGTAACGGGTGGCGTTAAGTTGAAGTCGCCAAAAACTCTATTACAAGCGATAGTGTCGATCTAGTGGGAAGTGTCGCAGTGCGCTGACTGCGTTCGTGACGGCGCCGACAGGCATATGAATACATTAGGTTTGTATGTTCAGAAAGGCTACGCCCTTCTAGGACATAATTATGCATATATATTTTAACCCTGGAATGTCCCGGCTAAATTTCCAACACTTAACTCCCCGGTGGGGTGTGTCAAACCCCAACTTTGAAAAATGTTAGAAAATTCAAAAATAAGTTACACTTGAATCAAATTTTATTTTTATTCTGTTATCAAGAGTGTAAAGAAACATGAAGTAGGTACCTAAGCTCATGAAGAAAAAAGTAATAGTAAGGCAAACCTCAAGCTCTGAAGAAAAAAATAATAGCAAAAAGGTACCTCATTGTAACAAAATTTCAATATAAAATTAGCACATTTTCATTTAAAAACAAAAATAAATAAATAAATAAAATCTACAAAACAATTTTTTGAGATTAGTTTGCAAAACCCAAGAACTAGAATGAAAAGGTAACAAGCAATAGGATCAGCATTCTCAACACTTTGAAGATCTATGATGTTCACAGAAGGAAAATCGAACTATTTTCTCCGAAACTATAACTTTTGACGCTTCTTCATCGGAGGCAACTTCTTGTAACTCGACATTATCTCCCGTGTTTGAATTTTCTCCGCCAAAATATACATCTTCTTCCTCCAACTGTTCCAAAATAGATCTAATGTCTTCACGATCCGAAAACTTGCGTTTTTCAGCCATTTCTAACGATGAACATTTAACACAACTGTGGGAACCCCCACAAAAATGGCACTTGCTATAGAGAAAATCACTAGCGGTTAACTCCCCGGTGGGGTTTGTCAAACCCCAGGCTCAAGAAAGTACAACACTACACAGAAGTCTTGAACGTAATAAACTGGGAAAAGGCTGAAGCCTTTAGGGAAGAAGTGGGGGGAGCCAGAAATGCGGGATTCAACATGATAAACTGACTTTAAATCGCGATTGGGGTTTGACAAACCCCACGGGGCATTCTAGGGTTAAACACAGTTGATATACAAATCATTCATTCCTAACACAATTTTATAAACCAATAAGTTTTCATAATTCAGTGAACTAAGGCAATCACGCGTACCTACCTATGTTCCTAATCGTGAATATTTAAAACTTAATACTGTTGAGCAAGAACCCCGTCTCTTTCCCTCTAAGGCCGATGATGAGACTTTCCTATGCGGTTCAACCGCTCCGAGTTGATTCGGGGACTGCCTAGATATTGAAATGTGCGCCTCATTGACGTACGCCTTGTCTAAATAAACAATGTTTCTTCCTTCCGAGCAAAATTTAGTGATATTGTCAAAATATCTAGCATCTAAAGCACTGTGACAAGGGGAAACACTTTTCGTGCTATAATGCACCAAGATTTTCTAATATGAAGGCGCGAGGGTAAAATAATAGGTACACAGATTCAAAGGAAATGGTTGTACGATTTATTCAAGGAACCAAATATGTATTTGCTCTGACAAGAATTCTAAGGGTTGATTAGACTGGAAAGCAGTTATGTTTTATATTAACTCTTTAATACTAATACAGAGACACCGCAAGGGGTAGGTTGGATGGATCTGTCTGGGTAGTAATCAGGATCAGGAATCAATAAGTTAATATCAAGATTATGGGACTGAGATAGAATCTTACCAGCTGATATGAAGTCAGGCAACGTAATGAATCTTATTAGAGAGTTATTGGTGACCACTAACGTGCCCGTGACGTCACCCTAACGTACTCAACAGTACGCTAGGCGTACGCAATAACGCAGAGGCGTACCTACGTTAGAATGGCTCATTCAACGTCACTCGTTTGGAAACCTAAAGGCACACGACACCAGCCTAACCTTCCTGTAAATGTAACACTACTGGTCACCTCAAAATTACTCGAATACTGGTGAAGTAAATAATAATAGTTTTTCTTCAAATTCATCATCAGTACCTACTAATTATGTTGATGTAGCGGGTAGGTTTTTTGAACACCCCTCAAACTTGGTTATTTTTCGTTTCAAGTCGCGTAGAAACCGAATGTGCCATCTGAAGTCCGCCTCCGCCGTCTCGCTTTACTAGCCTTCAACTCGATCGAAAAAAATCCGTTCTTTTGCGCACAGGCTCTATTTGGTCGATTAGAGCCTTGTTTTTATTATTATTTCACATATTTTAAATGAGAAACCTGAGTTTCAAGACACTACTTCTTCGCAGTATTGTTCTTAGTTTGCTTGGTCTCTCAGCTGTTTTCTCGTGAACATTGCGTGAAGTGCTCCCTCCACTGGTGATATTCAGGTGAAATCCTGGTTCACTGTCATAGAGATAAATACTTGTTCATACTTGTTGATAATTTACCCAACGAAACACCCAAAAACGTGAAGTTCGTAACGACTATTGACCAATAAGTGCAACACCGGAGCTCCACACTTGAGGCTTACTATCTTTGCGTTAAATCCTTGTCCTGTTTACGAATTGAAAACTGAAAATGAGAAATTAGCCCTTGATAAATTCATTTGTACTGAAACTACTTTGTAACATGAAATTCGAATTCAGGATTGAAAACGGCGTTTCATATCGAAATGAAGAAGTTGATTAGTCAACCAGTAGACAACAAGACAGCTGGGGAGAAAAAAGCCACAGTTCCTTTGAGCCTGACGGCTAAAATTAAAAAACATGAATATGCTTTAGCCGTACACGACTCACTCCTCGTCGATTCTCTGAACCCGACCCCCCATCGGCCTCTGAACTCTGTTTATCATTCAAAACAAAAAAATGTTTTAGCTCCTCGCTCTCACTTTATTATAGAAATGATCACGACGATTGAGCTCTTGTGAGATGATGATCTCCTAATAGAAACTCGCGAGTAAACATTCACTTTATTATAGAAAGAGGCTAAAGAAGCTACATACGAAATTACAGCTTCCTATAGTGTAAAGTATAGAAATTACCTATTAAAATAATTTAACCACCGCTTCACAAATCTAACCGTTCTCGCAATATTCGGATCACCTGCTATGAATCACATAATCGAAACACCAGCTCAATGAAATCATCAGAAATTAACAAGCGGTTGCAATCATGTTCACAATATCAATAATTGAGAATGATCACCTGTGTGTAAACAATTATTCATATAACCATGCTCATAACTCAGCTTGTTGGCCACGCACTTCGTAGTAGTTAATATAGTATGGTTGGATAAATCGAGAGCTTTCGAACGAATGGTCAACGAATTTTGTGGGATGAAAAACGACGAAGTATCATATCCCTAGCAACGACTCGGTTGTAAGCGGAAATCATCACAATTATTGGCGCTACTTTTGTTGCACTCTCGTGGGACATTTTTCGGTAGTTAGGTCACGGCTAAAGCATATTCATGCTAAACTCAGACCAGCGGCTCCAGCTGTTGCACCACTGGCCCCCATTTCACGGAAGGCTGACGCGGCATCTCACACTGTTAAGTCGTAATTTTCAACCATTTAGGCGGGAAAAGGGAGACGGAGAATGCATTTGTCCTTCAGTATCGTCATATTGGTTCATTTCTCCGAAAGGCGTTTGGGTCATTTACTGTACCACGGTAGTGACTATTATGGCACTTCGCAAAAAACTTACTGAACCAGCAGTTATCTTGAATGAGTCTAAAGTTAAATGTCAAATGTTTTCTCGAATCAGCTTGGAGAGATTGCCATAATTCGTTGAATATGAAGTAATAAACCCTAACTCATCACTAAGAATACCAAATTTATTTATTTATTTATTAAATTTTATTTACGGGCAAAATTGCCCAATTTACAGTTTATGGTAATAATATTAATTTTCATCTAGATTTTACCAACAATGCTACGTTCAACATTAATCTCACAACAAACAAAAAAAGCTTTATATGGCAAAAAAATATGGATCAAAAATTCTCAACAATGATAAATAGCACAACAAAACAATTATAAGAATGCGGTAACATAAATAATTTAAGACATTTTTGACTATGACAATAATTTACAATGTCTCTTGAACGCCGGCTCACTTAAACAAAGAAGTTCGACATCCGACGATAAACCCACCAATCGGTTGAACTCCCTCTGGCATCTAATCAGGGGCCCACCATGCATATAGCTAGTCGTCACAGTTGGGAGAAAAAAAGTGCATGTGGCGAGTTCGATAGGGAGGCACATAAAAGTTAAAGTATGAGAGCAGAGAAGGACAGTCAATTCCACCATTGACCAATCTATATAGGAAAATTACAATTTTACAAATTACAATGGGGATCAAACTCTTCCCATTTATTGCCCATTTTGAAAGAGAGATATCTTAGGAACCGGCGCTTTACTCGTTCGATCATCTCCATTGAATTTAGGTAGCATGGAGACCATACCACAGATGCATGTTCAAGTAATGGGCCGACCAACGAAGTATACAGCATCGATAAGGCAGCAGGATCTGAGAAATCCCTGGTACTTCTTTTTATAAAATCGAGCACTTTCATGGCTCGCGAACATGTGTTCTCAATATGGCCAGAAAAACTGACATGGTTATCAAAAAGGACTCCCAGATCCATGACTTCCGTTTTTCTATGTAAGATCTGTCCAGCAATCGAATAATCCATCACAATCGGTGAAGATGAACGAGAGAACGAGACCACTAAACATTTATTAATATTCAGAGTCAGTTCGTTGTTTTTACACCAAATCGAGAGCACTCTGAGACAACTGAATCAGCTCACAGTCCTCCCCCTATTTCACCACTGCGAAGATCTTGAGATCTTCGGCAAACACTAAGTGCTGTACACCGTCCCCAATAGCCGATTCCACATCATTTATAAATATTAAGAACATCCATGGTCCCAAATGAGATCCCTGTGGAACCCCAGATGATGCCACAAACGACTTAGACAAAGTGCCCCAACCCGAAAAACCAAAAAGCCCCATCCCGTTGATTCTAGGACACGTTTACTTATTTATTCACGGAAAAATGGTACTATTTACAAAAATAACTTAAATTGATTCATAAGAGAGACAACAAACCATAATACAGAAATTCGAATACAAGCATATTAGGTAGTATCACATTGAGGGAAAATTGGTTTTTCGCAAAGTTCATAGCGATTTCGAACAACTCTCGAAAGCCCGTTCGCCCAAACAATAGCACAGAAACCTCATTGAGGTACGGCCATACACCCAAGGGTCTCCCACTTCGTTGTGATGGTCAGTTCGACGTCAATGAAGCTCTCAACTGTATGAAAGGTGGGATGGTAAAGAGACTGCATGACAAAGAGAGATACTTGCGGCAAACTAGCGGAATCACATGGGGAGGATTTTCCACAGAACCAGTAATGAGGGACTAATAGCAGAGATCTAGATCCAGGGGGTCTGGGAAAGTGAGAGAACGGCGTTTTTGCGGGTGGGACACACACACACACACACACACACACACACACACACACACACACACACACACACACACACACACACACACACACACAGAAACAGCTGATCTACCTTCTCCAAACCTCCACTAGGGTGTGCTGGCATCGTTTCATCAATCATTCTCACTCCGGAAATCCGACCTGTGCTAGGTATGTATGGTGTCAATTTTGGCGTGATCCCCTTCGGCCGTTCAAAATCTATGAGCAATGGTGGTTAAGAGCGGGCTGCCAAAACAGCGCCATGTCCTTCGGCGTGAAAAGCTTTACCTAGCCAAGTTTTTGCCAAGAGGAGCGAGTGACAAGAAAATCCTATAAGTCTAAGGGTGGAATTCATAGACAAAGCCTGAGTGTGTGTGTTCACTCGCACTCACCTAAATGGAGGGTCACCCTCAACTCACCAGTTCGAATTCATAGTTGAGTGGGGTGGTTCACTCAACAGTTAGGGGCACACTCAGATTACAGGAGCTCAACAGTGCACTCAGGGGACACTCAACGTTTTTTCAACATAAGTTGGCAGCCCTGACAGTATGTTGTAGGGGAAGTTTCCCTGGTTTGAGGGAAAAAAGGACGGGGAAATTCCCTCTCACATTCCACACTGATCAATAACAGTTCTCAAAGGTTACACTTTTCTTTTGTATTTGCTTTTTAAGCTCTTATCCTTGTTCCTTGGCGAGACAGGACATAGGCCTTATCAGACAAAAACCAAAGTTATTGGTCCTCCCGCCTAGATCGGGGCAGCCATAAGTTGAAGTGAATCCTTGTTGCTTGTTTGTTGACGTGCTGATAATTTGTGTTTATTATCTATTGATTTGTTGTATTGAATTGTATAATTATGTATAGAGTTGTGACAAAAAAGAAGTGAGAAAATGAGAAAACAATGATTCCCCAGTTAGTTTTGAAGAACAGATATATGTAGTTGAAAATAAGAAGAGTTATGGCATAATGAGACTGTTGGACAAAAAGAAGACGTGAGGTTTTGGAAGAGCTTCAAGCAATCACATTTTCTTGGAATTCTCATTGATTGTACATCCTGATGAATGGAAGGTACCTACCGACAACTCATTCCACAAACCAAGATGAATCTGAAAACCATGCACTACAAACTTGGTATGTAGAGATCGCATAAAATCAAAGAGCCACCAGCACTTTCAGCTGTGGTACCTAGTTATAAATCCTTTCCATTTATTTTAGGCTCCGAAGGGTTCGTAGTTGTTCATGACTGTATCTTTCCCGAATCGGAATAGTTTGCGAAATATTTCGTTGTTGATTGTGTATCATTCGAATGGGATCTGTCACATCAAACATGTACCTAACTACTGTTTAGGAACAGCCTAACTACTCTTATGTGTGCGTACTCTTATGAAGTTTTTGAATAAACTCCGAACTTGAATTAACGATGTATGTTCTACTATATTACCTATCACTATACCTACGTGAAAATAATAATAAAAGTTATCAGTTGACGCACTTAAGTGACCTCCTGCCGTCACTCAGGATTTTACACCATTGAGCTGAGGGTGATACTCACCTCAACGCCATTTTTTGTTTATGAATCCCGTTGAGTGTGCACTTAGGTTGCACACTCAGTGCGCCCTCAGGGTCGCCCTCAAATCACGTCTATGAATCGCACAGAGTGCATGAATTCCCTTATCGATACACTTAGGGGCCCACTCAGACTCAATTCCCGTCTATGAATTCCGCCCTAAGAGTCTAAAGGGCATTTTAAGTTCAAATCTCCGTGAAAAAAGTTGGTAATATCTTGAGAAATTTGACGGTTACTTTTAGATTCAGCGTCCAAAACAATAGACTTTTTTTTTTAGCAACTCACCTTGAAATGTTATTTTTGTTCGATCCTGTGTAATCTGCAGAATCTTAACTAATAAAATTTCATAACAGCTAAAGCTTGCAATGAGCTAGTACAATTTTCTTGGGTTCTTATTTGAAATGTACGTTTTTAGGTCGTCCCTCTGAAGCTTATTTCTTATAGGCAAGGCTTCGTTAATAGGAGGGACCGAATCCGTGAAAAAACCATAGGTTTGTGTGTGTGTGTGAGAAAAATTTTGTCGACGCTGGCCAGGCCACGATTCTCAACCGATTTACGAGATTCTTTCTTGGTTCGATCCCAATTTTAGTCTAGTTATCCAAAAAACCTAAGAAATTTTGAATTTCAAGACGGAAGAGGGAGAATAGAGGGGGTAAAGTCGAAAAAAGGGTTTTTTTAGACAAATTTTGTTGACGTCACACTTCTCAGCTTCTCATTTGGTCCGATTCCAATTTTAGACTTGCTGTACAACAAACCTTGGGAATTCCGGATTTGCTATCATGATGAGGGGGGGGGGGGGGGAGATAATTATCGATTCTTTCAGGCGCTGCCCAAACTAAAATCTTGAACGATTTTCGTGATTCCCTTTTTGTTCCATGAAGAATTCGATATATTTTTGGAAAGTATATCAGGATTTTCAAATTCCATCAAGAGAGGAGGAGAATAGAGGGGGTAATATTGACAAATCATGATGTTTTGACTATTTTCGTGACTCTTTTTTTGTTCAACTTTGAATTTGGTCTAATTTTGGAACTTATGTCAGAAGTTTTAAATTTCATCATGGGAGGACGTAAATGGAAGGAGTAGTACTGATAAATCATGGTGTCATAACAATTCTCGTCCGATTTTCATGATTTTCTTTCCCCCCAACTATGAATTCGGTCTACTTTTGGATCGTCTGTCAGGAATTTCAAATTTCATTATGAAAGGGGGTAATAGTAATAAATCATATTGTTTTAACTAATATCGTTAGATTTTCGTGATTATTTTTTTGTTCAACTAGAAATTCGGTCTTCTTTTGGAAGGTGTATCAGTAATTTCAAATTCCATTATGGAAGGAGGTGAATGGAAGGGGTGGTAGTAATTAATCATGATATTTCATCTATTCTCGTCAGATTTTCGTGATCATTTTTTTATTTAATCATAAATTTGGGTTAGTTTTGGAACTTATGTCAGAAGTTTTAAATTTCATCATGGGAGGAGGTAAATGGAAGGATTAATACTGATAAATCATGATGTCATAACAATTCTCGTCCGATTTTCGTGATTTTCTTCTCCCCCAACTATGAATTCGGTCTACTTTTGAATCATCTATCTGGAATTTCAAATTTCATTATGAAAGGGCTTAGGTAATAGTAATAAATCATATTGTTTTAACTAATATCGTTAGATTTTCGTGTTCCTTTTTTGTTCAACTAGGTACATAGAAATTCGGTCTACTTTTGGAAGGTGTATCATTTCAAATTTCATTATGAAAGTGGGTAATAGTAATAAATCATATTGTTTCAACTAATATCGTTAAATATTCGTGATTCTATATTTTTTTTTTTTTTTTTTTTTTTTCCAACTAGAAATTTGGTTCAACTTGAAACTTTTTGAAGGTATATCAGGAGTTTCAAATTTCATTTTGGAAGGGGCTGAATGGAAGGAGTAATAATAATGAATCATGATATTTTATGTACCTATTCTCGTCAGATTTTCGTGATTATTATTTGTATTTAATTATAAATTTGGTCTTAGTTTTGGAAAATATGTCAGGACTTTGATTTCTGCATTGCTTCAACTTTCAACCAGTACCACATTTCATCCATAATACGTACAGACACGTGCATGAATGTGGGTTATTTCTACTGCTGAGGGTGAAACTCTCAACACGGAACTCTGAGCAGGATTTTGAGGAGGTTTCATGATGAAGAACACATTGGGGGAATGTCGTGTTACGGATTCTGTTGCAGGGGAGCACGACCACGGGCACAAACACGGGGGCCACCTCGGCCACGGCCACAACCACATCACGCTGGGCCACTACAAGCACGCCCACGACTTCGCCGACAAGGCCTTCGACGTCCCCGTTCGGAAGTCCTACGAGGTCGTCGAGCCGTCGCAGGACGACACGTCGGACGTCGCCGCCGTCGAGGAGCCCGTCGCCGACGGCAGCGGCGCCGCGGATGACGGTGAACATGAACATGATTACGATGAGCATGACGACGGGGCGGGGTCGTCGCCCGACTACGAGGGCGACGATCACCCCCCGAGCGACGAGTTCAGCGTTTACGCTAAGATCGGAGCCGAAATCTACCCCTATCTCACAGGGGAAAAGCAATAATAAAAGACTTTTTATCAGATCGTTCATTTCACGACAAAATACCACAAATATATAATCATAATCGTAAAAAAACCGAAAAATAAAAACATTCTGTTAAAACTAGGGTGGTGCGGCCAGTGTTTGACACCTTAAGAGAAATTTTGACTTTTAATATAAATGAAATAATCGGTCAATCACAGAAATTAATGTTCATAAATATTACTTGACACGTGAGTGAAGCACCCCATCTTTTAGAACCTTCTAGGTACTTCATCAGGATGTCCTCAAACAGCTCGGAAATGAAAAAAAATCACAAATTCAAGCCACAAAACATCATAAATTCGTTTTTTCGAAATCAAATTTTTGACCCTCCACATTTTTTGTTGTACCTGTGATTGACACCCTATGATTGACACAGCAGTTCTTCCGCAATAAATGATTCCTTGTATCAACACATTTTATTTCAACATTTTACAAATAAATTGAGTATTTGAACTTAGTTTTATTAATCTAAATATAAAATTATTATGATTACTCATGAAGACAGAGTTGATAATATCACCGAATGTTTCATCACAAAATAGTTACAATGTTTTCTTGATACCAAAGGCACAATACGGTTCTAATGGTATACTAGCAGCTTGTGTGTTGCTATGTATTTATATAAATATAAAAAATAAAGAACGAATAGAGATCCATATTGACAGTACTGTCAATCACTGAGTGGATCATTTTGGGAACTAGTAATTGACATTTGCATTTTCACAAGTCATCTTTGATTATTTCCAAAAAGTGATAGCATAAATGCAAGCTACACATAAAACTGATCGAGAAAAACCATGGTAACATTCGAATTTGAAAATGTGGAGGGCATGTTGAAGCAGAATCACTCGCTTACCTCCTTAGTGAAATCACCACCAAAGAAACAGCACCAAAGAAATTAAAACACAAGGTTTTGTTGGGTAAAATTCTCCAGATTGCACGTAAACCCGCCTGAAACCTTTTTCCGCCTTCATACTTTACTGAGAAGGGGTCAAATAAAACTATTTTCTATGATTTCAATGGCTTAAATAATGACCCACGTGGTTCTTCAGTCGCCATGAGATTTAAGGTCAGTTTTTGGCTTAGATCAGTGGTCTGGATGCTCGCTACGCTCGCATCTCAAAAATACATAACATCAAGTAGTCAATCCCTCAGTAAAAATTCAGATTAGTTGGACAAATAGATTATTGTCCGGGTTACGGAACGATTACAAAGCATACCTAAATAACTTTTTCAAACATGTTACCGTGTTTTATTTAAGCCATTGAAGTCATAGAAAATAGTTTTAGCTTGGCGGGCATATAGCGGAATTTGACCCTGAGAAGGTATTTTTCCTCAAAATTCAAATGTATCAAGCCCGTAAAACACTTTTAAATGCCTTATTATTAAAAACTTCTTGGTGAGATGTCAACCACTGGTCCCTCCACCCTAATTTAAAAAAAACTAGCGCCATAAAAATTATAGGTATAAATTTGCTCAAGAACAAAAGCTCAAGTAAAAAACTCCTTAATACATATAGTTAGTATAAACCATGAACCCTCTTTGAAAAGTTATCAAACCTTCATTCCATTTTATGTGGGAATTTGATAGAATTGGTATACTTCATAATGTTGATATTAACGAGCAACGCATATTGGGATTCGTAAAGTATGGCAAAAAAATTTCCAGTCAACCTAAAACAATTACAAAGGTTCATTATTGAAAATAATACACCAAAACTACGGAGTATTCAGGGATAAATGAATCAGATTTTATAAAGGCACAAATTTCGAGATGCGTTGTTTAGAATTTCGCTAAAGCTCAATTATAACGCTATAAAACCCCACTTAAACGCATAAATTATAAATAGTGCCAAAATACACGTGCGTTTGATCGTAAAAGTACAAAAACCAAAGATTAGCTATCTCAGCCGCAAATGTGTCTTTTTAAAGCTTAGAAGCGTAGAATTTAACTATAAATTGTTGTTACAATCGAAATATTCAATTAAATTCATGTTGCTTTACCCAAAATTAACTTTTTGCGTTTTTCATATGTGTAATGGAAATTTTGTTGGCGAATTCTTGATTTTGTGGTGTTTTGCTAACGAACGAACGATTTATTTTTCTTGATACCTTATCTACCTGCAAAGAAAAATAAAGCCCCTCTGCCAGCCTACTCCTGGCTGGAAATGAAACTGAAAATTGCGCTGGGTTGAGGCCGTCAAATTTCTAATAATTGAATGAGATTCACGTTTAATAGTGATTAACAGGCTTATTTTCCTTTAAATTCCCTTTAAATCCTTTGAAACACAAACATTTAATGTTGATCAAATTTGCTAAAAATTAAAATTGCAATCCATAATTTTTAAGAAACATTTCCTTGGGAATTTCTTCATAGCACCCAAATTTTGAACCTAGTTGTAAAACTTTTTCAAAACAATATTTGATCACACTGCAATTGAGTTATAACAAAAAACGGTCTTTTACGTTGAAAATCATAGCTCACTTGAGAAAGAGCCCAAATATTCACCAAATTTCACTTGAATTTCAATAAATATTTTTCAAAAGTCGATGGTCGATAGTAAAGTATTATATAATTTTAATGTGATATTGTTAGAAAAGTTTGTACACCATAAATTATAAGTAAATTAGTAATTTTCCTGTCAAAGTTGTTCGAATTTCAGTCAAACCTCTGAATAGAGCAACAAAAATGCCTAAAAATACTGTAATTCATTGTTATAAAAGGACATATTTATATTTACATACTATCGAAAAATAGGGAGTGTTCCAAATGTATGGAAAAAATGGGTTTACATAAAGCAATGAACGAAAAAGGCCAAATTTCAGGTTAAAAAAGACTTTCTCAGGTTTCGCATTAAATACAAAAATGGTGTTATATTGCGCCACTGAGCCACAAACAATTGACAATTCAAGAACAAACTTGGGGAATTCATGAAAGATATTTGATTTTTCAGTTGAAAGTTTATTCAGATTTTATCTTTAATTTCAACAATTTAACAAAATTTATACATAAAAAGTCATGTTCAACTTAAAATACAATTTTCCCACAAATGCTTAGTGGAAACCACAGAAAACCAACGTCACAGTTTTAATTCAATAGCAACGTGACTGATTATGTCAACGCGGCGCAATTTTCATCCTTGTAAGCGACGGAAATGTGTTTCTTTTTTTCTTCGAAAATCAGTTGTTCAGTGAACCGATTTATTGATAAAAAGATATTTTCCATCGAATTGGGAGAATTATTCGTAGAAACAATGGAAAATTATTGTTAAACGAAGGAAAAGTCTCACCTCTGGGCCATTTTTTAGTGATCTTTTTCGAGGTCGAGTGAATTAAACCGCTGTTACGCCATTTTTATTAACATTTGGGCTAACCAAATAAAGTATTGACATTTTAGAGGGGTTTTTCAATAAGAAAAACAAACGGTTGATTAAAATTAAATTCAGCATATTGCCATGTAGCGGTAAAACAAAACTGAAGCAAATAAAATAGAGGCAATTTTGAGGGAGCATACATGACAAGAGTTGTCAGAATACAGTCTATTCCCCTAATCTCATGGTAATTCACTGAAAAATATGTGAAAGGATCTCATGGGGGCACGTCCCTTACGGAAATACGATATTAACGATCTTGTAAAAATGTAAATTAAAGTAAAGTTTATCAACCTTAAAACCAAAGTTCAAATAAATCTGTACACAAAATTGAAATGGGTACTGTGTTCTGACAGAATTGGAATCTGTATACAAAAATCGAATGGGGTGTACTAATTCTTGAGGGGTAGTTTTCTCTTGAATGAAGTCAGTTGTACTTCTTTCCGATCTGTTCCAGCCTAGATTGATTAGAAAACGCACTGAATTGAAGCAAATCGTCTCGGAATAATTCAGACTTTGGGTTAATAATTGGTTAATAATTAAATAGTTGATAAATAATCATTCTCAATGAAATGTGATTTACTGTAGGTAGGATTCATTTAATAAGAACTAAGTATAGGTACTGGAGATGTTTCTGGAATTGAATAATCCTAAGGAGTAATATGGATTATACATCTCAAACTCTGCATGAAAAAAGAAAGGTACAGCCCATGAAGTGCCTGCCTCTTTTGACATCAATTAACTGAGTTTTTAACGGGGTGATTGAGTTTTAGCTATGAATTCTGGGAATCGGAAATATTGAACGTCAATATTTGACGTACAGCCTCTTGAGAAGTTGTGGTGGTAAGGCGGTGAATCGGAAAAGTTGGGTAGGTACCATGGGGCTAGATAAAGATGGGACAATAAAGATACTTATGAGGATGGATAGGAGGTATGAAAATAAGTTCTGCTACTATGTGATGAGATCGGTGGATTGTGAACGAGCCAACCCTTGTTGGCCCCAAATTGGATTAAAACTGCCGGTGCAAAATCGCCGGCGTAAAAGCACCAGTACGAGTTTTTTTTTCGATTTCAACCAGAAATGCTGATCTGTTAGTCCAACTAATCTCTATTTTACTAGAAGGATTGATTTAGGATATTTTTTATTTTTGAGATGCGAGCTTGCGTTATCCCGACTACAAAACTACATGCATTAGTCCCAAGAATCGAGAACCGAAAAGGGTTTGGGCTTTGGTGGACGTCATGGCCGAACCGTAGGTAGGATGGTATGAACCGTAGCTCAGAATGAAAAAATCGGCCCACAAAACCATTTCTTAGTATTTTTGATACATTCTAAACCGCAGTTTGCATGTCACTGAATATCCTAAGAAGTCCAAAAAACATTTTTTTACAACTATTACAAAGTTTTCAACACTAGTAAGTTTGCAAGTTTAAGTACCATTTCTGTCGCTTACAAGCTAATAGAACAGGAGGAGGAACCCCGATGTGCCCCGTCAGCCATATAAAAAACCCTTTATGAATTATTAAATTTAATGATAATTATAAATAACCCTATAAATAAGACCCCTGTATATAACCGTACCAAAGAGCTTGTTATATAAAACGCTGTTATATTAGTTATTATGGTGTGAATAATACATGTTACCATTATTAATAAAATATTGTTAAAATCTGTAAATTGGCTATTTTCATTGTTTTGCTACCCAATCAAGGACGGCTGCAGTAGGGGAAGGTTAAGTTGAATTTATTGCATTATTCCTGATTAAGAAAATTATCCAATTCGATAAATAGTAGATAATTTATCGTCGCATGGGATAATTAATGGACGTGGAACGATGGGTAAATTTTCAAACAATCATGATTTTGAGTTTATTCCGTTTTTACGGATTACAACTTTGAATAATTATTTTAGACGGATGCAGAGAAATGGGCGAGCCTATAGTTGGACACTTAAATCCGATTCCACATTAAAATTATCGATATAAAATTAGCTTTCGATCAAATATGTCAACATTATTTTCCTTATATTCACATAATCTTTGAGACTATGATGAAATTGATGTTTTTTGAATTCGATAAGCGTATAATTTTTAAATAATTATCAAAGCCAAAACTTACCTCGGCCCAGTAGTTGGACGCTATACCTATTTTGGATATCGCTATTCGATTCTTTGAGATAATATCTATCAATTCAGAAATTCAGTTTTAAAAAATCAAATTTTCATTCAAATTGAGAAAATACGATTTTCTTAAACTGAATTTTTGAATTCGAGTTTTTATCACAAAAAAAAGAAAAGAAAACGATAAGTATTTATTTTACAAATATCTATTAATGACAACCAAAAAAACATTACTATTCCTTGGAAGTTTCCAGGATCTCGATTTTTAAACATTTCATCCGTTAAGTTCTACTCTTTGGGGTTGAGAAAAATAGATACCGATGTTACTGAATCATCCTTGGCCAATGTACGATTTTTAAGCCAAATTTCATCAATTTCGGTCCAGTAGTTTTGGAGAAACTCTTCAGACAGCAGGATTTTTTTCCATTTTTGGAATCTACAAATCTTGAAACGTAAACCACCAAATTTTTACGGGGGGTTAACATTCCCCCCCCCCCCTTGTCGATTGCAAAGGTTCATTATTGAATGTAATAAACCAAAATCATCATGAATAATCAGAAAACCTTATTGAGGCCATCATTCTTACCAAAATCAGAAAAACAGCAAACGTACGAACACCACTACTTTTGAAAACGGAATGAATAAAATAGTGTAAACTCAAAGGTTACGCTAAGATTCTTACATGGAGTGGTGATAATGTATTTGCCAGAGGAACAGCCCCACAGTCGGTGAAAGTACCAAATCCTATGGTATTGAAGACAAAGTAACCAACTGTCCAACTATTGGGTCCTGTCCAACAATTCAGTTCGTTACCCTACTTATTATATTCCGAATTTCTTAGCAGTCAATCAATTTATGCCACGAATAACCACCACTATAACTCTAAACATAGATTGAGCTGCATTGTTATCAAAGAAACTTTGGCAATCATAAAGAATATATCTGGTACTTATATGTTTGCGTTTGTGTTGTACTAATGTTGAAATAACTCAGCGAAGGGAGCAGTTTATCAATTGAAGAAGGACTGTTTCTTTGTACAAAAAAATTCATCAATATGTAGATATGAGCTCGATCACATGAATATATATGTGATTTTGATAAAACTCTGCTGGAAGTATGGGGGTCTGGACCGACATGGGTGGCTATAAATTTCATGGCAAAAGAACCAATGGCAGAAAGCCTTCATTCATGCAAAAATCTTCATCTTCTTCGAAAATCTTCTTCATATTAAAATACACTCAATATGAATACAAGCAGTCTAAAACACGAATAAAGTGAAGTTACATGTTTCTGGAAGGTTTTGTTTAAAGAACATTGTTTCCAAGTGATATTTTACGTCAAATAAGTAAATAACTACAATTTACGCCAAAAATGACCCCCTAATATTGACCAGCTGAAAGCTCAAATCGTAGAAACAACTAATGCCTTTCACTGTCTGACGACTGCGTACATTCTTTGATTAATCAGACCTGGAAGAAGAGGCGGTCCGTGATTTTCAAAATTTTTGTATCATCGGAATGTTTATGTGAATAGTGCTGCAATGAGGCTAATGGTTCGTGAGCAGTAACTCGACCATGAATAGCAACAATCTATCGTGGAGAACGATTTCTACTCAATATAATTTACTATTTATCTGATTCGCTTCTTTTGCATACTAACCTCTGCTATAAACTCTAAATGTACAGAATCGATATTGTGTTGGTGTTGGCGTCCGCTGTTTCGAAATTTAAAGAGATGAAGTACACAAAGAAGGACAATACTGGTGCCTTACAGTACATTTTTATCTCAGAGCTTACGACATGAACGGACGATACGGTACAGTACTAAAGCATTGAATATGAAGGCGATTGATCTAGCTATGCAACATATTTATGTAGACTTCACTTGACGGTCATGATAGCACCTGGCGGATAGAGAGGGAACCATACACATTGGGGTGCCCGCTATTTTGAGAAAGGTGGAATTTGACGACCTCCACCCGAAATGTGGTTTAAAATGTCCAAAAAAAAAATTACCCCTGAATTTTTTCAGATTTTGTTCATAACAAAAACCTAAGCCGGTAGCTCGATTTTGGTTTTTGAAATACGCTTTTTTTGCCAATTTCAGACTTTTGAATATAACTTTTACAAACTTCTTTGTAAAATTGAGAAACTTCGTATACTTACGTTTTTGGGGTCGCTGAACTCGAATATGCAGTCAAAACAAGTCGACAACAAGAAGTTTTGATAGTTTGGAATCTCAAAATCGTCAAAATTATGACAAAAAATTACAATTTTTTAAAATTCATTGTAAAATTTTGAAAATTCGTATTTTTACGTATTTCTGTTAGATTTTGACTGTTAGAAATTTGAGTTCAGCGTCTCAAAAAACATAAGAATACGCATTTTCATGATTTTACAATGAATTTTGAAAACTTGTCATTTTTTGACATGAGTTTGGCAATTTTGATATTCCAAACTGTCAAACGTCGTTGCTGTCGACTTGTTTTGACTGCATATTCTAGTTCCAGCATGCATGCAGTCCCACCTATAATATGCGAAGCCTGGCTAATATTACCTAGTTTCAGAGGGACGATTTGAGACAAATAGGCTGAGCTCTAATCGTTGAACTTGCTTTAAGGACGTCTCTCTGAAACTAGGTAATATTAGCAAGGCTGCGCATAATATAGGAGGGACGCCCTATTGAAATTGATGACCGTGACGCATTTTTATGGGTTATATTCGTGTAATCACCGACAGACGAATACGATTACACGAATACGAATATAATCGCAGACGACTCAGAATCAACGAATGATTATCGTGATTACAATCGTATTCGTATTCCACGATAAGATTAAGCCCAACACTGCTAGCGGTTTATTAAAACGCATTTACTAGAAATTTCGGTCTCAATTTATCGCAGCGAATTCATCATTTCAATTCCAGACTCTTTTAAATGGGGAGAATGCCTACCAATTATGACGGATAAACAGAAATACCTGTGATCCCAATTTACAGTGGGATCTGTGTATTTATTGTGTATATAATTTCGCATTTAATTTCTTCTTGTATGTATAAACTGTATGTATAAATGGTATGAAAACTAGCTTCATATAATTCTATTTAATGTTATGATAAGACGTGTACCTGTATGAGCAAATATGCGGGCTGGTATTGGATGTATTCAGGTTCTCCAAATGCCACATTGGCTGTTTTATTTTGTTGGCTGTTTATAAATTTGCTTTCGATTGCCGAATTTCCTGTGTACTGCCAGGAAGAAAAACTTGTTTTGTTTTGTGTTGCGGCAGGTTTCCACGGCCACGGCCACAAACACGGCGGCAGCTTCGGGCACGGCCACAAACACGGAGGCTTCGGCCACCTCAACCACTTCCACGACTTTGGCAAGAAACACGACGACGACACTTTTGACGATGGGACCCCGGTGACGTTTGACGACGACGGTTTCGAGGAAGACGACGAGGAGGGTAACGACGAGTATGACGTCTACGCGGCCATCGGAGAAGAGATTTACCCCCACCTCGGACGGTGAAATCACTGGAAACCTGTCACTGGAAACTAACCACTGGAAACGGCACCTAAAACTAAGGACCACCCAGAAAAAATCCCTAGAGTTGTGAAAACATGAACCAAAATCACTTTGTTTATCGCGAATAACGAAAATAATCTGTTAAATGCTTGAGATCATGAAATAGGGTGGAGTACCCAGTAAATTCAACACTCCAGTTTTGTATAAGATTTTCGAATATTGCTATAGGGTGCACAGTTGTAAAAAAGAGGGAAAAATCCATTTAGCGAAACTGGGAAATTCAATTAATTCAGTTCAGTAACATTTAATTAATTTAAAGATGAATTTTCAGTAATAGTCGATTGTTATATTAAATGATGCAGTCGTTCAACCATTTAAAATAGTTCAAACCAGGGCTCGTGGTGAAAGGTATATTATATTATGGGTATAAATTATATATATAGTTATTCCATAATTTTTGTGATTGGAATGCACCCTACAGTGATACGAAAACATGATTTGGACGAGAGAAGTAGTAGGCATAGTAGGTGTTTTGAAGTGTGCGCATTAAGAACCTTTTAAAAAATCTCCATTGTATTCCAAAATGGCATTGCCATTTCTGTAATGTAGAAACTGACTACTGGAAACGGACCCTAAAACTATGTGCCACCCTAGTGAAATCACTTGAAGTGTGAAAACCATAAACCATAATCACTTTGTTTATCGTAAATAACGAGAATAATCTGTATATTTCTTGAAATTACGAAATAGGGTAGGCTGGTAACAGTTTCAGTTTTGAAGTGAAAACACACAATTTTGGTGAATATTTGTATGTTTAGACGCTATAAAAAAGCTCCATTGGGATCCAACTTGGAATTGCTGTATATAGACACAAGCTTACCTCAGTAAATTTCAGCTTCTAATTACTTTGGAGGTGCACATAAAGACTTGTTCAAACTAGGTGTTGTGTTCAAACAACTGACCAAGGTTCATTTGTAAATCTGTTTAAACTGTGTGGGGTTTCGTTTAATGACATTGTTATTTACCGTTCATAAGTTTCGTTCTCAGTGCGCTTTCTGACAGTTCTCGAACTCATCAGAACTGGAACGGAAAATCCCGGGGCGTTCCAGAACTTGTGGAACCGCGTTCTGTACTGCAAACGATTTCAGAACTTGGAAATGGAATAATCTGTGTTATTTTTTGTAACAAACTCTTCGTCGTCGAATCTTGGCACAATTTTCGCCGAAAAAATTCGAGTTTCGTGGCTGTAGACGAGATCCAACTACAACTTGAATCTCGTCCACATCGTCTACAAACCATGGAACTTCACCACCATCTTCGAAACTATCGCTTTCCGAACTTGACGAGCGACTAGTTGACATTTCGATGAAGAAATTCAAATGAAGAACAGCGAACAACAGAACAATGCGAAATTTTACAGTGAAAATTACAGGGAACACGCGGCAACCAAAGCCGAAGAGAGCGTATTGTTTACTCCACGAGCTCCGAAAAATTGTGAAATGCGCATGCGTTAACTACGTCCTTGCGTTCGAGTTCTGACAGTTCCGAAAAAAATCGGGGACTGTTAGAACCGTTCGGAACTGGGTTCGCAAAACACTGCGAACGCCGAACTCGGCGTTTCGGAACTGGCGCATTAATATTAGTTCTGCTGCACTTGCCCAGAACCGTTCCGAACTGGCAGATCTCACACTGAGAACGAAGCTATAATGGAAACTACTAACATTTCTTATGGTGTTTATGGTGATACGTGATCAAGTGGTTGAATTATAAGTGAAGACTATGTGCGAATACATCCCATTATTTAGGTAGATGACCAATCTTTATGATGACAAAAAAAAAGCCATTTTTGCTCAAATTGCATGATCAAACAAAACAAAAAATGGTTTTTTTTGTCATTAAAAAAGTGATAAAAACAGAAATAATGTTTCAAACAATGATCGTGGGTATAAACACTGAACCAACTTATCCCCTTTACCAATCATCGACCAGGGAAGAAGTCAGAAGTTAGTCTCTGGGGTCCTCAGCTGATTAGTTCATGTTCAAAGCTTTTAATAGTATTCAACGTGTTCCAAAAGGACTAAATTCCAAATTTCGTCACCGTTGGTCGACTAGGAAAGGAATTAACCTCAGAGGCCCGTCGGGTGATTAGTGCTACTCCTAACCTTGTAATTTTTTTTCAAGATTTCCTATTTTTTGTGCTCTGTGGGCTGCCCTGAGCTTCCATTAGCTGAAAATATCCATTGTAGAATGGCTACCATGCCTTTGAATCCGATGAGTTCTTCATCATTGGGCCAAAGTCTGTAGACCCCATAGATGCACATGGTAAAGGTACAAATATACGCACGCAGAAAGGAGTGAGGGCTAATTTTGCACGATCCATCCTCGTACCAAACCTTGCGGGCGTCCAAATGTCACAAATCACGTAGCTAAAATCTTCACGAAACTGACCGTTTGAGGTGCAAATTGAACATTCACAGAGCAAACTAGATGTGTCAATGATGCACGTCGCTCTTCAGACGCTGCCCTATACACCCTCAAGTTTTCAACTTCTGCCGTTATGAAAATCGATGCTACAAGGCGAGAAACGTCAAAAGTATTTCCACACGCCTCTGCAGGCCAAATCTTCTTTGAGCCTCACAGTTTTCCCATTTGTCTGATACATCATCTGATCCTTAACACGATTGTCCCGTTCCGTTGTCATCAGCTCACATAAGATGTCTTTTACTTATATTATGTTGGCGGTGATCAAATCACTAATCGTTCAAATTAGAGCGTGTTTCAGATTGACCACATTCAAGGCAGAATCATCTCGTTAAATCAGCATGTTTACTGACATCCTTTTATAGCTATCTGCTAGTGCACCTCTGAATTCTGATGAGACAGGATTGGAATTAAGTTTCTTACATGGAAGTACTGAGAGTCATCCTGATGATTCGGATCCTGAAAGATGAAAAACTGATCTTTCTACTGCTCTTTTCTTATTAGCAAAGAACTTTCTAAGAAATTCGTCCAGCAATTTGTTATCTTTCTCTGATCAGTGTTTTTTTGATGGATTGGCTACGATCCTCTTGAATGAAGCTTTGCAATATTTACATGAATTGCTAAAATGAGATCTGATGAACCATCTCTTGTCAGATCATAAGCGATCTTTGCACAGCCTCTCGAGTCGGTTAAACCTAATACCTGAATAGAATAAGTTTCGACTTATAGCATTCTTAAAAGAAACATAAGTGAGTGAAGTTGAATCTTAATTTACCAGCTAACATCTGGCGGCTAGACTAAGAATGAAGTTTTCTCTGTAAGAATGAAAGATTATAATCACGAAAACACTATTAGCGACTTGTGTAAAATCTGCTTGTAATCTGAGAATCTCAGAAAAATCCCACTAGAGCGCAAAGAAACCTTATTTTGTCGGACTAACATGTCGATTGTTCATTAACTGGAAATGTTCAATCACTGGCCCCCTAGCCTGCTTCCATTTTTTCAGGTATTTGCGCGAATCTTCACCAGTGTACTTCTGTCAATACAAATTGAATCTAGGAAACGGAGATTTACCATTAAAAATAAACAATACACCTGTAGTCATAGTAATGTACTTTTCTAAGAAAACCAATTGCATTTCTATGCCTAGAACATGGTGGACTCATTGATCGATTTACGAAGAAGAAACGCATTTTGCCTTCAAAATTTGGCAAAGAATTTTGATTGTGATATTGACACAATATGTCTAATTCACGAACTAGTTAAATTTGTACGTTAGAGTGTACGCTCGCTCCTAAATGTATTTGTATAATGGAGTCTATTTTTGAGTTACTACAGATGATTCAATTGTTTTTAGATCGGAATGCTAATAATTACCAAATGTCCTGGAATAATAGAGAGTTCCTAAAGCGAACGGGAGATAGAGATGAGGCGCCTTATCGTGAACGGAAAACACTACTGATACGACAAATTTATTTCACCTAAATATAAGACGCTTTATCCCAAACCAACCTATATCATCTTTTCCTCCCTATCGCAAAGTAACCTTACACATCGATAACAGCTCGATGATATTCATTTCTTGTTGGTATTCATTATTAATGAAAATTTAATTCATTTTCTTGTTCATAAATTTTCAAAATCTGCCATCGTTAAACATTTTTGTGAATAAGAAAAGAACTAGGAAACTCAGAAATTCTGGAAACTGAAAACACGGGATGGACGGGAAAATCCCCTGGTGGTTCTGCGTTACTTTAAGATAAGTAGCGTCACTCTAAGATGAAATGCTAATTCGACCCTCTTGACTTTATCAGGTTAGCATACGCTGTGGCTCATCTTATCCCAATTGACTTATCGTTTAGGAACTCTCTATTAAAATATTGGTTTGAATTAGTGACTGTATAATTTGATTGTCTATTGATTTGTGACCTTATCAGTACAAAAGTCCAGACCCTGGATTTCTTAACATTAGGGAATAGCAATAATGTGATTTTTATTGTTCTAAAGTGTTGTGATCAGAGGTTGTTGATAGTAACTATGCTCTCATAAAGTTTTGTAATTACAGTATATGACTTATGAACTAAAGAATAACAACGATGCAACGAATCTAATAGTAATACCTTTCGAGGTAACAAATATTATTTTGTGGAAAGGCCTTGTTGTCCCTGTGTTTGACATTAAACTGTGTGGTCATTCAAAAGTCATAAAAGCATCGCCTTTCCGTAAATTGTTTTCTAATCTAATTTGTGTTACTGGGTCAATCCATAAGTCTATTGTTTGCATACGATACTGTAACAATCATTATCAACAACAAGTGTATCAATGTTTTGTTGGATTAAAAAATCTCATTAAAACAAACTATAACAATCTAACTTATATACCAGAGAGTAAAGGGTGTCAAATATAAGAGGTGATACAAAACATGAAACTAATTCATAATCTCATAATCGTTCAGTCACTATTATAACATCGAACTGAATCGCCACATCAAAATAAACTGTAATCGCATCTTTCATTTAAACAATAGGTCTTGATATCCAAATCTTGATATCCAAAAATTTTTTGTGATAGAAAAATGTATTAACGATTTTAATGATACCTACCCAAACAAATCGATGATCAACTGTCGACCAACATTCTAGTCATTTTAATCGGTGTAGGTATTACCAACGAATATTTTCTCGGTTTATCAATTTGAAATTCATCAACCCATCATTTGTTCCCAAGAAAATCATTTGCTCATTTTCCTCAATCGTCGCATTCGTATTGTTTGTTTCATATGAATACAAAGCCCTTAATAGCTTGGTACAACGCTTAGTTATGAATGTAAATTTTAAATTCAAATAGCAGAGTAAAATCTGAAATGAAAATAGATAGTTTATCACAATTTATGCTGTGAGATTCACCCTGACGTGCCCTTTTCTCTACTGGATGTAAGTTTGGAGCAATCATTTAGACATGACCAGTTTTTTTGATATTTGCAAGTTTTTCGCACATTTGTCTTGCGAATATTATTTGTAAAGAAGGTGAATGATACTTTCTCTCCGTAAAGGACAACTGACAAGATGCACTACATTTCTTCGTCAGAGAAAATGGAGATGTAACTTCGTCGTGAAGAAAGATTTAATTAAAAAGTGTAGCAGTGAAGCAGTGATGTTTGGAAGAAAAATGTTTTTTCTTCAAATTTTGTGTTGAGCAGTATAGAGTTAAAATTTTACATGTCATTCATAAATTGTAATCTTGCGATTCATACATTACGTATCATAACAATACATTAAATTGGCTGGACTCTGTTATCACAGTGACCATCAACTGTTGGGAAAGTTCACCTAATTGCTCAGGTTTAAATAATAGTAAACTTCTTTCAGATAGATTCGAACTCTATAACTTCAAACAATCAATTCAGAGAAATTCAATCACATGAAAAGTTCACAATATCTCTAACTATATCTGTAAACCAGAGATTTTTTTTTTGTTCCTTTAAAATTCACTGAATAACTAAATTATTTCACGTTATAATTTATTTGCTAATCGTATAAGCACCTATCATACAGAATTCTTTCATTGTTGACGTTGAATTTCGAACAATAAATATTATACGTACTCATTAAATGAAAGTGGGTTTTACATTTTACCTTCGCAACAATCTGTAGGTATAGGAAAAGTTATAAAATTAAAATGAACAAAAAATACAATATTTTTATTCTTTACCTGTGATTATGAGTTTAGTTGTCAAACATTCGTGTTTTGCAAGCTTTATTACGATGGTATGTCCTCCAAGTCCTCCATGTCTTCCTTCGATGGATAAAAATTATGTATCTCGAAGTTGGGATTTTCAAAGACATCTATGATAGATAACTGTGTAAATTGAAGAATTTCACTATTGGTAATTGAAGTTACAATTTCTGAAGAGTTACAATTTTTATTCAGCACATTACCGTTTAATTCCTGAAACTGCATAAGGAAAAAAGACACACGAATCAGATTTCTCAATCTGAGTTTGTTTTCATTTTTTTGGTTCGCTCGTTAGTTCTCTCTCAGAAGTGGAGAATGTGTTGATATCTAACTATACTACTAAGTACATGATACTTTTTTCTAACATACATACAAATTTCTTCACGATGTTTGGCGTCAGTAGTGGCCTGTTAGGTTAACGCTAAAACAGGTTCAATGTTTAAAAAAAAATAAAAGGTGTCAGTTTTACTTCTGGGCCACTCGCCGTTTTGAAGTACTAGTAGTGGGACGGTCGTATTGCAAAATAAATCTAACGGTATATTTCTTGGATAGATACGTTGAAAAAACAACTCAAATGTGGATAACAATCATTGAATAAATAGTATTCATCATAAATGAGCAGGAAAACCTCATGAATAAGACCCTGTTTCAATACCAAAACTAGAAGAAACAGTGAACGTCCGGACCCAGGCAAACAAACTGAACGAAATAGTTCCGATTCTTAGGTTACACCAAGTATTCCCACAAGGAGTAGTGAACATGTATTTGGTCGGGAAAATAATTCACAGTAGGTAAAAAATCGTATCCTTTCTTATTATGAAGAAAGTAGTAAGCTTTCCAACTACTGGGTCCTGTCCAACTACTGGGTCCTGTCCAACTACTCAGTCTTGTCTAACTACTGGGCCCTCTTCCTATCACTAAATAAGACCGACTTGTATTAATTATCACCACCTTCTTTCAATTGGATTTAAACGCAGTCCTTTTGAACAGCCGACTCTGAATACTACAATATGTTCCCTGAATATTACAATCTGATACTTTAATTTTACTACAATTATTTCAACATTTGGACATTCTAAATTCAATCTCCATTGCAGAGCCATGTTTCAAACCTATCTGAATGCAACAATTTAATACCGAAAATGATCTCACAGAATGTTGTTGACTATAATTACTATTCTACAAAAATTAATTAAACAAGAATTGTACGTCATTGATAATTGACAAAAACACAAATTGCGATTTTTGACAAATCTGTTGACAAATTTAAACTAACCATGTTTAGTTTTACTGTTTGATAAGCGGACATTTATTCTCAGATAATATTTTATGTTTATAATTCCATATACCTACGACGTGTATGTTTGTTATGTTAGATGTGTTTCTTCCTCATGTAAGATCGTTTCATATGTACTGTTTCGTACACAACTTGACGTTTGATTGCGAACAGATAATATAGTTGTACAACTCGTCCATATACAATCATGTATGTATACAATTTTGGAACTGCTTTTGTATATAAACGCCAAAATTTCTGGGTGGTGACAAGTTTGCCAACAACTTAAAACGCTTTGTGATCTTTCTTTTTACATTTTCTGTAACTGTACATATTTGTTTACTATTTTATTTCCATTTTGCCTGTCGCACCTACGCGTCGTATTAATTGTACAAATTAAAAAACATTTTCTGTAAAATATCCACTTTTCTAAATTATTACAGGACAATCTTTCGAAATAATTGGACGTAGATGTAGCCAAGGCCCCGTTTTTTCAATATATACCGACAATTGCTAACGTAAATTGGGAAAACAGGTAATTGTGCGAGGTCGTAATAGAAGGCTGTTCTAACGGTTTTATAGCCGTGTTGTTATGTTTTGTTGTTGAAATATTTACGTATTAATAAATTGTTGAATTAAATTTGTTTACATTATTTCAATCTCCCAAACCACACGACGAGTTGAAGGATATGGCTGTCGACGGGTGTGCTGATGGATAAATTAAGTAGTTCACGAACCATATCTTAATTCAATCTAAATTTCAAAATTCAGTAAGTGCCTCGAATTCAGACACTTAAAGATACATAGCCAATTATAGTTATTTATGTATTTCAAGAAAAAGGTTTAAAATTCCAATTGCGAAATTGTACGAAACACAAATTGGACTTCGGTCCAATAAATACTTGACGAATTGGAGTAAATAAGTTCAAAAAAGGTCCAATCATGCAGCGTGATCGAATAACCGAATTGTTGAATACTATCGAATAATATTTATGCTAAATTGTTTTGAAATTTGACTACATTGTGCACAAAGAAATGGTTAACAATTCATTTCAAGGCAAAAATACTTGCTCTAAATAATAATCTGCTATTCAAACATCAATTTTGGAATTGTTTTGCAGTTTTTTCAATTTTTTAGCAAATATTAATAAAATTTAAGTACAATTTTCAGCATAATTTCGTACATGAATTATTGAATGTTCTATTTTATATATAATAAACTTTATTATTTTTTAACCGTTTTTAGCCATTTTTAGGGATTTTTGCTCAAAAGGTTCTGGTTAACGAACTCATCCTTTGTTTGGAAAGCCTGATTTTTTGGCGAAAGAACGGAATTTTTATCTCAATCCTAAGGAATGAATATTTATCGTCGGGAATGACACACACACACACACAAACATTTCAAACATTTTTATTTTAAAACTTCCCGAGCCATTGCAATAGCTTCGTTTTCTACGAAAATTCGCTAAAATATACTTCAATCCTGGGGCGATTCTAAATTCATTCATCCATTCTTTACTATTTTTCGTAGTATTAAAAATTAACCAAGAAGCTATAACGTTTATAAAAATGATGGTTACTATATAAAAGAACATATCAGTACTTACCAAAACACGACTTGATATCTATCGCCAAAATCACTAGGTAACAGCAACCAACAAGGTTATAATCAACAAAGTCTTTCACCACACGGAAGTTATTCTGTTCCTGCATCGATATCAACTGCAGTCAGATCCGTGAAATACTCTAACAGAGAGCAGTGCTATCGGTAATGGTAAAAGGATAAATTGATCGAAATCACCTTGTATGATTGAAGTCACAACCAGTCGACGGAACTAAGCGAACGGGTTTCGTAAGCCATTGGGTTATGATTATGAATATCGTAATAATTTTTAAGTTTGCTCATCAAAATGGAGCGATTTGAAAGATTACTGCATGACATAATTGTTATGGTTCAAGATTGCCGTCAGGAAAATGGGATAATGCGAGTTGCACAATGTGTGTACATAAGGAATGCGTTTGTAGGGCCTGCGAACGTGGATGCGTGAACACAAGTCTTGGCACCTTTGACGGACCGAGCGCGTCGAGACGGGTCACGCGTGGCGGATGGATGCGTTTTTATACCACACAGCCTTGCGAACTGGTAGATTGCGAAGGGAAGTTGTAGCGCGCAAGCGCATAATTTAAAGCGAAAAGTTCACGATCGTATCTAAAATTACTTCCAGTTTATTCAAAACTATGATCAAGGAAGTGAATATTGTTGATAACATCTGTATAAGGAAAGATGATTATATGCTCGTACTTGCATGTATATGTGTATTAATAACTGTCCAATGGCTGGAGGTAAGGAAAAAGTATTAGAGCCTAACGGCAACGAAAGCATGTCTTGCTTTTTCAAAGTTCAGCTGATCAGACTGATCGTAGGTCATTTCTGCCATCTTGTAAAAAAGGCCACATTCCAAAATTTATAAACTCAGGTTAGGTACATCTGATAGAAGTTGTGATGAATCCACTATCACCCACTTACATAATTGATACTGTCATATGAGTAGCTAATGAAACAAGGATTGTATACATTTGTATTAAGAAAATATACCTATTCGGTGTTTGCTTGCACGTATAGGTGATATTCTTGAGACTTGGACACTAGCGCATCCTTACATCGATGCAAGGCGAAGTCGAAGTTATTTCACCTTGTTGTCATGGTGATGAGTAAACTTATGCGAAAATGCGCCATTTGTAGCCCCAGCTGAACAACTGCATAACCTTGTCTTACCTAGTTCCTAGTCGATGTTTTCATTATTTTTTGTAATATGCAAGGTGATAAATTACATCAAGTTATTATCAGGTGATGACCTCAAACGCTACGAACTCAAGATTTAATCTGTGGGGTAGATATCCTTATGAAATGTGTGTTGGGGAGTTGACGTACAAGTGTTAGATGTTCCTAACATCAGCAGCGAAGATGTTGTGGATTACCTATCTAGTTTTTAGAACTGTTCTTTGAATCAATTGAAACTAAAAATCTTTACAGTACTGTGAAAGTGGTCTTGTGAAAGGGTGTGCTGTGAGAGGTCTGTTAGGTGGGAAGTTACCTAGTAAGTATCACATGTGGGAAGCTAAGTACCTAGAAGGAAGGTATACCTACATACTTTCCGTATATTATTTCTTGTTCGTGTACTTCATTGATAAAAACGAAAGTAGGTACCTAATTTCCTTTTTTGTCCCTAAAATTTGCGTAACTGCAAAACTAGCGCAACTGCCAATGCCGTCTTTATGAAATCTTACCTTCAGAAGAATGCATTTCAAGGTTTTTTCCTTGCAGCTAGTTTTTAATTCATGTTGCATATTCCCTGATTCTATATTTGAAAAACTTGCTTATCAGAGGTTGTATTCGTCAGCAAAGCAACGACCCACCTACTATGTTTAGGCACTTTAAACCAACAGCAAATCTGGTAGGACGTACGTACCTACCTAAGTAGTTTCGTTTCTTGGTATAGCAAATCTCTCCTTTTATTCATTCAATATAACAAGTAAAGCTTCCTCACTTAAGCATAGTACTACGAACTTATAATAAAACGCTGATGAAGCTACCTGAGCAATGGCTATGTACCTACACAGCAGTACAGACATCTGAGGGATTTTCAATCATCTTTTCTTTACTATTTTTCAGGTTAATAGTTATTCTCAAAGCCTAAACGAATGAAGTTCTTTAGTTTTCTGACACTGATTAACTACAATAGTTAGTAGGCTCCTAGTACAAATAAAAACTCGTTCACGTTAGATTGGTATCGTTGACAGCAACGTACAATCAATTATTGCGTTGGCAGGCACGGTTATTATAACATTTAGTCAAATTGAAACTTTGTATTGCTACAATATTATACTTTTTGAAAACAAAACTGTATAAAAATGGCTTTATAGCCCCGAATTATGTTGCCGTGAGACGGCAAACTTTTTGTGAGAAATTGGTTGGTTTAGTAGCGATTCATTGACGTAGAGGGCAGTCATGGCCGACTTTGGCTGAAACGCGAGAATATGGGCCATATCAATAAATAAGTCAATTTTACCTATGCTTATTATAGGTATATTTGTTGTTGCACATATCACTGGTGAAGAATTGAACTCATCATAGTTATGTCTCCAAAAATAATAAAGACTAGACAGGTAGATCATGATGACGAGGAGGCACCTGGGATTGCAAGTACCTCTTATAGTGAAAGAGACGATCTACAAATAGAATAATGCTTCGTTTGACCCTTCGAAGTTCAACTGGAGGGTTTCTTTGAAATTATTTACAAACAAGAAGAACTTATGCAACGTCCAAGAATCGGAGGGAATTTTATCAAGCTACTCTGTTCCTGAACCCATTACTTCAAAAAGTAAATCCCTTAGTAAAAATACAATTAGTTTGGCACAAGCTTTCGGGCTTACCGATCAGGGTGTACGTTACGGTCCTATTTCCTGATGATTATCGCTTACAACCAAATCGTTGCTACGAAACTGTATCTTAGGTATTTATCATTTTACAAAAATCGTTCGCCGGTCGTTGGAAAGTACTGGATTTACCTAAACGTATTATGTTACTGTTGGGCGCTGTGCGTGCCCAACAATCTGAGGTATGAGCGTGGTTGTCTGAATAATTGTTTACATACAGCTGTGATTCTTCTCAGTTAAATTTGTAAACATGATTGCAACCACTATTAGACTGGAAAGAAACTTGGAAGTTGACATTTGATAAGGAGGCTCTCTGCAACATTAAGACACGATTGAAATGATGGGCTCCTTCCTAATCAGCTGAGTGACCTAAATTCTCTTCTGTTCTCCCAAGAAACATGTTCCATGTTCTGTCCAGATTTAGTGATTTTTTTTTTTTTTCTATTTTAAAGCCACTGAGGCCGCAATGGCCTATTGTAGCTGGAGAAGGAGGTCGTACCTCTTCCCCATCCCAGAAACTAGATCTGCCCGATACCGACAGCCCTGCCAAACCAAGCACCATCTGCCTGGTTCCGGCACTCCTACTCGCCATCAGGCACTACCTGGGACCCGAGTGCTCCACACTCGGTAAGTTACTGGGTCGCAGCCCCAGTCTGGCTTGGAGCCATATCACCAATGCCAGCCACAGCTGGGAAGTCAATCCTTCCCCACCACGTTTTGGCAAAAGCGAGGAGAGTCTTAATCCCCCCGTCTTAATGTCTCGGGGATCGATGGAAGTTCTGCCCCAATTCGAAAAGCGATGTCTTGCCATTATAGGGCAATGGCAGACCACATGACTCGCCGTCTCGTCTTCCGCCCCACAAAAGCGGTAGAGAGTGGAGTCTGATTTGCCCATTTTATGGAGATAGTATCTAAGTCAACTGTCACTCAAGCCACTGCTTTTCATAATATTCATAACTTAAGAATGTGTCGTATTATTAGTAACAACCTTCGGAGGAAACATCCCTGTCCGTGCCAATATGATCGGAAGAAGAAGAAACGATTAAATAATAGATATCAGAGCACTAATGTATGGCACGTTTATGTTCGGATAGAAAGCAACCCAGACCATCCCATTTAAATATGAATTATTTTAGACCTTTATCTACTACCCTTGATGGTGAAGATGTATTAGCATGAATATGCTTTAGCCGGGACCTAACTGCCGAAAAACGTTATGTGAGATTGGAACGAAAGTAGCGCGATACCGATAAACATCCATTGCTAGGGATTGATGTCCGCTAGCAACCTGGTATGATACACACTCTTAATAATAAGACAAGAAAATTCAATAATGAAAATATAAAGAATTTTAATAAATAAAGCCGGACGAATGAGAGCAAATGGGAAGTTAACGAAGAAAGTTACGAAATTATGAATTGGTGTGTCGTGACTTTATGAATTGATGTGACGAGGACGGAACACCGTCCTCAGATGCCGGTTTCCTCTTAAAAGACGGAAGTGATATCCTCCATGAGAGGGATGACATAGTTATGCGTTCGTACGGCATAAATCTCACAATCATGTCCATCGTGATACCACGCTGGTAAGTTTGAATCCGGTAAACTGGACAATGATGGATGTGTGCAAGTAAGTGCCATCAAGTCAATATCAGTTTTTGAAGTATGATGCATGGATGTGAATATTCTAACTCCGAATACACCTGGAATGGTGCATCTATTATTTGTTAGTTTGGTATCAATATATAGCTTTTGCTTGAACCGTTTAATTGACTCTAATATATAATTGATGCTAAATCTGCGAGCTGCAACGGCAAATTCGTTTGATGGAGTAGCTCTTCATTGATGCCTATAGTTAATTGCTCGATAAACTGTTGCATAAGCACTTTACTATCGTTGTGTCACCAGTAGTCAACACTTGGTAACAGTATATTGACTCTATGGTGTGACCCAAGATAGTAACGGAATCACAAAACTCATTATGCGAAACTCACATGTCAACCGTGACCAGTCAATCACATGGTTTATAATATAATAGATCCGAGTGGGTAGGTACCAGATGAATTTACTGTCTAATGGCAAATGCGAGGGGTTGGGCGGCCAGGGAGTTGGAGACACTTCGAACTGAATCATATCAAGAGCTTGAGGACGCAATTCGATTTGTACTAGGTAGTACTTCAGTCATTTGCTGACCGCGGCTTTTCGATATTCCTCTGCCCCGGGCCTGGGTGGATGTCCATTTTACATTTTACTACTAGTAGGTATCGTTCTTTTTTTATTGATTCAAAAATTGGTGGCTTAACAATGTTTGCATAATGCTTCCTCATCAACGTCACCGATCGATAATTAACGTTCCTGGATCGATGGCTGATCGATACTTGACGTTCAAGGCTAAAGCATATTCATGTTTTTTTCGAATACTTTTATTTAATATTTTTTCACCTGAGTCACATTCTTCGAAATTTCGTGCATTTTTAGGTGCTGCACTCTGCATTGAGATTCTGGTTTTCGGAGTCCCAGTCTTCGACTCAATCTACTATATTTCCTGATGACTGTGCAATCAACTAAGCTATATCTATGCTATCTGTTATGAATGATACTTCGATACCTTCAGAAACGTATGCACTTCCGCTTTTAAAACCTGCCCATAACTCGGCAGCTATGTAGGCGTCATCTTACAAATGGTATCAGAGCTTTGTTCTCATGTGACTGCTCGTGATGCGAGCTCATTTGTTCCTAAGCTATTTTGACCTTTGCTCTCTTAGCCACTTATCCAGAAAAACGGCGAGAACCTTCTGGTAACTGGTGTTACATACGTTGGCAGACCAACCTTATATTCTAAACTTGTAGGATTTTATGGTCTCACAGACACTGATGTGGATGAAAAATGAGAAGGTAAAGTCTGCATGAACTAAATAGCAGCGAACACATAATTGATAAGTAACCGTAAAACTTGGATAGCCCTGCGAACATGATTAATCGAATAAGAAATGCCTTCAGCCCCATTAAAAGACCCCAACCCCCTGGGGGAGAACCCTCAGTTCCCTTCCTACCCGATGCTGAACCCGAATTTGAGGTCAAAAGTGTGAAATTCAACATATGATTTAAATTCAATATATGATTTATGTGCATATATTGGTATGCACATAACCAGAGACACCACCACACCACCACAGCTGACATTTTGTAAAGTGTATTATAAAAGGAAAATATTTAAATGGCTAATGATCAGTGCATCTTGAAGATATTATTTGCAGTTTTTGTATATAATTTATATTTAGAGCTGTGTTAGTTGTTTCGAGTGTTTGTAAATTCATTAAGTGATAAACTTTGTTGTTCTTTTTGAACGAGTAGGTGTAAATGTGTTCAGGCGATAAGTACTCTTACAGGGTGCTTTGGTCTACAAAAAAGGTGATTTAGATACATGGATATCTGCTAAACGTTGGGAAATAAGTAAGTCATACATACCGAAATGCCTCTCACCAACCGCCATTCAGTTCTATTAATGTACGCAATCACACAGTTTAGTAGGTTAACACATCATGAATCCATAATTAGACTATATAAACATTGAAACTACGAACCATGCGCATATTGGAATTTTAACCCATATCATTGTCATCCTTAGATATGAGAAACAAGTAGGAAAGTTGTTCTTTAGGTAGGGAAGGGGAGACGCCGAGTCAAGACCTCAGGGAAGACACCGGCATCCCTTCTCCATGGACAAGAAAAGTAAGAGGAGACGGAATGCGCATCCCTTCTCCGTGTTATCAAAATTCAAAGTACTCGTCATTACCCCGTTCCGCTCTAACCGTCCGTGGCGAGTATATAACCGAAGGTTGGCTCGCGAACAGCTACTACTTGGTTCGTGTGCGTTCACGTACATGGAAAAATGACGTCTCTTCTAAACATCGTAAGTATTTCCATACACCCAAATACAAGTGTATTTACAAGTGGTTGAGTGTGCAGGGAAAAAAAGTGTCGTATAAAGCAGTGATATATTTTTTCAACAAAGTGACGGGCAGTGTTTGTGTGTTTTTCAACACCTTCTGAATCGGACGGTCCGGATGTGGGATTACGATCGCCAACCGAGAAAGACGAACAACTTCACGGACACTTCTCTACAAACCAAACAAACCAGCTACAAAAAGGTCGTACTGAATTTTATTTCCTAACGTATGCTGCTTTCTTCATCTGACTTGATGGACTAAATTCATAATCACTAAATTCAAATAGGCCTTATTTCCAACTTTTTTTCCACAAAACTATGATATTTAAAATTTACTATTCTCTAGAAACCTCTTATAATTATTTAACCCTCCGTCCCTAGTGAAAAGATCTTACAGAATGGTGAATCATGGGTGCAATTTAGAGATGTAAATAGAAATCTAGAGTCCACAGATACCTAAGCAATTTTGAAATTTCTACAACCTATTCTGATAAGCTTTCATTGACGATTTCAGCCCTCTAGAAGACTTTTTCTAAACATCTGTCATCATTCGCTCTAGTATTCAATAGTACGACTCTGGGTTAAATATTTACTGTACCAGAAACTCGCATATTAAATTGAAACTAACTTAGTGGATATATCTAAATTTATTGAATCTAAACAAACGTACTTGGTTTTAAAAATTATTCAAACTTCCTACACAAATAGCCCATGATTCGATTTTATTACAATAAATTCGATTTGCCGCGCCTAATTAATATGTAGGTACAATGGGCAGTAAATCCTATCAATATAATTCTTGAGAGGTTAAAGCCATTCGTTGCAATTTAGTGCCCAAAAAACCGTTAGAGAAATACCACATCTTTAAATAATATTTTGATATTAAATGTCAAAATTCACCTCACCTTTCCGAAAAAATTAAGAGTTTTTCATAAAGAAGCAAAGATTATTAAATAATTCAATACCAAATCCATTATTACTTCATTCAATTAGCCAAAAATAGTAATTAAAGATGACTCTCAATTCGGTATTCTTGAATTTCTTACCTAAAATTGAAAATCGGCATAACTGTAGGAAGTACCACCTTGAAAAATACACTGAACTAAAATACCTAACTAAGTACCGACTTTTTCTATCACTATTGCAGCTAACTCCTCACATCACCCATCAAACTTGGACATAAAACAAACAATAATCTTCAAAAGTGCATATATCTCTCATGAATTATAGAAGATAGACTGGCATTAAAATACATTGATTTGGATCCCTATATGAAATCATTGCACACAGTTCAAAACTCAAAATTCTAAAAACTACACGTGGAGAAATATAGTTTCAAATTTCACAAAAAAGTCATTTCTGTCCTTGAATTTTGTAGTTGTCCTCTAACATTTTTCCACCGAAACTGGGTCTTATTCAGGGAGATAGAAATTAAATTCAAAATATCAAATTTAAAATTTTTAAATCTTTTTTGTTTTCATTTGTATAGGGCACAATGTTTATCGTAAACTAGAATAAAATAGAATAAATATGATAAGATTTGAAAAAAGTAGGATAAATTTAAAATAAGAAAAAATATAATAGATTTCGCTCAAGTTTTTGAGTGTTATTTGATTGAGGGACTCCAAATTTATAATTACCGTCAACAGCAACTAGGTAGAGCATAAGGATAAGCATCGTTACCTGAATAAAAATAAACTATTTTAAATTTTATTAGCATGAACTGACCATTTTAAATTTGATTTTCATACAAAAAATGGAGATTTAAGTAACAATTTTAAATTTGATATTTTGAATTTAATTTTCATCTCTCTGAAGAAGTCCCAGTTCCTGGGGAGAAACGTCGGAGAACAATAAAAAGAAACAATTTAAGGGCGAAAAGGCCTTTTTGTAAAGTTTTGAAATAATGTGAACTATCAGAATAAAGGAACATTGCCGAAAAACGGAACTCCAACACAAACATGTATTTAAAAACAGTTATTTTTGAACACCTAAATAAATTCTAAAATTGGATGTTCGAAAGTGGGTAGTCGATCATTTTAGAAAATTTTAACAACTATTCATTCACCAAGAATTGGTTGAATTAATGTATATATTTTTTCATAAATGTATCCATTTTTGATTGTCATACTCCAATACTTTTGCTCGTTTCAAATCATTTGAAATCCTGTACAATCAACACACTTAAAATAAGGGGATAATCGTTCAATTCAGCGTAAACCCAAATGATCTTAATGGTTAATTTTCGTTTCCAATCAATGAAAATCTATGAATCTCCCATAAATTGATTGCATTTAACGTTAGGATCTATTTTTCCTTCCCGAATCTGCAATATCAATATTGCTATCCAACTTTTTTGGTTCTCATTTGGTATTATGTATAACTCGAATTCGGAAATTTTCAATTTCTCAACGGTAAATATAATCAGACAGTTTCTAGGATCCTTCCCACTTTGTTTGATATCTTTTTTTTTAATACTAATAAATGCCAAAAATAAGATCTTCCTTATCACGACCTCACAATTCTGGTTTTCTGACTAAGAAATCGGATTTTTACGTGGGCTACGAATCCAAATCCAATTGATACAACAAATTTCGACAACATTTCAAATATTTTGACTCAATTTTAAAATGTTAAGAGGCAGTTCAGTTTTTTTTTTTTTTTTTTTTTTAATATTTTTATTTATGCTAGTAGCTGTTCATTTATGTCATGATTCTCTACTTACTTTTATTTAAACCTTCATAAATGCTATTTTATCTTTCTTGCTAGGGAAGCACTAACTCCAAATAAAATTATGATTTCCTATTAGTTCATTTACAAAGTCTAATTATTACGTCAGTTTCCTCACATTTTGAATGTTTCAATTCAGATAAAATGCCACTCGTTTTTTAAATTAATATTTGTTACTATAATAAGACAGGTTTAAATAGTCAAATCTTACTAAAGTTATTTAGAGTTCTACCTACGAAAATGAAACTCCATCGTGAACTACTCCTACCTACTTTAAAAAGTTCTCACGTTTACATCAAACCAATTAGTTTTGTTAAATTACTGGTTCATTATCATTTTCCGATAAAACAAAATAAATAAATAAAATAATAATTCAAATGATCACGTAATTAAGTATATTGAATGATTTGACCTCCTCCGATGTCTAAAACCTAACGAAGTGATAAGCATATTTTCATCAGCATAATTTTGGTGTATTCAGATCACAGGTTCACAACTTCCTGACATGTCTTTTATACTAATAAAATTTGAAAAATATTGCCATTTTTGAAATTTACTACAGTTGAAAATTTATTTAACTAGCGAAAAAAATATTTTATAGAGCAAACACGAAAACATTTCAGAAACCACTGTTTATCTTTGCATAAACATAGTAGAGGTAATACAACATTTTACGAAAATTCGCTCATCCGATCATGCTGCATCACTGGAATTTTTTAAATTGCGTAATGCCCGTAAAATCTATAACTATACTATTAATAAGAATGAAACTCCGTCTGTTTGTCTGTCTGTCGTGTCTATGCACGGCCAAACGGCTGAGTGGGCCGGATCTACGAGTGGGGGGATCTTTTTGGGATTTTCCGATAGGGTGTATAATAAGCGAATTTAAAATTTTCTAATCCCACCCGAACCATGGGCCGTAGGGCGGGAGGGGGGTCGAAGTAATAATTAATGTGCGCTTTTTGGACTTCCCCGCTTCCCCAACCCCTCTAAACGGCCGTCGAAAATTCCGGAAAAATACCGGTTTCGTAGGTTTTGAAACGAGAAAGACGACGGCGCGATCGGATCGCGAAAAAAGTATCGGGAAATGCGTCAAAAAAATGCGAAAGTACGGACCGTGTTTTCTCGAAAAGTCCGACAAAAACTACGTTTTTTCCGATTAAAATATACCCCATAAAGGTACGTTTTTCGGAACGGTTTTCGCGGGCGAAATACAGCTTTGGGTCCGCCGAATCTGAATCCGAAATCGGATATCGAAAAAACTGACGAGAACTCGGTCAAAATGCGAGGGGAAGCGAGACGAAACGTTTAAAATGAGAAATTAATCGACCCGGGCCGCCGTTGCACAATGGTTCGAGCCAGGCTACACTCTTCATACCAACTTAACAATTTTCACGTAAACTTTCCGAAATTGAACGAGCATTAGTCTCAGACTTGTCATCATGAGTCTTGGTCATATTTGAAAGGATACTATTACATGTCGATCGTTAAAATATCATCAAACTTCATGCATGAAGGCCTTCTTAATTTGGTTTTGTTGGTATACTAAATATTATCAGGTCTGATAGATCCAGAGATCAAGGTTTTTCTCACACTATTAGATATATTATGACCAACTCACCTTCGAGGGGTTTCTGTATATTCCATGGCTGGTTAAATGCATATGGAGAAGGTACATTGGTCTCACGACGCGCGACCAACTTCCCTTCAAGCAGACCAGACCAAGAAGGTTTACACGTTAGTTATAGGTGCAAATCTTTATAAAGATTTGGAAAATGATTTTAGAGTTTACGTTAAAATTCACGTCGCTGGTAACTTGGGCATACCTACTTAGTTTTACACCCATGTAATACCCTATGTAATATAGAAAAGTTCATCTCTTGCTTCGAACTCTCCAGTAGGTTTGACTCGATCTATTGCTTGAATTTTATTTTTTGTGTGTAATTACAATAAAGTGTTGAAAGAGCAATACATTTTAGCTTTTCCAATGCTTGGAATTCAAAGTTTGTTCCTATATTAAACTGAGCTATCGATCTACAAAACGTAATTCAAAATCTCCAGATAGGCGTAGTTACGTTCTTGAAAATGGTTTTTACTTACTATTTTGACGAAGAATCCTGACCTGTTGTATAGGATACAATTCATATAGGTATACTCTCTTCATACAAATGTTCTATCTGACCTCCATTTTCAAATTTCTCGCGGCACCTTCTGAAAATTGATGATCAGCAAACGACGTATTTAACGATAGGCACCACTGAGTATGCGATACATGTCTTTCATAGTGACATTAATTTATTGATTTTATTTTTCCATCGACCCAAACTGACAGGAATCGGTTACTTAATTGGTCTGAATTTTTTGATTTCTTATTTTCAATAATGAACCTTCTGTGATATCACTTGTTAGGTACGGTAGTGAAACAATCTCCGGGCCTCGAGTATGTGCCTGAAGGGGTTTCGGAAGAAGTGGAGATATGCTGAAGATATTTTTGGCTTCACGGATCGTGTAATGAAGGCAGAAATAAAGAGATTCCGGAACTCGCATATTTCTGGTTCAAAAGTGGCCAGACCATGCATGACAAATTTTAGCCATGACCATAGCTGTATTACACTAAACCACCCACTACTTACACTTGTGAAACTACTACTGAAACTTCATAAATCACCTGTTCTGAAAATAAAATAAATGTTTAAAAATCTAAGCGTTTGCGTCCGGTTTTCACTGCTTGATTTTTATGGGGCTTGGCCAGGGCCAATGTCCCCTAAACATATTTGCGAGTCAATTTTTACCAATTTCCAGCGATTTCGTGGGCGTATATAAAAATTATTGTTCTTCACACCCGTGCAACTCGTGTACGAATGAAAAAGTAGAATGAATTCATGCTCCATTTTTTTTTTTTTTTTTTTTTTTTCGCTTGTTTTAGATGATTATCATATACCCAATCATATATATTTATGGAGGTTGCATCAAACTCCTACAATTAGGGGTTTATTTTATTGTACGCCACAAAGTCAAATAACTAAGCAAAAATTAATGGTAAAAATCTCAAGTAGAGGTGCTCAAATTCTTTGTTACGTTGTATGACTCGTGAATTGGAAATTACGAGAAAACGCGGGAAATGATTGAAACTAGAAATATAAATTATATAACCGTGAGATAAAAATTAGTTAGATAACTATGCGCATGTGTTGAAAATTTTCATAGCAAAAAAATTAATTATCGATCTTTAAATATGTACCGTGTCGGACTGTGTCTTCTTAGATTTAGGATCACCATTGTTAATTTCAAAAAGCCATCAAGTTTTGTAGACAGTCTATGAAATTGCAGCTTTTGAAAAATATAGATTTCCCGCTGTTTTCAGGAGTATTGAAAATTTGTGAACCTGTCGTTCACGTTGAAATATCAACAGTTAGTGAAATCACAAATCTAGGTAGTTAATAGCTAGGCAAATCTTCAACGTGAATCTTTGTGTGACTACCTGATGTAATGTAGGTTATGATGAATGGAATTCACTGTATGCAGCTTAGCTGTTTTGTTTTTGTACTTATCAGGGTCTGACCTTGATGGCAGTGACGGTTTTGCTGGTATTGTTTCATCCAGCCGATGCGGACGATGATGTCAAGAGGTAAGACTTCTTAAGTTGAACACTTTAGTTGAGATACTGCACAGTCCAGTGGGATCTTAATTTTAGGTATGTAATCTACTTTATGTAAATATAAAATTACGAACCTTTTGTATGTTTGCAAGGAGAGAAGGTATTTTGTCTAATGGAATCGAACTTTCCACTTGTGTTTTGAGGTGTTTCTAATTAACGTGGTAGGTTTGGTCGCTGAGGCGGTTTGCAGTGACTTGCAAATCGTTTCAAACTAGTTAGAGACTGGTCTAATGCGTATGCACGACTTCTGCAAACGTTTGAAGTGATTTCAAACCGGTTGGGGATTGAAGTCCATCCATTATATGATTGAATGTTTGAAAAAAACAATCAGAGGCGTGAAACAGTGGCGAAAACAGAGGCTAAAATTGGAATGATTAACAGGCTGCCGTGAGTTTGGAATGCAGGAGCTAACAGCCAGAAAGTGCTCAGCTGGAAAAAAAACTCTGATCGATTTGACGATCCAAAACCGGTTGGAAATCAGTTTGGAAACCTCTGCCCTCTGTGACCGAGGGTGGGGGCTCTCTAATGATTAGAGAACTCAACCAATCTGTATAGAACTACTACCTTCTGTAAAAGGAACTAAAGTGTTAATCACTTATTCTTCACTAATGTCTTCTTTATGAAAGGAGCTCATCAACTAAAGACCTATTCAACACACTATATTGCTTTTCAGTATATCCTGGTGAATTTGATGATGTTTTAAAAAATGAAGACCCTTGAAGGTATCCAAAAATTTCGCCCTCATGGATTGGTAGGAGCCACTTAATATACATTTTCGCTAAATCCTCATAACCTTTTTGATATATTTAAAATTATATGTCAAATGATTTGAGAAATGTCCATGTGCAAACTTGAAATCCATGTAGGACGTTTACCTTTCACCATCTTCATCAGATTTTGCGCAGAGCTATTGAATAGATGGAAATAGGGTTTTCAGTGAGTATCACATTTGCACATGCCTACAAGCTCCTAAGTTCCGTAGTTTATGGAACCTGCGAGAAACCATGTGGGATCTTATCAACAAAATCCTTGAAAATGCTGTATGAATACGGAATGCGATTCGATATAGTTATGGTTCGGATCTGGAATCTCCGGATAGAAGAAAGAATCTCCGAAATAGTTCTGAAAGATGAGCATTAGGCAACCCAAAAATCAAGTGGAAATTTTGATTTTGCTGGACATTTTTTACCTCCTGCACTTGCATAAGGCTTCTTAACACAGTTTTCCTCAATATAGCTTTGCTAATATGGTACTTTCTGAGGAAACAACCTATAATTAAACACCTCGCAACATGCTCAGTGTCAGTCATCATAATCGCCTCAGTTCTCATGTATTCTTGTATAATTATAAGACCTACTCTTGAAGATGCTCGCCAACCCACCATTTTGGTCAGCAGATGCCCAAGATTTCAACAAAATGACCATTCCATTCTTCACCCACCACAGCTTTTTTAGTCTTTCATGGTTGGCCGGTAATCCAATATTGCTTGTTGGCATTTACAAATGTACTTGACGTGAATGAACACGACCAGACAACATACATGTGTAATATTTCTTGAATACAAAATAATTATGAATAAATAAAACTCGTGAATTTGTTAGAAACGAATAAAACACGGCATTATTGAAGAAGAACAAAATACGGATTGAAAGCGGAAGGCCATTACCTTTCAATAGCTAATTTATTCTACTTCGATAATACATAATTTATAAACGATAAGAACAGATGGCGATATTAGGATGGTGTGCCTATATTTGACATAATATTGTAAATAAAATACTATGTTCCTCTTCATCTTTGGAATTTTTGTTATTACAGAAAGAGAGTCATAATCAAGATACCTCACCGAGTGAAACACATTTACCACCACCACACGAAGAAAGTCCACGTTCACAAAAAGAAACCGAAACCGGCGCCAAAGAAAAAGAAACCACACAAGCATGTTCATGTCGTCGTGGAGGAGGAAGAGCTCGTCACACCCATCAAGGGCTGGAAGAATTTACATAGCTCTTACAAAGGCAAGCAGTACTGCACGATTTTCATCAAGTTTTTTCCTGATTGTGATCAATTTAAAATTATGATTTACTCCTTTCAAATGACATTATAATAGCTTCATAGGTATAGAATGGAAAACAATTTCAAAATCAAAAATGGTGTTGTAGGGCGCTTCTTGGGCTAACCCGGGTTTAGTTCAGAAAGTCAACACCACGTGCACTCTGGGTTGAACAGGTTTTTTTTCTTTAAAGCTTTTATTGCACCGACTAATCTCATTAACAATATAAATCTGACTTATATTACTACAATACATTATTCATGACCTTAGATGCATAACTTTGTCCCTTGTCTCTCGAACATATCACATTCACTTCCTACACAAGCTCATGCGGTTTCAAACGCTTAAGGCGTCGAGTTAGATCTTGCACATCCTGGAGCTTTACAGCCTCCTCATTCATATGATCTCATGATCTTTTAGTCTGGCAAGATGAGCCGTTGCTCACTTTTTGATCACCTCATCCACACTGCCAACTTGAAGTTCACGGTGGAGTGCCTCATTTCGGACGTACCATGGCGCATCAGTGATACATCGTAGTACAGAGTTCTGGAAACATTGGATCTGTCTATTGGTTGGAGCTGTGCAGCCCAACAACTGCGCTTCATACATCCTAACTGGCTTGAGTACTTGATTGTAAAGATGCAGCTTGTTACCAATGGTCATGGTGGATCGTCAGCCAATTAGCCAATACATCCTTCTAAGTTTCAATGAGTTGAACAGGTGGGAATTCTGCTTAATCAGCTGATCAGGATGGACCCCATAATTTCTTTTGTTCCTTGTTTCCCCAAAAAGATACCCTATCGAATTTCCGCTTGCTAGGGTGACTAGGTGAGAATGTAGCTCACTCTGCTGATCAGGAATATGTCCATCATTTTGCTTATATCTCGTTGTACAAGGGGGACTCACACCTCAAATTTCAACTTACTGGGGTGATTAGATCCTCATCTAATCAAGATGGTAAACCCATAATTCCATCGTCCTCTTATTGTCCTAGAGAGGATTCCAATCATATTCCTTCTTCCTGGGGTGAACAGGAGATAATTATCTCACTCTGCTGATAAAGATAATACCGTCATTTTATGGTCCTCTCGTTGTCCTAGAGAGGCTTTCTTTCAATTACCAACTATAAAGGGTAAATAGGAGAGTATTTAGCTCACCCTTCTGATCAGGATGATACCCGCCATTTCATTCTTATTTTGCCCTAGAAAGGCTCGCTATCATTTCAGCTTTTTTGGGCAATCACTCAGTTGATCAGGTAGGAGCCAGTCGTTCCATTCGTTTCCTCTTGTCTAGAGAGACTTTCTTTCGAGTAATATAAACTTTCAAGGATAAACATGAAATTCGTGCACTTCATTTAGTTCATCCAACTAACCATTAACCAAGGATAGAGCCCCCCCCCCCCCCCCCTTTTTTTTTTTGCCGTCTCCTGTCCCAGTGGGTAGAAATACTTTTCCTTCAAATTCTGTCCCTCGTCTCCTGTCACTTTAAATACTTTTCCACTACTTTTGGGGTCAACATTTCTTTCCAACCTCGTCCAACGTTTAGGTCATGTTTACCGTTCATGCTAAGATTTTTATAAAACTGAGTAGAAATTGTAAGCTGTGCTCCTGTTTCACCAGGCCTGCATTACCAAGGTGATAAATGATGTATTATCTAATAATTCACCTTTCATAAACAGGTAAGTCGGGTTGGGATGACTGGAAAGCGTCTCCCTCGGGTTTCAAACACTCCGTAAAACACCCGGACGACTTCGGCTACAGCGGAGAGTCGACGCACCTGGAGGAAGATTTTGCTTTCGAGGACGATCACGAATACAGAGAATCCAGAACTCACGGAAGACCGCACTCCTACAGGAGCATAGGTAAGCTTTTAATTATCTGGAAAAAATTTATTTATTTAATTTTATTTACGGGCGAAATTGCCCAATTTACAGTTTTATGATAATAATATTTATTTTAATCTAGATTTTACTAAACAATGCTACGTTAGATTCCATAACATTAATCTCACAACAAACAATAACAAGCTTTATATGGCAAAAAAATAGAGATCACCAATTCTCAACAATAATAAATAGCACAACAAAACAATTTGAAGACTGGGGTAACATAAATTATTTAAGACATTTTGACTATGACAATAATTTACAATGTCTCCTGAACGCCAGCTTACTTAAACAAAGAAGGTTGACAACCGACGGCAAACCCATCAATCGGTTGAACTCCCTCTGGCATTTAATCAGGGGCCCACCATACAAATAGCTGGTCATCACTGTTGGGAGAAAAAAAGTTTGCATGTGACGAGTTGGATAGGGCGGCACATAAAAGTTCAAGTGCGAGAGCAGAGAAGGACAGTCAATACCTCCGTTGACCAATCTATGTAGGAAAATTACGTCTGCTAGCTCACGTCGCCTCCCAAGAGTCTCGAGGCCCATTACTCTCAGCAGTTTAGCTCTATTTATGCCTGCCAGCCGTATTTTTCAAAGTATTTTTCAATTTTAGCCTCTAGTTTTTGTTTTTTTGAGTCCTATTCATGTGCCAACCCTAGTCAGCCTCAACTGCAACCATTTCTTGTTTTGTTATGACAATTTTGACTTCTAAATCCATGACCGTGTCCTATATTTTGACACCGTGAAAGATCCTTGAGTCCTGAAGATGGTTTTATATAAACCGAAAGCTCGGCGATAATTACTTTTATTCGTTTCTTGACCCTTATCCTGATAATTTTTGACACCAAACATATTGTGGGTCGATGATTTCTTTCTCTACGAGTATTACTCTCAGCATTTCCAAGGGATCAAACTCTTCCCATTTATTGCCCATTTTGAAAGAGAGATATCTTAGGAAACGGCGTTGTACTCGTTCTATCATCTCCATTGAATTTAGGTAGTATGGAGACCATACTACAGATGCGTTTTCAAGTAATGGGCGGACCAACGAAGTATACAGCATCGATAAGGCAGCAGGGATCTAGAAATCCTTGAAATCCCTTCACTTCTTTATCAGCGAGGTCAACAAATTATGACTCCTTCATGTTTTATTCCCATTTTTTCTAATTGATCCCAGGCGCCTCAACCGTTCTATCTCATTTATAAGAGTTATATTCTCATATTTCTATTTCTAGGGCAGTTTTTACATTCATCAGATTCCTCTGATTTCATCAAATATCTTCTGAGTGCAATTTAAGGAGTTCCTAATGGGGGCAAGAAATTACTCATTGTTCCGCATACGGTCAACCTCTTTCTTCGAAGTCTCCAAAGACGAGCGACTAACCTTCCCGGTTGATACATTTTCTGATCTTTCAGATCTACAATCATTGACAATTCCTACTAATTTTGCTATTGACCGCTGAACAATCATGTTACTGACCATTGTCAGTTTCTGCTGGACTGTCTTTTACCTATACAGAATTATTTTGAATTGCTCATGCATCTGTTTTCTAATGACCCCAAGTGTTTCCTAATAGGTGTCTAATGAGGGTTCACCATCAGAAAAACTGATCGTTATGTTTATCTTCACGAAGGCATCTAATATTAGCTGTTTAGTTTTCCAGCTAGCATTCTCTAGAATTGAACCCACATCCCACAATTAATATTAAGTTATTGAAGAATTTTGTCTATTTCCACGAAAAATACAAACAGTATACACACACACCACGATAAAAACGGAGGTGGCGGCATTAACGGTTCTGTTACAATGCTAAATTGATTTCGATGGTTATACCATCATCAGTAACAAAATATGATGCGTTCTTCATTAACTTCCGTTTTCTGCATTTAAACTGGTTTCTACAACTTTAAAGCGAATGATTTAGTTTGTTCCGTACATATATACACTCCTGCTCAAAATTAGCGCACCACCATCCATTTCTTCGTTTGTCCTCTTGTGTCTTTCCCTATCAACTATCAAACAAAACTTGATTAGAGACATAGGCCGAAGGCTCCAAGCCCTCATACGAGCTAGAGGAGGTAATATGAAGTATTGAAAAGCAAAACTGTCTTATTTTTTTCACATTTACAATTTTATAATTTTACCACAAGGTACATTTTTCTTTAATTTTATCCATAACATCTTTTCTTCAAGAATTTGTGCCTTTTTTGGTTACTGTATTCCTTCTGTGTTCGCAAACAATGTGTACAAATGAATAAAAACTTAATGAGGGAAAACCGAAGGGGACAAACGAAGTCATGAATGGTGGTGCTCCAATTTTGAGCAGGAGTATGTATTATTTTATGGTTTTAAGAGTTGGAGTGTGACGATTCGATCTCAAACAAAAAAGTTTGTTTAACGCGAAGTTGAACGTAGCTTCTCGAGCCATCTAGATGCAGTGATTGGGGACTCTGAATAACCGTGGAAGGGAACTCCCGAAAGCTGAACATTATGCTTTATCGGAGTGGTAACGCTCCTTGGATGCCTTATTGATGTCGTATCTGGCAATGTGGTTCTTCCTCATCATCCGAATCCGTGGTACAGTTATAATCCGTCGGCTCAGAGATGTCGCCGATTCACAAGTTGCTGGTTATTTGTGGGGATACTGTCGAAACGGCGGACAGCTGTTTTGAATAACGTTTGGAGTTTAACCCTCCACGACTCGCGCTCTGTTCCATATGATACGATGACTTGTGTAGGGGTCTGGGGATCTATCAGTTCGGTTCGAACGCCGTTCTCCGCTTTCTATATGTCCAACTATTCTGAATTTTTACTAAGGGATCGACTACTTGATCTTATGAATTTTTGAGATGCGAGCTTGCGAGCATCCAGACCACCAAACTATACACACCGAAACGATGACTTTTGCGAGCCATTTCCACTCACTTGGACCGATCTAATAGTCTGAGCACCGCCAACAGTTTTTTCGTATTTTACACCCTACCTCTTACACCTTGTAAACTACTTCTTACTTGATATTATTAAGATTACCCACATAAAATAGGAAAAATGAATAAAAATTGTGAATAAATTGGATCAAAAAAGAGCTATCTGTTGCATCCTCATTTCACGCAGAAACTTCATATATTCCACTAAATTTCCAGTATTTGTTTATATTCATTTATTGTGAAAAGGCCTGGTGGCCCATTATGCACACCAGAATTAATTATTATATTATTTCGCCGTTAATCCCAGCTTGATCTACAGCTATATTAATGTTTTCCATTCGCTATCGCAAATTATAAATTCAAAATTCGATCATTTATGGGTGGGATCTAAATGCCGCTATCGGTATCCTGAACAACAGCCGTAATGTCTGTGTTTCATGTGGAAGGGGTGTATTTGGGAAAGTAGATGGACAGTCAAAGCTCAAAGTTCACATGCATCTTGGTGGAACATAAACGGAACGGCGGATCTCTGACCCCCCTCGCAAGTCCTAGAGGGTTAAACCATTAGAATATTACGAGTTTATGAATCAATAGTAGGAACAGATACTGTGATCAGATACTGTAATAATACGGCAGTTGAGGATTAGTAGAAATTGAATAATTTATAGGCAGTGTAGGTAAACTGTGTGTGTAGTAATAACTGGATAGTTGAAAGATGAAACACATATAGTGGCAATACCTACCATAATAATAATAGAGGCAAGACAATTATGTACCGTGAGTGGCTGCATATATTTGAGATAGAGGTTTGGCCCTTGATTTAGGTACTAGGTGGCTTCGCTGTTAGCTAGTAAATTATAATATAAAATAAATATTTACATATACGAATATATTTATAGTATAAATAAATACGCATGGTAAAGTACAACATACGATCATTTGAACTAGGATCAGGCAATAGCAGTGGTGGAGGAGGGAAACGATATAAGAAGAAAGGCGGAAGAGGAGGATATCGAAACCAAGAAGATCCGTCTTTCGACGCTTCATACGAGGTTTATCATCATCATGATCAGGACCAGGATTTCGAAGGTGAACGACCGCGCAGAAAGCCGAAAAGTAAAATGTCAACAGGCGGCAGGTCTGGTGGCCCGAGACCCAATGGAGGTAATTTACACATTCTTATTTATGATACTAGAGTAATTCTTCGTTTGTATTGCAAGTTGAAACCTGTTACAGCCGTTTTTACATGCGTCGACCAGCTCTATACTAATTTTACAAGGTGTGTGCGGAAAGTAAGTTTCATGTATTTATGGAAAAAAAACTAGAACAAGAGATACAGAAAAATAATTTTTTGATCAGAAAAACCGACTCATTTTTTCCAAATCATTTTTATTCAAATAAATCATATTTTGTATCGGGACAGCAACTCCGTGAACTAGATATCAGTAGGTCGACCTCTGTCAGAAATGTAACGATTTCCTTCTGGATTTCTCACTGTTTTCTGCCTAGATGATTCTTGAGCACAAATTAAGAGAACAACTTCTGTCTTGGTTTTGGGGATATGGTTGGTAGAGGAAAATGTTCCTATTGAATAAGTTCAGCAAGATTCTGAATATGACAGCTGAATTATGGTCCTCCGTTGTCATGAGATAAAAGAACGACTTATGACAACAATCAAAGGCGTTTCTGCTTTCTTATAACCCTACAAATATTCAAATGTCACAACATTATGCACAAAATTGAGGATTTTGAGGTGTGAATTAAAGCGAAGATAGACCAACGACAGGGGATTGCAATAATTACTGCCTCGATACAATAATTACATAAATTAAAATGCAAATTTTGTGGGAAAATGAGTAATTATATCTCTTTCTTAATGAATATATCTATTCTGCTATCACTTTCAATTTGTCTCCTTCGTTTCATTTTTCTCTGAAATTAGTTAAAAAATACTTTTGTGAACTCTAGTTCTGTCTTTAGGTCCTAAATGATGCAATGGTGGGCCCTACGAGGTTCCCTCAAAGAAATGCATTGGATAGCGGCTGCGCATGCGCATACATTCAACACCCCAACACCCACTTCGTGATACATGCACAATCCATCCGTCTCTCCCTTACATTACTTAGATGAACCTGTAGGTATCCACGCAACCTAAACCAACAACCAAATCACCAACCAACCGAACCAACTAACCAACCAAACCAACCCAACAACCAAAAACCAACCAAACAACGTAACCAACAACCAAAACCAACCAAACAACCAAATCATCCAACCAACCAAACAAACCAACCAACCAACCAAACCAACCAAACAACCAAATCATCCAACCAACCAAACAAACCAACCAACCAACCAAACCAAAACCAACCATAACCAAACCAACCACCAATCTAATCAACCAACCAAAACCAAACCAAACCATAACAACCAACCATACCAGCAACCTAACAACCTAATCATTTTCCCGATCAATCTGAAAATTCAAGTAAACTGATGTGCCACTCAAAATCTGGTCTATTTTAACATTCTTCAATCATGAACTTCTGATGTATTTTTCGTACGACCGATCATTGGTAGGTAAATAAATTTAACTCCCTCAGTTTCTACCACATACAAACCTTTCACCACTCGTTGAAAACTAAAAATTTATCACTAAACCTTCAACAGCCCAATCGTCGTCTCCCTACTATATGTAATAATCTCCTTCACATTGAGCTTTAATCAATATTTTGAAATATCTACCCTATTTCAATCCATGATGCTATTTTGAAATGTGCTCTCCCTTTATTTTGAGTTGAAGTTACCAATTACAGAACCAACCTAATTACTGAGTGCGCATTGAGATTAAATCAGGTTCCATGTTTCATAATTGTATTTAATTTAATTTTAATATTTATAGCAAAACACAATATAAGATGCAAAAACTAATTAAACAAAATTATAGGTAATGTACAAAACGAAATTGAATCCATGCAATTATAGGTATGTAAAAGTATAAAAGAGGGGATAAAAGAATAATAAACGTCCAGGCATAACTATATCAATAAACTCGCTTGAAAATGGAGAATCGTAGACAATTTCAAGATCAGAACATTTATTCATAAGCATAACATAATTCACCTAATGAGGCAATGTGCAGAGTAATACAAGTAATTTGTAGATGAGAAAGGAATCAAAAATAGATTTTCCGATCAGCATTGAGTCTTCAAAGTAAGCAGCAACTGGAGAGCTCCCACACCGGTTTCTATTGAATATCTAATAAACAACAAAACTTGCTATTGTTATTTCAAGGCGGACCTAATTCAGGAAGACCGACGTACCGGAAGACAACGAGCCGACCTCGTTTTGAAGACAAGTTCCGCGAGCCAGACGAGTACGACGAGCTGTACGACCGCGGGCCGATCTACCCTGAACGCAAAGAGCACCCCAGCTGGACCGAACGCTCAAAATACCTCACCGACCAGGAAAACCAGGCAGCAGGTGAGCTCATTTTTTGTGATTTTATATCTATAAAAATGTTAAGTTGGTTTGTGTACGCTTCAAAAGCTCTAAAAGTTCTGTATCGATTGAGATTAAATTCTGACATATATACAGACAGCTTCAATATATGTTTCGAGTCAGTCACATACCCTCTACCTCGAGAAATCAGCTTTATTAATGATAAGTAACGCCTCACATCCAGCCAAAAAATATATCACTCTACAGTAAACATTTCGTTTCTAGGTAGTAGTTGACACTTTTCATCGGTTGATTGGTCATAAAAGTGCTGAATACTAAAAGGTTTTAAGTTGTTCACCAATGAATGATTTTGTTCGTATTCAACTTGAGATGCTGAACATAAGAAAGAGCTCGCTCTGGGTGTGGCATAGTATAATAATTCCAACTCGAAAATCACTCTAATCGGCAAAGTGAGCTCTGTACGAGTATTTAAATGTGTTCCAATCTAAGTTGAGATGCTGAAATTTGGAACATGGTTTCTCTGGGTGTGGAAGTGTATAATATTATAATTTGGGAAACTACTTTAATCAGCAGCTTGTGCTTTGCAGAATATTTTGTTATTATTCAGCTATAGATGCTGAACTTTTTAACGGGACCTCTCTGGGTGTGGTAGAGTATAACTAAAACTAGATCACCCACTCTAATCAGCAGTGTGTGCCGGGTGGCTAATTTTGTGTCAATTCTACTTTACATGTTTAAATTTGGAACAGGGCCTTCCTCAGTTTGATAGTGTATAATTACAATTTGGGGAACCTCTCTGATTAGCTGAGTGAGATCATAAGCTAATTTGTTCCTATTGAACTTAAGGTACCGAAATGTGGAACGGAGCCTCGCTAGGTGTGGTAGATATAACTGCAGACACTATTTCTCTGGCAGTATTGGCACAATTGATTTAAAATGTATGAGCTGTTACAATGTGATCCCCTTTCGGGTATTGGGCTAGCGAGGGGACACAGCTAGTCATTCGATATATTTTCCAACTTTAGAGTGGTATGTTCCAACCCTTCTTCTTAATTCTCCGACTCCAAACAGCTAAGTTTTCCTTTTTGGAAGACACTCTAAGCACTTCCTCTGATGAGCTTCAAAACCACCGCCTCAAATCTTTCAGCCACCGGTTCTTATGCCCAATATTTTTTCCTCAATAATGAGGAAAACCCATACATTACGTACCCATTGTTTCGCGTTTTGCGCTCTTTGAGTAGGAGCTGTCCCATTTTCTTCATTCTGCCCAAGACTTCTAGATAGATAGTTTTTTGGAACCACGGGATTTCAAGCATGTGCCAGTAAATGTACATTTCAAATCCTTTAATATTTCTCTGTGATTGGGTCGTGGATCCAATTTTCATGGGGCCATTCCGATTCCTTCCACCAGGTAATCCGATGTTAGAGTTACAGCCCGATTCCGTCCCGATTGTTGCCACGCCCAGCAGGCGATAATGCTAGGCGAAGTGCACCGTCTCCTTTCCTGCTTTTACATACGACTTTACGCCAATAAAACCTTCTTCTAACAATGTGGATGATTTTTTTGATTACGTAGTGGATTAAATACATTTCAGAAGTGCCATCTTCCCACCTCATACTTGGGGAAAATATTCAGCCAGCTTAGGAAGAACAATAAATGCCTGTGAAAGCTTCCACCGCAAGATAATAAACCACATCCCAATAATTTAACTTTTGTGGAGGTATTAAAACATATGCAAGCAAACAAAGATGTTTCTATAAATTCAATTACCACTCCAAGTAAGCGCGAGTCCCGTTATAACAAAAAGAGCACTCTCATTGAACGACAATAAAAATTTAACAACATATCAAGAGGAAACATAACTAGGATGGATTACGTGATTATGTCTTTCAAAATCTCTTACAATACTAATAATTAGTGTCTTAAAACAACCAGCCTTGCTATACTGCCCAGGCTCCACTGTGTTCCAACCCTAAGAACTCTTTGTGTGCCCAAGTTTGAGAACCACCTGTTCTAGACAAAAATGTACTCTGAAATTAAGAGGTGATTGGACATGGGCCTTATCAAGCAAAGACGTAAGTAGTTTCCTCCCGACTAGATTGGGCTCCCGTAATTGAATTGAACTGTGCTGTTTCATGCTAAATACCCAGCCACACCCTGGTTGGTTTCACTAACCAGTAGGTTTTCGGTAGGTAACCGAATAGTGAACTTATGGCATCGTCATTGAATGGCAACAATCATACGATGATGGCCATCACGGCGAACTTTCCAATACTATACTGCTGAAATAGTTTAAAATATTGAAAGGAAAGTAACTGACGTTATTAAGCAAGTATTGCCCTCTCGTGCCTAAACTTATGAACTATTCTTCGCAGAACTACTTTTAAGGCATAGAATTTGGTTTCAGGGTGATATGCAACGAGTTTAAAAAACTTTCAATTTTCAATTCCTGTGATATGTTATATACTTTGTAAAGAGAGACTTCTTTTCGTCAAACGTTTTGTGTATAAAATTCGTTTTTTTTTACAGTTGGCAGCGATCAAACCATTTGGAATATACCAAAAGTACCTCAAGTTAACGAGTTCATTGACGACGTGAACGACACACCCGACCCTGGAGTCACTTATGGGTATGTTCTATTCGCTAAGGATATGTTGAAAATTGTTATTTCCCGATAAATTGCTTAGATAAACGTATCTTCAACTCGATCCTTTTGAATATTTCGCATTTTGCCAAAATTTTGTACCGGAACGGTGTTATTAACTTTCTTACAAAAAAAGAAAAAGTTATTGCTTGTGTGCGCTTAGCACCCAAGGATCATAAGTTCAAGTCAATATGTTTATCAGACATAAGCTCGCGATCGTTTCCAAATTTTGAGAGAAGCGACAGGCGTAGGAGACGTACCTTCCTAGCTTTCAGCATGGAGTTTTGTCGTTGTTACTTCGTACAATTGTGTAGTACAGGAAGTAAATATCGATACTGAGTTATCTCGATGCATATACAGTACAAATTAGGTCGTAAATGGCCAAATACAACTGTTGTGCTGATAGGATTACACGACTCATCTATGATATTGTTGAATTCGGGTTCATAGCAGCCAGTTAAGCAGGTTATAACCCTCTGATATCAATTACGTTCATCTGGTTTTGATACCTTCGTAAACATTTCTTTTGATCATGGCAATCAAGACCGCTTTGGCACTTGTTTCTTTGTTTTTAAGTTTACCATGAAATCAGTTATGATCACATAAATTTATCACGTATGATTCACAAATATTATGATATTCACAGGAATAGTGGGGGTTTCTATCCTTCGGCGTACAACCCAATCACAACCATCACGTCATCAGTCGTTGAGAACTCGCCGGTGGCCGTTCAACCTCCCAACCAGCAGCGACCCCCACCGAACCCTGGGTTCCGTGATTTTCCAGCAAGCAACGGATTTAATGACGGATTCCGACACGGATATAACAATGGATATAATAGACCAAATAACGACGGTTTCGTGCCAGCTCTGGGCAATCCTGCGTTTCAGCAACATCCAGGGCCTCGACCCGCAATTTTGACTGTAGACCCCCCACAGCAGCACGAACTCCGGCCTGTTGTGCCGGCAGGAGATTCTCCTCAACAACAATCCGTCAACAACAACAAGAAGAAAAAGAAGAAGCCGAAAAAGAACAAGGGCTACCTGAGCCAGGTATCGCAGACCCAAGAAGGACTCACTGTCAGCTACCAGTCGCAGGTCGGACACAGCTCAGACGGCCATCCATCCAGCAGTTTCCAGTCCGTCAGCTACGGTGGGTTTAATCAAAAGAAATGAAACTCTACGTGATTATTTTATTAAGTTTTACAATGTGATGTAACCTCGATGAGTCGAGCAGTAAGGATGTTCGATCTATGTGGGAAACTCGAGCTGAGAAAATAACAGTTATTTGGACAAATAAAGTTAACCCTCAGTAGGATTTACAATGTCCAAAACACCAATAACAGGTGCCGTATATTCTCAAGAAGCCTTTGACTCTCAGTGCAAGTTATGGTTCTTCAAGAAGTAGTGGCAACAGCAGAGTGCACAATTTTTGACCGATACCACACCAAGATTTTCAAGTTTACTAGACAAACATTTACCTCATACACACATATACAATTTAGTGCATTTTTCGTTTATTAGATCGCGTTAATGGACGAGTTACTGGCAGTTGGAAGTTATATCAATACTGCATTGCCAGACGAACTGTCTAGTTGGACTAATTCCTTCAATATGGATTGATGTTTGCTACATAAACCTTTAGGTTAATGGTGTTAATAACACTTCGTTATATTAAAGTACCTACTTAATTATCAAGGCTTTTAAATTTCAGTAGACATGCAGAAACATACTCGCCAGAGTTTTCGCTACACAAACTTTCTTACTTAGAGAAAAGATCTTGAGTTACAGACGTATTGTAGACCACGAGTTTGGTCACTCTGTGTTTGTGGTGTCCATCGTATATATAGATTTTAATTATTACCACGAATTATTCTTCTATGTTTGAACAATTTGGCAAAAATAATGCAATGAGTTCAACTATTCTGACGAGTTGTGGGGAGTGTGTCATCCTTTGAGAATTTGAGGTAAAGTTTAATTTATTGCGGATCCGAGTTGAATGAGATGTTATTTTTCAAGTCAAGTTTATCAGTCATGCTGACTAACGCGCCTGACATACAAACCTAAATCAGGAGCAAGTGTTAAGAAGAGCTAAACAATCAAGCGTCCATTAATTTTAATGGTAGCAATATAGGCGTAACAAATTAATGATTTTGATTTAGTCATACCTACGGAGAAATTGATTTGGAGAAAGAAACACAAGCTGTTAAATTGAAATACTTCGCAGTCGAACTGTGAATTTGAGTTTGGGAATTTGACAATGTCGTGAAAAGTTCTCACAGTATAAGAGTTCAACTTATCGAGGTTATCCGGCTATGTACTCTATACAGTACTCCGTACAGTATTTTACACACATACTGTCAGTCAGAATAAAACTCTGTTACATTATTCTTCAATAGGGAGGTTGGTCCATATATTCCACGTAGACCAGTCTCAATCATAGATTAATCATTTTGAAAGTGACCAGACTAGTAATTTATTGAATTGATATAGAATTCCCCGTAGAGAAATAGTTTGCATGGATAGTTCCAAGGAAATCTTCTAACTTATGTTCCAAAAGTATATTTTGGTAAAATCGAGGCGAAATGATCGCATGCTGCTCAGAATGGATCACTAAACGGATATTAGATCAAAGTGTGAATATTAAAAGTTAAAAATAACAATGATCGTGTTTGATTAAAGGTAGGTAAACTCCCTTTTACCTTCCTTCCGCAGTTTTACAGTTTCATATGACATTCGACCGTACATATCAGTTCTTCGAAATTAGTACAATGGAACTACTATGAAATCACCGCACAGCACAGAAATACTTACCTGAAATGTACAGTAGATACTCGTAGACATATTTAGGTTCCTATTTATTCCGATATGGATTTCATGAAACGAACTAATTACTAATGAAAGAGTAGTAGCTGTAGTTCAGATAGTCTATTAACACTAGTACTACATACTAGTAACAGTAGTAGTAACACTAGTAATTTCCCATACAGTACCATACAACACAATATTTGAATTATACAATGACAAACAATAAAATCAGCTTAATAAGAGTACATACCTACATACAGAAAACATTACAATACCCAACTGGTTAGAGCGTATTAACCATCTTGTAAACTTACTATGCATTCTGATTTACTTCGATAATTTTGGAAACAACAACTTTGAGATGGAGAAATTGTGAACTTATGTGGCACATCACATTGAATTGAAAGCTGCATTTTCTTGAAAATTTGATTGCATATATTTACTCACGTTTGCTAATATTCACCCCAATTCGTATGCAAATCCTATAAAAATACAATCAAACGAATGGATTGGAAATTCTTCAACTGTAAACAAATATTTCCCCTAGAATCACAATTTTGGTGCTCTACGTATTTCAAGTCAGTGGACTACATATTCAAACTAAGGTAGGGATAATAAGCAAAGGTTTTGATGTGAAATGTGATTAATGGTGGAAACCCGGCATTATTATTCATACAGATATAGACATGTACTGAACGTAACTGACACGCTACCATGAGGAACGCATTAGTTTATACGGAATCGAAATAGACTTTTTTGCATATGACCAAATAAAAAAGTATTACAAACAAACTGAGACTGTACCTTACATGAATAATACGAATATCAAATACATTGAGAAAATAACCTTGGTGGTACGATTGAGGTTTAAATGTTTTCAAAAATTGTGTACATTCAGGTGAAACATGTATCCTTTTTCGTTGAAGTTGGTTGAAAATCAGGGTAACACAATAAGTGACTTGATATATGTATGCTATACATACATATATGTATTACAACACAAAGACACGAAATACTTATGTATCTAATAATAATAAATAATATCTATGTGAACATTACTTCAACTGTACTTACTTAAACATACGTCTTTTGAACACACCAAAAGTCCAAAATAATGAAGTAAGTATACTGATTCGAATACCTGACACCGGGCACACAACATGCCCCTCTGAGCGGGAATCGTCCAACTATGTCGACCAAAATGACATGAAAAGCTAAATTTCTTTGAAAGTACGCGCTCACTTGAAATTTCAATCCAAGAAACAACAGAAATTTAATTTATTTGTGTAAGATTATATTGAATGGTAAAGCATTTAAGAAGAATTATAGTAAAACGTATGGGCTGTTGCAATTTAATCCACCTATATCCTTATGTACCTAGTTTGCAGATAATTGTTCAATAATATTTTACTAACTAATCCTACGAGTACTACTGACACAATGCTATGCTAGTTGTAATCATTGTGTTATGGAATCACTATGTAAGATTTTTCTCTCGTACTAGCTGTGCCATTGAAAAATGTGACTTTGTTAACACGCAAATACACACAGTCTAAATCTAACGCCCAATCTAGAAATTGGTTGAACTACTTATGATAAAATTAGGCACGCTCATAAAGTTATTAAAAGTACCAGTGTTTTGTACAAAACAACTTGTGTTTCTGCCTACCACTAACGCGTTTCATTTCTTCTCCGCTAAACTATTCTTAATTATTTATGACTTTCACTTCCCCTTGTTATAACAACCTTAGAAACGCACATTTCACGGTCTGTTGTTCACGTGGAATGAGTATATGGAACGCACCATTAATCACATTCGTGCATATTAATATACCCACATAATGTTGTCCGCGCAGCGAAAGTTGATGAAGAGTTTTCCCCTGATGTAATCAGAGTTTAGAGACAATAGCTTCCTCCTTTTAATTTATTCGGCGATGTACTATTTGTTGTTTGTAAGTCTTAAGTTATGAAATTGTTGATAGTTTTATCATTATTATTGTTATATACTTTTTGTTCTTGTTATGTTCCTGTATTGATGCAATGAACACGTGTTATTTATGCTTGGATATAATTAATTAACAACCCCTATTTACCTCCTTCGACTGTGTAGCAAAGTCGATTCAGTTCTTTCATTTTCAACAATTAATATAATACAATTGAAGGATATTTATTGATTCAATTGATCAAAATCTTGATGCTGAAATTTATATGTTTTTAGTATATTTTTGACTCCCAAAGAGTATATATATATGTAATTTTGTAAACATGATTGCAACCATTATTAGACTCTCTGAGACATTAAGAGACGATGTTTTTGACATTTTTATGTCTTTACTTTGGCACATAAACCAAAAAAGCGTTAACAAAAAGCGTTTAAAAAAGCGTTACGGTTGGGTTTCTGATGATTTCCGCTTACAACCGAGTCGTTGCTAGGGAAATGGTACTTCGTCGTTTTTCATCTCACAAAATTCGTTGACCATTCGTTCGAAAGCTCTCGATTTATCCAACCATATTATGTTAACTACTGCGAAGTGCGTGGCCAACAAGCTGAGTTATGAGCATGGTTATATGAATAATTATTTACACACAGGTGATCATTCTCAATAATTGATATTGTGAACATGATTGCAACCGCTTGTTAATTTCTAATGATTTCATTGAGCTGGTATTTCGATGATTTGATTCATAGCAGGTGATCCGGGTATTGCGAGAACGGTTTGATTTGTGAAGCGGTGGTTAAATAATTTTAATAGGTAATTTCTATACTTACACTATACACTGTAGGAAACTGTAATTTCGTATGTAGCCTCTTTAGGACATTTACTTATTTACCGAATCAGATGAGTGGCTCTTAGAGCTTGCATAGGAGTCTGCAACACATACGAGTCTGCAACTAAAGACATAAAATGTCCCAATGTGTTGCAGACTCGTATGCAAGCGTTTCTGATGATTATCGATTTTATTGACATGGATATGTCTTTGCTCTGGGGGGTCAACCAAAAATTTTCGTCACGCAAAAGTTGATGTCACAATTTCTAATGATGTTCACGTACAACCCATCCGTTGCTAGGGGAATGGAACTTCCGCAGTTTTCATCTCACAAAAATCGTTCGCCACTCGTTGGAAAGCGCTTGATTTATTTGATAAATGTTCACATCTCAAGCTACCAATTTCCCCCTCCTTACGTACCTGGCTACATTCCAAAACTAAGTTGATTGGACTATAAACAATTTTAATAAGCCGGTTACAATATTCTTAACGTAAAGCAATAGCATCATTTACTCCACTCCATAGGAAACATTTTCATCCTCTTGACAACAGTCGAGGACACCTCGAGGACAACCGTTATGAAATCCCCAATCAAAGACATCCATGTAACATGGTATCTGCTTGTAAAGCGGATAGTGGGCCTAGTTTTTTTTATTTGAGTATTGGTCAATCTCTAGTTTTTAGACGGCAATCTAATGGCTTCAAACCCCAACAAAGCTCCAAGTCGGAATATTTTGAAAGGGAATTAAGTGGTATTTTTAACAGAAGTAATTGATGTTATTTTGATATTTTGGTTTATTTTAATGATTAACCATTGTAATTGTTTAACTGGGGAGCTGAAATAAGTTTCTTATACTAATTTACGGAACCACAATTACAGAAAACAAAAAGCTTGGAAGAGTTTCTTTGGTTGAAAAAGAGCAAATAAAAATAGTCCCGACTTGAAATGAAATGAAATGAAAATGAAATTCATTCCTCCAATATTACAAGAATACATTTGTGACAATGAGTATAGAAGAAAAAGAAGTGTAGAACACAACTTGAATGATCAGATCAACTTAATTTACCAGAATTTCCCCACACCGTAGAACATTGTTCCGTGCCATGAGGGGGAGTGAACTCCCGATTTTCACATGGATATGCGTTGCGAACTTGTAACTTCTTACGGACTAAAAACAATCCTTCCTATAGTTTGCGCACAACAAGAAGCGCGAAAAACCACATTCAACATATAACAGTAAACAACTTGGATCATTGACTCGAAACATTACTCCATGTAAGTACTTTTAAATATGTTTTCACAAATTTAATGTCCCTGAGAAATAAGCCAACTAAAAACAATTTTTTCATATGCTGATCTTTTATAATTAGTAGGGTTGGTTATAGTAGAGGATGCCTTTCGCAGTAATAGCGGCATACTATAGAAAATGTGACTGAGGAGTAGGTATATTTTGCGTTGTAGGGCGAAAAGAATATGCACAATAATTGGACATAAGTCCGTAATTGAACAAATCCGGGTGCTTGTCCATAAACAAGAAAGCAGACTTGACATATAATTGGCCAAAACCTTAGTCATGAGAACGAATCAGTTGTCGGAAACCTTTTAGGTTTTTTAACTATAATTTTTAAGATCGCCTTTTGAGCTGTCACCAAAGGACGTGGGAAGGCTCCACCCCACCAAAGCCCATTCATGCCAAAGCTCAATATACTCAGTTTCAATAATTTGTATACAATTAAAAGAGAATCATAGTGAATTTAGATTTAGTGTTATTTATTTATTTAATACGGGCAAGCCCAATTACATTTTATAAATAATAAGTCATTCTAACAAGGGAACATTTAAAGAGAAAAGAAAACAAAAAGGGGAGGGGGGAAATGAAAAACTACTGAAATGAAACATGGGAGTTTGAAAATAAAGACTTGAGCGATGAGAGGGGAGAGAAAAAGAAATCGAACTGGGGATAAAAAGTCAAAAAGAGATTGGCACTTCGGGGAAGACGGTAAAGCGGTCGATTTCGATCATAGTTTGTAGCAGTAAAGGGGACACTGAACAACAACGGCGATCGGGAAGCGATGCGAGGGACAAGAAAATCAATCCTTGACAGCAAGGGTGGGCAGTGGATCACGTCGTTGACGATCTTGTAGAGAAGAACTAGGTCATTCACGCATCTTCTCCTCTCGAGCGTGGTCAAGCCGCATCTACGCTGTAGAGACTCGAAGTCGACGTCCTCATATGCTATACCCATCTTGTAGGCGACGTATCGTAAGAATTTCTTCTGTACTCGCTCGAGCCGATATTTATGAATTCCATATGAGGCAGACCAGATCGTGGAAGCGTAATCGAGCGTGGGTAAAACAAGGGCTTTGTAGATCGTCACAATGGCATCAACACTCGAGAATTCCCTAGTGTTCCGCTTAAGGAACCCAAGCATGCGCATAGCTCTGGACGCCAACGCCTCAATGTGACTGGAGAATGATAAACGTTCATCACAAAAAACTCCAAGGTCAACCAACCCATCAGACCTCCGGAGGGGTGCGCCACAGAGGGTGTAGTTATAAAGGGGGGGTGGGGGGGAGGGTGTAGTGTTATAAATACAGAAAACGCAGACACATAGTCACACTGGAATTCCAACTCAAACTGAATATTTATTAGTTACAACGTTTAATGGTATCCAAAATTATTGGAGTGTCTCCAACTCCTAACACTACCCCCTCCCCTTTTCTTCAAAATGTTTCTGGAATCACTTCTTCATAACTTACAATACTAAGGTCCACAAAGATGAAGATCGGCATGCTCCTGCCTCCCTCCACCTATAATCCTGTCTATCCCTCTCTTTCCACCATCCGTCCTGGATTTTCTACCTGCAGTACTGTATGAGAAACGCCTCTCCCATACTGTCTTCCGGCTTTCTGAATTTTCTCTCCAATAGGTTGGCCAGTATTTGTAGGTTTGCAGATGGCACCGCAATTTTGGCGACAGGAGAAACCAACATCGAATCAGTTACAAAATTAAACCACTCCATCCTCCACATCCATGAATGGACAAAAAGATGGAGAATTAGATTGAATGAAGCGGAGTCTGTACATGTTGATTTCACAAATAAAAGAATCAACTACGTGCCAGCCTTCCCTGACAACAAGGCGATTCCTTATGCCAGTGAAGCTAAATACCTTTGGATGACACTCGATGCCAAACTGAGGTGGAAATCACATGTTAAAAAGAAAAAGGCTGAACTAGTTTGTTATCAAATTCAGGAAAATGTACTGGCTTATGGGAAGACACTCAAAACTGTCTATCCACAATAAGCTCATATTGTACAACGAAGTCCTCAAACCTGTCTGGACATATGGTGCGCAACTGTGGGGGTGCACTGCACAAAGTAACCGCAACATTATTCAGCGCTTTCAGAATAATGTTCTGCGTACCTGCGTTGATACATACAGATACTTCAGGAACGACAGATTACACTATGAGTTGAAAGTTGAATCTGTCAATGAGGTTATCCGCAAACAAGCCGTCAATCACCTTTTGAGGCTCAGAGATCATGTTAACGAGGATGTCGTCCAGCTCCTTGACACCGAAGATCTACTTAGAAGACTTAAAAGAACTAAAACGCATGAACTATGTGAAATAAAATGAACGTCAAGACTAGTGACTCAATTAGCAGAACAATAAGTTTAGAGTGAAGTATATTAGATCTTGAGAAAATGTATAATAATTTATCACATGAATATTGCTTATAAGTTGTTATTACTTGGCGCAATAAAACTTGTCAAAAATAAAAAAAAACTCGGCGCTCCGCGCCTCGCCAGGGGGCAAGCCCCCTGGACCCCCGGTTACCTCTATTTACATACTTCGGACGAAATTATTGAAACACAGAATGTGTTTGCGTTGTCGCGCAACCAAGTGACAACCAAACAAGCGTCATTGTTTACTATTCATTTATAACATCAATTTATATAGTTATAGTATGAAACTACGAAAAAAAATACGAAATAAATTCGTGATAAATCAAGAGCGATTTATCAAGTAAATGTCCTAAAGAGGCTACATACGAAATTACAGCTTCCTAAAGTGTAAAGTATAGAAATTAGCTTTAAAAGCCACTCATCTGATCCGGACCCTGGACATCGTCAAGTAAATGTCCTAAAGAGGCTACATACGAAATTACAGCTTCCTAGAGTGTAAAGCATAGAAATTAGCTTTAAGAGCCACACATCTGATCCGGACCCTGAGCATCGTCAAGTAAATGTCCTAAAGAGGCTACATACGAAATTACGCTTCCTAGAGTGTAAAGCATAGAAATTAGCTTTAAGAGCCACACATCTGATCCGGACCCTGAGCATCGTCAAGTAAATGTCCTAAAGAGGCTACAAACGAAATTACAGCTTCCTAGAGTATAAAGTATAGAAATTACCTATTCAAATTATTTAACCTCCGCTTCACAAATCAAACGGTTTTCGTAATACTCAGATCACCTGCTATGAATCAAATCATCGAAACACAAGCTCAAAAAAATCATCAGAAATTAACAAGCGGTTGCAATCATGTTCACAATATCAATTATTGAGAATGATCACCTGTGTGTAAACAATTATTTATATAACCATGCTCATAACTCAGTTTGTTGGACACGCACTTCGCAGTAGTTAACATAATATTGTTGGATAAATCGAGAGCTTTCGAACGAATGGTCAACGAATTTTGTGGGATGAAAAACGACGAAGTACCATTTCCCTAGCAACGACTCGGTTGTACGTGAAAATCATCCGTCACACATTTCGTTACCATCCCGCGTTCCATTTTCGGCTAGTTAGTCCATGGCTAAAACACATTCTGTGTTAAAAAATTTTGTAGCAGACTGATGATTGTCGTCTAACACTAGTTGGCGTATGTTGACCTTCCTTTGGTATCGTACTCAGGGTTTCCCTTGCAGTCCTTGCCAAACACTGCTTCGAAATCATTGGCTTGATTCTAATCCGAGGTTTTGCTGGCTTCAGAAACTTACAATTTTGATTCGGGATTAAGCGATCTTCCTTGCCTGCTGCCAAAATGTCAGTTTTATTTCCACTCTTCTTTTGATATGAAGTAAGTTTTACCGATTCGGCAACTTCAATTTCAGCATTCTTAAGCTTGAATTTAGATTTAGAGTCTTTTGTCATCGTCTTACACTTTCTACTCTGGTCAGTCCTAGGAGGAGCTTCGCTTACAACAATCAACGAGTATCGTGTTTCCGGTCCTATCTTTTGTTCACAAGCACTTGCTTTTGGTATACCTATACCTAACTCCCTTATAGCAGGATGTGATGAGCTAAGGATGGCTTCTTCGTCTCTTTCCAGCTGGTCAACCGGTAAGATGGTGGGCGCTAAAACCGATGTTTCTTGATGAGCCAAGTCTGGAAGGTTGGTTTCCTCGTCAAATTTATCAATTTTAATAGGTGCCACTATTTTTTCTAACACGATGTTAGTTTGGTCTTTGATATATAAGCAAGTGTCATCGTTTCCTTGCTCTTCAACGATTACATATACACCATTTCCCGACGTGATCGGAACTTCTATTTTTGTTTCAACATCTATTTTACTTTTGCTGCTAGGAACTATTACATCGTTATCACAATGAGCTTCCTCACAATCGTTGTCATTCGACAACTTTCCATGTCCGGGTACCCAAGAATCTTGATTACTTATTGGTTGTTGGGTTCCAATCTCTCAAAATCTCGGAATTCATCTTCATTTTTGGAATCGGTTCTTCTTCTTCCTTTTTAACATAGTCTGCTAACTCCTTTGCCGCTGCTTCGTTAAGAGGACAAAACACTGAATGAAAATAATATATGCCACATTCTTTACAATAGTTTTCATCTTCATTGACCCTGTCATTCAAGAAAATCGTTTGATTTAGCGAATTCGCCTGAAATCTACTTCTCTCTCGCCTTTTCTTCGCTGTGATCCTATAGGAAATAATTCCGTTTTGGAACTTCCACTCCATCCCACTGCTGTCACTAATGTTATACATACAGAAAACTCAGACACAGTCACACACGAGACCTTCTCGAACGATCAAGTTTGTCCCCCCCCCCGGCAACTACTTGGAACCGTTCCCTACAAGAAGAACTGTGAGTTCTTCAATTCCGTTCAACGAGGAGCAGCTCATGAGTCACAAATGAAAAGTCACATTTTCGTTTCTAAACGGTTATGTGATCGTGTTATGACTACCAAACTATACACTTCATTCTGATCTACATATCCAACTAATCTGCATTTTTACTAAGGGATTGACTACTTGATGTTATGTTTTTTTAAGATGCGAGCATTCAGACCACCAAACTATACACTTCATTCTGACCTACATGGAATTGAAGAACTCACAGTTCTTCTTGTAGGGAACGGTTCCAAGTAGTTGCCGGGGTGGGGGACAAACTTGATCGTTCGAGAAGGTCTCGTTAGTCACACTGGAATTCCAACTCAAACTGAATATTTATCAGTTACAACGTTTAATGGTATCCAAAATTATTGGAGTGTCTCCAAATCCTAACAATAACTGAGACTATTCCTGACACTGTAGCATACGTAAGCCATGTTCATTACTTTTTTAGCGAGAGACAGAACGTGCTCCTCCCATCTAAGATTTTTATCCACAATGACGCGGCATTGGAAGCTATAATATGTCTATAAAAAAATGAATTGGTTAAATTTTTCATTCATAGAAAAAAACATGATTTTAAAAACCCTTAGGATTAATTTCTAGATTTCATCAGAAATTTTTAGAGAGTGTGCGGGTTAGGCTGAAGTTCATTTCCAATGCTCACAGATCAGTTAAAATCCGGTATCTATCAGTAAAATCCATCAAGAATAATTTTTTCACATGAACCAGTCGTACGTATAATAGGGTACGGTTTAATCATCCCATGTCAAGCATTTCTTTCTGCAGTTTCCACTCGTTTTTTTCATGGAATTTTCTGGGAATGTGCTAGTTAGTCGAGGGTGGCTGCCAATTTCATCATCAAAACTTAAAACTCGGGTTTCTTCTTAAAATAAGTAAAATAATACGTATAAACAAGGCTCTAATCGACCAAATAGAGCCTGTGCGCAAAAGAACGGATTTTTTTTCGATCGAGTTGAAGGCTAGTAAAGATATACGGCGGAGGCGGACTTCAGTTGGCACATCCGGTTTCTACGCGACTTGAAACGTAATATACAATATGCAAATACGAGAGGTGTTCAAAAAACTTACCCGCTACATCAAAATAATTAGTAGGTACTGATGTATGGGTAATTTGAAGAAAAACTTTTTTTTTTTTTTTTTTTTTTTTTTTTTTTTTTAACCACCAGTATTTGAGTAATTTTGAGGTGACCAGTAGTGTTACATTTACAGGAAGGTTAGGCTGGTGTGTGCCTCTAGGTCCCCAAACGGGTGACGTTAAATGATCCATTCTAACGTACGACGTTGCTAACGTCCCCTCAAGGTCACGTACTCTTGGGTACGTTAGGGCACGTTAGTGACCACCAAAAACTCTCTACTATTGAACGTGTAAGGACCGTTCTAATGAAGTGAAATACTCCGACCGGCTATTGAGCCAACAAACTGGCAGAAGGCTCAAGAGAAAGAGACCTGTGGATCTCCTTAGTACACCGACGGAACACTGACCTTTCCACAATGGTTAATTATAATTGATTGAACCTTCATTATACATAAGAATGTGGTATATTATAACGAAATATATTTTCATAACAAAATAATAAAAATTATTACTATATATGTATATATTAGGAAGGACTGCTGATGGGCAGCTACCTTCACACGTGTCATTGTACATCCTGTACGAATAAGATATATTTATAATAAGCGAAACTGTAAAGTGTTTGTTTGTTACTAAAAGTTATCGTTATAAATGAACAAAAAACAAAAAAACAACCCGAAGAGGTGAATAGGGAAAAACATGCCATGTACGTGCCCACCATTTCATAATTAAGGATGAATTTTCCGTTAACAACATCGACGTCTTTGGACTCATGATTGGGCCAAGAGGGAGTACGAGTATAACATCATTTTTTGAGAGGACTTTACAGGAAATAGGGCTTAATAATACCATACTGAGAAATATTGTGATTTTTTACCTTTAAGGGATTAGCATTTAGGTATTAGGTATATTGCAGTATCATTTATATCAGTCTTGAAAAGAAGAGATATACGATACCTCGTCTCAAGTCAGCCCTGAATTACGGAAAATGTTCAGTTACGATATATGTGTGTGTGTGTGTTTGTTTAAATATTTCTCGTCACTTGTATTGTTCCTAATGAAAGAAATTGAACGAATACAAAATGTTCCAACCATAGTGTGGATGATGATGTGTTGGCTCAACTTGTCTGCTATGCGGATCAACATAACGAGACAATTGAAGGCTCTACAACCTGGTAAAGGGATTGCTCCAGAAGCGTATCACCTTTCATTTTCGTTGAGTAATGTATGTAATACAGTATTTCACACAAAATTTTATTGAAGCTTGTTTAATTAGAAAAATTCTTTGCGCCGAGCGGATTTTCAACTTATACGGATAGCCACTCTCCAAATTGTACATATATTCGGTTTTGAAATATATTTAAAGATGCAATTTTATTACTGCCCTCAAGTTGTATGCATATTCAAAATCGAAACTTTGTCCGTTTACCACGGATCGGGATTTCAAGATTTTTAAAATGTCTTAACAGAAAAATGTTGAGTAAAGAGGAACCCAAGACAAAATTATGAAATTCAAGTTTTTTTTTTCATGAAAAAACAGATATTTTGTCCGTTTGCTACGCACTCGGGAATCTGAATTTCGAAAACTTATCAACGGCGTAACATTCCTTGAGTCATAGGTACCCTAAGAGCAAGCTAAGTCGGATTTTCGAAATTCCGAATTTTAATTTCCATGAAAATCTCAAATTTTTTATACGATTACGTGAAAATCCATATTACTGTACAAGATGTTGATTCTGATAACGAATTGATCAACTAGGGAGGGATGAATAATGAAATTCTGGCAAAACCAAGATAGCAGATGAACATCTAGCAATGACAATCACACAATTCTCAACATTGCCCGATGAATAGGCCAATTAGCGAGGCAATATTTCAACGTATAATTATGGATTATTGATCAGCAGAATGTCCTAAAGGAGGGAACTTTGATGGTTTTCCGAAATTTTCAATATGGCGGCCAATGAGCAAAAATGAGTTCTTCCATCTCAACACGAAAATTCGGTAATTTCGACTTTGCCCAGAGAATATGATGGTCAGGGAGGATATTTTACCCAACATTTCGTAGAAAAGGGGGTATTAAAGCTGTCGGCACAGCGGCACTTGGGGGTGGGGATGCATTTTCTTTGCGTTTCAGAGGGTGTTGAACACGATTACAATAGTAATTCATTTTCAGATTTCTTTGTATATATATATATATATATATATAAATATATATATATATATATATATATATATATATATATATATATACTCGGCGCTTCGCGCCTCGCCGGATCTTTTCTCTTTTCTACTGCGTAGAAAACGAGGATAATTTGCAATGCAATTCTTAGCCTGAATCAACTTAGTTTTGGAATGTAGCCAGGTACGTAAGGAGAGGGAAATTGGTAGCTTGAAATGTGAACATTTATCACATAAATCAAGCGCTTTCCAACGAGTGGCGAACGATTTTTGTGCGATGAAAACTGCGGAAGTTTCATTCCCCTAACAACGGCTGGGTTGTACGTGAAAAACACTGAAATTGTGACACAATCTATAGCAACTACTCAACTACTCGGTTGTACGTGAAAATCATCTTCAATTTCGTCCCGGACGTAACAAAAAAAATTATTGGGAGTCGGCCTAAGAATTGCATAGCAATATATATATATATATATATAAATGGACAACATTTTGTACACTACTCCTCCGAAACCGCTGGTCCGATTTGGACCAAATTTTAATATGATGTATTACCTTGTCGGAACTTGTGCCTCACTGACTTTTGTGAGGATCAGCTGACCACGAGCCATAATTTCAATCATAATGATGGCAAAATCGTGCTCAAATTTCTCTTATTTACCGTAAGACGTCGAAATTTGATAGGAAGCCTCTCCGGGACAACAAGAGACGTGCAAAGTAAGCCGAGTGAGCTAAAATCTTTCCTGGTCACCGTAGTACGTTGAAACTTGATAGTGATCCTCTCTGGGACATCAAGGAACGAATGAAATGACGTACTCCACTCAGAGCTCCAGCTGATCGATTCAAAAAGTTGGTACTACTTAAGCAAATACGTTTTTTGCCATAAAATTGATAGTTAACCATTTCCTTGCACTCAAAAAGCACAAATTTAAAAACTATTTAACATTATACAATACGATAATTTACGAAAATTCGCTCATACGATCATGCTGCATGACTAGAACTTTTTCTCTCTTGCTTTGGTTTAATTTTCTAATTTTCAAGAGTAGCTACGGTGCTCCATCTTCTAAACCTAAACATCGCACTTTCGTTCAAAAAGGTTCAAAAGATTTGGACTTCAAGACCAAAAAATTGGACTCCAGAGTCACATCGGTCATTCTGTTTTTTCGGGCGGATGTTTTAGGCGATATTTCCGGGTTCAAGATCACCGAAGCAGCTTCGCTCCCGCTCTTCGTCCTCCGACCTTGCTCTTCACAGAGAAGACATCCCACTCTTCCATTTCGGCATTGAGAAGTTATAGGGAAAACTCCCTTCCCGGGCCGTTCCGACAGACCGAGCCAACGAATCGACCGAAAGCTCCTAAAGAATTATCTCATCCTCTCTTCCGGTTATCGTCGTTAACTAATCGGTTTGGAAGGGTAGATCTCTTTCTCCCACCTTTCTGGAAAGGTTTTCCACGACGATTTTCCTTGTCGGTGATCTGTAAAGACAGTAAAAGTTTTCTACAAGGTCGGGGGCGGATTCACTCTCTTCTGGGACCCTGAGCTGGTGATATGGATCTTCCGACATGACCTTCCGACTTCTCATCCCCACCGCAGCACTGGTGAGTCCTATCTCATATTTCACATGAATAAAAAGTTGCCATGAAAGCTCGACCATCATATAATTATTCATTGAATCGCCATATATCGTACTCATTTAGTAGGAGCTGAAGGGAAAGAGAAAGTGATACTATTCATTGCATCGACTTCAATTCAAATCAACTAGTGAATCATCAAACAACAAACACTTGCTCGTATATTTTCTTAAGAAACTAAAATGTTAATGGTAAGAAAATTCAGATCATACACACATAGGTAGGTACCTTAAAGTAAGTTAACTGCTCGGTGTCTATACTCTACGTGGTGTCCTCCCAGTTCCGCGCCTCCCAATTAAAATGTAGTTTGTGACGTGCTGTCAATCAGACAATATGGAAGTGCTAGAATCATCGAAAGGGAAACCTATACTTGTACACGATAGTTACCAGTATCGAAAGAAAAAACTAATAAAAATTCAGTGAATTGAAAGTGTGTGTTTGGAAATGCCCGAGCTGCAAACTAAAAGAATATTGGAATGTGTATGGAGAGAGGCACAGGAAAACAAACTCCTTGGTAGGTTGGCATTATAAACTGAAGGTCCGAATACCTAAAGTCCATCCAAATCTCGGGGATTTGATAAGGCTCCTTCATAAAGAATAGCAAATAACGGAAACAATGATGATAAGAGATTTCTATAACGTTGAAGCAAAGAAACGTTGAAACGAAATACCAACAGTTGGACTTGAAGATCGCTGAAACGTTAATGCGATTCACCAATCCTGACGAGGATTTCGATATCGATCGTTGCTTGTGTAGTTTGGCTATGCTAGTGAAAATGACCCGGATGAAATTCATGAAACAAATAGAGGAAGATGCTGACCTGGATGCCTCAAGATTTACTCAATCATAGCAACAATAAATCAACCAGGATCTCATAAATCATTTACTCAATTATAGCAACCATAAATCAACCAGGATCTCATAAATCATTTCTCAACCTTAATCAGGGCGCGGCACTGCCGATATTCGTAGGCGCGGAACTGGGAGAAATGAGGGACTCCACAGGTATCATTTCCATAGGCGCGGAACTGGGCATACACCTCTACGTACGCCCACTGAGCAATCAAATACAGTAAAATCTGTTTAATTGACGATTCGAGGGACCGTTCAGAAAAATTGTCAATTAACCAGGTTTTTCAATAACCCAGGTTTTGGTGGCTTAATTCGTCAATTAACCAGTTTATTTGTCATTTTAAATAAACATGTCATGTTAAATCAATGAGTTCAAATTCAGCAAAATTTTTAGGTTGAAGAAAACGCTTATCTTCATTTGTTTGGTGGGTTGCACATTCCTGACGAGTTGCTCCACACCAAGCAACTTGTCCCACAGCAGGTTAGGATCATCATTACCTTCTACACATTTTGCGAACCGCATCACCGTTTCTAAAGCTTTTAATACGTCGATTTTGTTCACGTGTACAGTGTACTACCGGGTTTTCGCATTGTCCGGATCTTCTTCCTTTTCCTCGTCGTGTGACTTTGAAGACACCACCTCTGACCTATCACCATCTGACCTTTGGTTGACTACATCTTCTTCAGTCAACTCTCCAGTAACGGTCACCCGGCCGTCAACAGTAACATACTCCTCAAAAGTTGGTCCATTCTCCGCTCCAACGATGTTCTCTCAATTCAAGCTCTCAATTTCTTGTACTTCTTCACTCATCTCCGCTGTTGGTAGAAGTCCTCGGAGAAAATATCTCCGTCAATTAAATAGGTAGGGCTTGTGTCAATTAGAGAGGTGAGGGCCCTCGAAGGAGTCGGGACCACGATTGTTTTTTTAATTACAGAGGTTCCAATTAAACAGGTTTTACTGTACGTACATACGGCCCAAATAAACCCAGTCCAAATAAATTTTATTTTTTATGTGCATGTATTTTTGATAAGCATTCAAATGCTGAAGATATTGTAGGTAGAGAAGGATTAATTAATTACTTTATTAATTGTATAATATTAAGTTAAGTAGTATCAAGTTTATTAGTTTTATAAATTAATTAATTAGGTTATGGGTCTTTAAAAAATATTTCATTTTAGTTTTTTAACTGCATTGTTATTCTTTAAATTTATGTATTAATTTATCACTTTTATGAACTTTTAGTTCTGGGTTGTATCTAGAAAGATATACAATTACTTAAGATACACAATAAATGAACTGCTAAGGATGAACACTATCAACGTTAGTAAGTGGATCCTCTGCAGCTAACCCATTCATGCTTCTAAGCACACAAAAATCTTTTTAAATTGGGTTATTGGAATGTTAACTGTAATTCGAATAATATAATATATAAACACATATGTTCCTCCAAGAGCACCCTGGCCCATAGAAGGAATTCAGTATTTGTGATCCATGATTAATCTTGAACTGGTACTACGAAGTGCCCGGCTAAACATTTTGTTCGATCTAACTTTCGAATTTGAGTGGAGTGGCATGTTTCTAAATTAGTGCATTGAATCTTATCGAACTGCATCCAGCAGAAAATAATCGACATTTGAAATTAAACTACTAATGAATATTACGACGTTTTTCGAAGGTTAGATTGTAAGAAAACTACGTGCTCGCAGCAGCGCTCCGTCGTCTGAGGTATGTACTATTAATTTTCTTGCACATTACTAAAGCTTGTAAATAGCGAAGTGCAGCAATTATTCTTATTTACAGATGTTTCACTGGACCCTCTACATTTACATCTAATTCCTACCTATATCATGATTTGCTGACAGAAGCCTGAACAGAGTATAACGGAATCATTCGTGAGTGAACGAATCAGATTGAAATAATAACATAATGTGAACCAGTTACTGTCAGAACTTAAAACAGGTGTGCTAAAGACCACACGGGAGAAGTGTAAACTTCTATTTGGACATTACTTTCCACTCTGTTGGGATGTTGGGAAAGTAAAAGTGGACAGGCTCCGCCCTTGGACCCTCGGTAACTTTCCGCCTTGAGCCTTCGGCTAAAATGCTAAAACATGGAACATGCTTTCTTCCCGCTAATTCGTAAATGTAAATAAATTTAAAACTACGACATAAATGTTTTAAAAATCGAAATTAGAACAGAGTACCTAAGTAGGTAATTTCTGTTATGGTGCGCGTCTACAATTATTAGTACCATAACCAAGATTAACTTCTCAACCAAGTGACAACAAAACAAGCGGCATTGTTTACTATATCCATTTATAACATAAATGAATATAAAACTACGACATGAATAGAAGAACAAGTAAGAAAGAAATGCGTGATAAATCGAGAGCTTTCCAACGAGTGGAGAACGATTTTTGTCCGGTGAAAAATAAAGAAGTTTCATTTCCCCAGCAACGGCTTGGTTGTCAAAATAGCGTGACGGAAAAAAACGTGACGGTAAAATCGTATTCATACCCCGCTAAATTTTTCGACGCGGTGCGCCTACAGAAGTTTACACTTCAAAAGTGACACGTGTCACGTATTATTGAAAATTTAATAATAACCCATAATAATTGTGAACTAGGATTTTTGGCATGGATATGTCTTTTGGCTGGGGGTCAAGGAATTTTTCGTTCACACTTTTTTTTCCCGACCGACACTTTTTTTCCCGACCGGCACATTTTGTATTGACATGGACATGTCTTTGCTCTGGGGGGTCAACCAAAAATTTCCGTGACGCAAAATTTGTGTCACAATTTCAGTGTTTTTCACGTACAACCCAGCCGTTGCTAGGGGAATGGAACTTCCGCAGTTCTCATCGCACAGAAATCGTTCGCCACTCGTTGGAAAGAGCTTGATTTATGTGATAAATGTTCACATTTCAAGCTACCAATTTCCCCCTCCTTACGTACCTGGCTACATTTCTAAACTAAGTTTATTGGACTATAAACAATTTTAATAAGCCGGTTACAATATTCTTAACGTAAAGCAATAGCATCATTTCCTCCACTCCATAGGAAACATTTTCATCCTCTTGACAACAGTCGACTGTTAACAACAACTCTCTATTGTAGTGGCTTCTCTCCACAGTTATTTTCAACATTATAAGTAAACCGTTGTTTTGTTGATATTAGTCGGGATGCGGCCCAGGGATTTGTTTAAAGTTAAATGATTTGTTTACAACTCTCGAGGACAACCGTTATGAAATCCCCAATCAAAGACATATCCATGTAACATGGTATCTGCTTGTAAAGCAGATAGTGGAACTCGTTTACGAGTTGTTTTTGATTTTCACGTACAACCAAGGCGTTACTAGGGAAGAGTAACTCCCATAGTTTTCATAGTAGGAAAATCGTTCGCCACTTTTTGGAATGCTCTCATTTTACCTCTAAGCCATTGTAGTGTCAAGGAAAGCTGATTTATTACTCTAAGTTAAAAACTAATATTGTTTTGTAACCATAATGGAATAATCTTGTGAAAAGAAGGCACTACATGGTTGGTATACAATTGAGTAGTAGGTACCAACTGGTAAGCAGTAGGTACTAGACATATCCATGATCTTTTGTTTTTCCCATCAAGGGAGAAATTTTTAATACCGTTTGTCATTATGGTTTGATTAATCCAAAGGTAGTAGGTATACCTACCTACTTCTTCTTGCTTAGTTACACCATACCGTCCCATAGTTTTCATAGTAGGAAAATCGTTCGCCACTTTTTGGAATGCTCTAATTTTATCATAACATCTCATGATTCCTACGCCATTGTTGGGTCAAGGAAAGCTGATTTATTACGCTAAGTTATAAACTAATATCAATAAGTAACCATAATGAACTAATAATGCGAAAAGAAGGCACTATATGGTAGGTACTATTGAGTAGTAGGTACTTGTAAGCAGTAGGTACTAGACATAAATGAAAAAGCGTCACGCGGGGGAGCGTCACGCGGAGAGCGTTACGCGGAGATTCCCTAATGATCCCACGATTCTGAGATTTGGTATGTGGGCCCTTGAGGGACTTCTGAACACAACTGACCGATCCCAGATCAGCTGAGTGGCTCTAGAATCCAGTTTTTTCCATAATGATCCCACGATTCTGAGATTTGGTATGTAGCCCCTTGAGGGACTTCTGAACACAACTGACCGATCCCAGATCAGCTGAGTGGCTCTAGAATCCAGTTTTTTCTTTAATGATCCCACGATTCTGAGATTTGGTATGTGGGCCCTTGAGGGACTTCTGAACACAGCTGACCGATCCCAGATCAGCTGAGTGGATCTAGAATCCAGTTTTTTCCCTAATGATCCCACGATTCTGAGATTTGGTATGTGGGCCCTTGAGGGATTTCTGAACACAACTGACCGATCCCAGATCAGCTGAGTGGATCTAGAATCCAGTTTTTTCCCTAATGATCCCACGATTCTGAGATTGGGTATGTAGGCCCTTGAGGGACTTCTGAACACAACTGACCGATCCCAGATCAGCGAGTGGTTCTAGAATCCAGTTTTTTCTTTAATGATCCCACGATTCTGAGATTTGGTATGTGGGCCCTTGAGGGACTTCTGAACACAACTGACCGATCCCAGATCAGCTGAGTGGATCTAGAATCCAGTTTTTTCCCTAATGATCCCACGATTCTGAGATTTGGTATGTGGGCCCTTGAGGGATTTCTGAACACAACTGACCGATCCCAGATCAGCTGAGTGGATCTAGAACCCAGTTTTTTCCCTTATGATCCCACGATTCTGAGATTTGGGATGTGGGCCCTTGAGGGACTTCTGAACACAACTGACCGATCCCAGATCAGCGAGTGGATCTAGAATCCAGTTTTTTCTTTAATGATCCCACGATTCTGAGATTTGGTATGTGGGCCCTTGAGGGACTTCTGAACACAACTGACCGATCCCAGATCAGCTGAGTGGATCTAGAATCCAGTTTTTTCCCTAATGATCCCACGATTCTGAGATTTGGTATGTGGGCTCTTGAGGGACTTCTGAACACAACTGACCGATCCCAGATCAGCTGAGTGGTTCTAGAATCCAGTTTTTTCCATAATGACCCCACGATTCTGAGATTTGGTATGTGGGCCCTTGAGGGACTTGTGAACACAACTGACCGATCCCAGATCAGCTGAGTGGATCTAGAATCCAGTTTTTTCCCTAATGATCCCACGATTCTGAGATTTGGTATGTGGGCCCTTGAGGGACTTCTGAACACAACTGACCGATCCCAGATCAGCTGAGTGGCTCTACAATCCACTTTTTTCCCTAATGATCCCACGATTCTGAGATTTGGTAAGTAGCCCCTTGAGGGACTTCTGAACACAACTGACCGATCCCGGATCAGCTGAGTGGCTCTAGAATCCAGTTTTTTCTTCAATGATCCCACGATTCTGAGATTTGATATGTGGGCCCTTGAGGGACTTCTGAACACAGCTGACCGATCCCAGATCAGCTGAGTGGATCTAGAATCCGGTTTTTTCCCTAATGATCACACGATTCTGAGATTTGGTATGTGGGCTCTTGAGGGACTTCTGAACACAACTGACCGATCCCAGATGAGCTGAGTGGATCTAGAATCCAGTTTTTTCCCTAATGATCCCACGATTCTGAGATTTGGTATATGGGCCCTTGAGGGACTTCTGAACACAACTGACCGATCCCAGATCAGCTAACAAATCAATTGTCGATCTTTTTCTTTGTCGGTTTCTAATCAATACTTTTAACGAATAAATAAGAAACAAAAGATAGGATTGTATGGAATACCCTCGTATTAATAATTAACTACAAAGCAAAATATAGGATTGTATGGAAAACCCGTCTAAATCTTCATAGACAGTCAATCATAACGGAAGGGTTTCCTTCATGAAATTAAGGAGGTGCTTAAAAAAAAAAAAATTGTATTTTGAAATTTATTTGAATAAAGAAAAATATTTTTTTTTAAAACGTATTTTTGCAATTAATTTCCACAAACAAAAGTACAATACGGGGTTCTATAGGAAGGGGAAAGGGGGCGCAAAGACATAAAATGTCTCTCGTGGTTGCGTACTTGTACGAAAGCTGTATCCACCGTATGAGTGTTTCCAGCTGATTTCAATGAAGTTCGTCGAAAAATTGTCTACGTTTTCCTCCTCCTCGCTCTTCATCCTAGAAGCGTTTTATGAAATTTTTTCCCGACCGACACTTTTTTTCCCGACCGGCACATTTTCTATTGATTTTCACGTACAACCAAGGCGTTACTAGGGAAGAGTAACTCCCATAGTTTTCATAGTAGGAAAATCGTTCGCCATTTTTTGGAATGCTCTCATTTTACCATGACATTTCATGACATTCCATTGTAGTGTCAAGGAATGCTGATTTAATACTCTATGTTAAAAACTAATATTGTTTTGTAACCATAATGGAATAATCTCGTGAAATGAAGGCACTACATGGTTGGTATACAATTGAGTAGTAGGTACCAACTGGTAAGCAGTAGGTACTAGACATATCCATGATCTTTTGTTTTTCCCATCAAGGGAGAAATTAAACTACTTCTACTTTTGATTCATACCTTTTCATTTTCTGGCTGACTCTTCATGTTTTTCTCTTTTTATCTCATTTCTAGTAGAATCGCAGTATTCATTAACATTGAAACATTTTCGTGGTTTCGAAATTTCTTTCACCAAAACCTCAAGGGTTGAAACACTGTGCGCCGCGCCGGCGATTGAGAGAAATCACCGGTAAATAAAGTAATTTGGATGTAATTATGATGATATATAACAGTCTGTTGGAGCTTTAATAGTTTAGAGCATCCCGATTACTCTGCCAAAGAGAACGTTTTGATTTTCGTTTGTCTTGTAATTAAAAGCAGTGTTTAGCCACGAATTAAGGGTACTGGGCGTCCAAGGCCGAAATCCGCGCAATTTAAATATCAGAGGAGAGTCGTTACAGGCCCTTCCCCAACTGGCTCATAAATGTGCTGCGTTAGGGGAATGTCCTTTCCGATTAAACTGGTGAGGATGTATCCCCAATCGCGGCAGTTTGAGAACACGAGAGGATGTGGCGTTCAATCCAACGCTGAACGAAAGATAGACGCGCTCTCTCGGAAATTACGGGTACTGTCACAATTACAAGGGTTTTATGTTCGCGCATGTGCAAAAGCTGCAGTTAATACTGACATACGTTCCTGAACTTGATCGAATTATTAATGGAACAAAATAAGAATCGTGAAAGTCGGGCGTGAGGTGTAGCATTGGCAGCGCGTGAAACAATTGGTAATTACCCCTCTACCTCGCACCGCGACAGCAAATCCGAAATTCCCGAAGTTTTTTGCACAACTACAATGAAATTGGAATCTAATAAGATAAAAATAACGATAATCAGTTGAGGTCGAGTTAAGTTTGGCAATATTGCTCGAAAAAACAAGATTTTTCGGCGTTACCCCCTCCATTCCCTCTCTTAGATCAAGTACTTCAAAACTTCTGGAATTTTGTGCACAAATAGACTAAACGTGGAACCGAACAAAGAAAGAATCTAGAAAATCGGTTGAGAATTGTGGCCTGGGCAGCGTTGACAAAATTTGTCACACTAACACCTATGGGGCTAAGTGTCACGATATTTATTTATTTTCAGTGCACATTGTGAATTTGACTTCCTTCTTTGTTAGCTGTTCTGCTAGGTCAAATTTTTATTACTCATTCATTCATAAACCCCACAGTCGTTAAAATTGGTCGTTCGTCGTACATAATTTTGCAGAGTTCATTAAACAATTGTTGCTTTCTTGTATTGTGTCTCCTGCACGCCATCAGTTGATGTTCCAAATTCTCAACCTTACCACGAATTTTACAGTTTGAAGATTGAAAAACTTCAATTATGTGGAGGTTCGCACGGGTACACTCGTATACATTCAGCACGTATACGTCAGCATAATTTTCAACCCTCGTTTCGAGTTGAACGACAGTGATGTGTACTGTTCACAGAATCCTCTTGACAGCAACTTCGGGACATTCTGCGAATAGCGGTTAGTTGATCACATAGCCAATGCCTCATAGCCTCATATTATTATTTCCAATCATTTCGTGCCTTCTCGTCTGCTCTTCGCTTTATATCTTCCCCAGAGATACACATCTGAATGCTTTGTCCGTCCCACACTGCTCTCCTAGCAATTAAATCCATCTTCTGATTTCTGGCTGGTCCTGAATGTTCCCTGACTCATGCCAATGTCCAACTTGCACCCCGGATTCGGTCTTTGAATGGTCTGAAAAGGAATTCTATACGTTTATTGTTTGTCTCATGCTTGGGTAGTCCCACACCCCCTAGATCAATTCCAATAGGTCATTCCTTTATTGAAGGCCTAGCTTCAGAGGGACGTCCTAAAAAAGAACCAAGATTGGCTTATATTGACTATGTATGTAGGCTCTACAGAGAGGGGCACTAAATGGCGCAGACATGCAAAAATTTACTCCTTAGCATGACAAGAAGGTTATCACGCCTTGCCTCGATGTAAGGATGCGCTAGTATCGAAGTTTCGAAAATATCACCTTTAGCCCATATTGTCGTGACGTCACGCCTGGAGTAGGTTAGTGGTCCCGCTGTGGTCCACCATGACTGCTCTATCTCAGTAAATCGCAACTCAACCAACCTATTTTTCACAAAAGTTTGCCGTCTTACGTCAACCTAATACGTTGTTATAACGACATTTTTCATCAGTTTTGTTTTGCAAAAGTAATATTGTAGTATTACAAAGTGTCAATTCAACCAAATTTTCACGATAATCGTGCCTGCCAGCGCGATAATTGGTTGTAGCCAACGATACAGATCTAATAGTGAACGAGTTTTTATTAGGGCTAGCTACTAACAATTGTAGTTAACCAGTATCCGAAAACTAAAGAACTACAATCATTTAGGCTATGAGAATAATTTACCTGAAAAATAATGAAGAAAAAATTTTGAAAATTCTGCAGGTGTCTTTACTAAAGTGTAAGTACATAGCCATTGCGCAGGTAGCTTCATCAGCGTTTTATTTTAAATTCGAACTACCATAATACTTAACTGAGGAAGCTTTACTTGTTATATTGAATGAATAAAAGTATAGATTTGATAGTTTGTCAAAGTAAACAAGGCAGGTTGTTGCTACACCAAGAAACGAAACTACTTAGGTACCTAGGTAGGTAGGTACGTACATCCTACCAGATTTGCTGTTGGTTAAAAGTGCCTAAACAAAGTAGCTGTTGCTTTGCCGACGAATACAACTGCTGATTAGCATGTTTGTCAAACATCGAATCAGGAAATGTGCAACATGGATTAAAAACCAGCTGTAAGGAAAAAACCTTGAAATTCATTCTTCTGAAGAATGAATTCTTCTGAAGATTTCATAAAGACGGCATTTGGCAGTATTACGCAAGTTTTGCAGTAAAGCAAATTTTAGGGACAAAAAAAGTTAATTAGGTACCGATTTTGGTTTTTGTCTAAGGAAGTACATGGCAAGTAATAATATACGGATAGAACTAGGTATACCTGTCCACATGCGATATAGGACCTACCTAATATTCTGGTCTATCAGAGCTTTCTGGCACGTCCTTTTATATGACCACTTTCACAGGACTCCAAAGATTTTTTGTTTCCTAATTTATTCAAAACAGTTCTGAAAACTAGATAATAGATAGGTAATCCACAACATCTTCGCGGCTGATGTCTGGAACTTCTAACACTTGTTTGTCAACTCCCCAACACAAATTTCATTGGGATCTCGGCTGCACAAACTAATCTTGCGTTCATAACGATTCGGGTCATTGCCGGATTACAGCTTGATATAATTCGCATAAAATGTATTACCTGGGGTAGTAAAAAATACTGAACTACGAACTAGGTAGGTAAATACTGAACCGTAAGATAAATAGGTATGTAGGTGGTGACTCTTAATAGCGCCTTTTCGCATAGTTTACTCGTCACCGTGACAACAAGGTGAAATATCATCGACAATTAGGTTTTTAGCCTTGCCTCGATGTAAGGATGCGCTAGTGTCGAAGTCTCATGAATATCACCAATAGGTGTCGTTGGAATTAGTCGGGATGCGGCCCAGGGGGGAAAAAAAGAATTTATTTCATGTGGTTTATTCGACGTTTCGTCCTCTTACGGAGGACATCTTCAGGATTCGGTGTGTCCAGGAAGAATTTAATCGTCCGAATATAACGGACTTGTCAAATTAATATGTAGCAATAACAGTAGTACACCCAGTCAAATAAGTCGAAAACTACTGTTCTTGAGAATATCAAGAAAGGTTAAGAAAAATAATGTCACTGAAATAAATATAAAGAATGGCTAGGAAGAAAACGAAAATAGAAGGAAATATAGAAAAAATCACCCCATCAGAAACGAGGGAATGAGACAGTCGACCCAATGCAACACAAATGGGTAGACGCACATTTCACGGATGAGACGAGAACCTTCATAACTCTCTCCGATTGGTCCGATAGTGGTGCAATCTATAGGGTAATGTCCAAGGATTCATCCGCATGATCCCTGAAAATATTTCCCCAAGCTCGGATTGTTTTTCAATACAGTTAGGCCACTATAGACAGGCGTAACCAACATTGACCAGAAAGCTTTGAAACGCAAGGAGCAAACGGAAAATTTGATGGCGGGTTTGATTCGTGAATTTAGGATTAAAAAAAACTAATACAAAGGTTACAACCATTCGGTAGTGAGGAGGCTAAACGGATTAAAAATTACAGGCTTGGTTACCAGAAAGCCTCGAATGTAACTTTTAGACTTTGAGTATTCAACGATTCAACAAACAAATTGTATTTAATGATTTAAGCAGCACCTCAACCAGAAGGGTCATTAGCAAGGATCAGCATTGAGCAATGTATCTACAGGAGCACCGCAAGTGATACGATTCTAAGGGGATTCGTGTTCTCCTCCATCATGGACGCCACTAGTAAATCGGAGGAGAAAAACTTATATTAATTACGTAAGCAAATTTTATCAAAATGTACTAAAATTTTTACTTGGTGAAGTGGGCTTTTATAAACATATCCATGTCAAAAATTGACCCCCAGCCAAAAGACATATCCATGTCAAAGAACTGGAAGGTTATTTTCTCATTGGAGAACCAAATCAAGCATTTTAATTTCTCCCTTGATGGGAAAAACAAAAAGATCATGGATATGTCTAGTACCTACTACTCAATTGTATACCAACCATGTAGCGCCTTCTTTTCACAAGATTATTCCATTATGGTTACAAAACAATATTAGTTTTTAACTTAGAGTAATAAATCAGCATTCCTTGACACTACAATGGCTTAGAGGTCATGAAATGTCGTGGTAAAATGAGAGCATTCCAAAAAGTGGCGAACGATTTTCCTACTATGAAAACTATGGGAGTTACTCTTCCCTAGTAACGCCTTGGTTGTACGTGAAAATCAATAGAAAATGTGCCGGTCGGGAAAAAAAAGTGTCGCGAAAAATTCCATGACCCCCAGCCAAAAGACATATCCATGTCAATATAGATCGAAAAACATTTCATCTATCCATTAGTCAACAAACTTGAGTTTGTATTGTGAACAAATTTTCGTTTTCTTACTTGCCATTCTTTATATTTCTTTCAGTGACATTATTTTTCTTAACCTTTCTTGATATTCTCAAGAACAGTAGTTTTCGACTTATTTGACTGGGTGCACACCACCGTTATTGCTACATATTTATTTGACAAGTGCGTTATATTCGGACGATTAAATTCTTCCTGGACACACCGAACGCTGAAGGTGTCCTCCGTAAGAGGACGAAACGTCGAATAAACAACATGAAAAAAATTCATTTTTTTCCCCTGGGCCGCATCCCGACTAATTCCAACGACACAAGTACTTACGTCCGACTAAACTACTAATATCACCAATAGGGAATATCAGCTGGAAATCACCGCACCGCCACCATTCCTTAAATTACTTCCTTAAATCCCCTGTTCGCCCACATCCATAATTGCAGCCTTAACGGAAACCCCAGTTTAACCTTTATTTGCGTAACCCTCTCACTCGCGGCTCAACAAAATAGCGAACGCAAAGCAAAGAGAAAAAACCCCCAACCCGAGTAATAGAGATAGCCTATAGCCAATCTTTCTTCTTTGCTGCGGTTTGAAAACGCTTTAATTTTCAAGCTACAAAGTAGGAAAAGAGTGATTACTACCTACCTCACCTCTACCTTTCTTACGGTCGGTTGAGCTCAAACCCACCGCTTCTCGCCTCCCCCAACTTTGAATCTTAAAGCCGAAGGAGGCGTTTCCTACTCGCTTATCTCATGTCCAAAAGTTTTTAAAACTTTCTTTATTTTTCATTCTACCGATGACCGTTCAGACTGGATTTATGACCAGGAATTTCGCAAGGGGTTGACTTTTTTCCCGTTCGAGTTTGAAGGGTGTTTATGTCGATGCGGAGAGTTTGAGGGAGTTATGTAAACTTCGTTGCGGGTATTTGTTGAATAGAAAAGTGAAGCAGCCATAAGCGATTGACCTAAAATCAACGTCTTTTCCGCACGCCCAATGATCAACTTGAACCGAGAAGCGATGATTGGAGTCACATTTCCGAGTCTGTAAACTTGTGTGACCGTAACATGGTTATTGAAACGATCTACATAAGATCGTGGTTCAATAAAGGGTTTCAACATGTATAATCTTTTACCGCTGGGTTTTGTGCTCAAAAATAGAGCAAAATGGGAATTTTCATGGTTCTTTTATATTTTCTAGTTGGGTAGAGCTGAGCGAGAACTTTCCAAGAAGGTGCTATATGATGGCTATCTTACCTGTAATACGGCTCATAAAATTAATTTATGCGATGACGTTATGGCGCCCGCCCACCTGGGGCCCTTGCACTACTACGTCACGCGTGATCTTCCTACCCGTTTATTGGCCAAACTAAACGGTCTTTGGAGCTGAAAATTTCAATTCGGAGGTTTTCAAGTGCTCTGAATCCGATTCTAAGGTCAAAATTGTGAAATCGCAACACATGAGAGTTTCCCATAAATCGCAAGCCGACATGGTTTCTATTGATTTTTGCGTACATCCAATGCATGGCTGGGGAAATGCATGGCTGGGGAAGTTCAACTCCCTTAGTTTCCATTTCAGAAAACTCGTTCACCACTTTTTGGAATGCACTCACATTATCTCAACATCCCATGATCTTTAAGCCACTGTAGTGTCAAGGAAAGCTGATTTATTACGCTACGTTATTAACTAATATTGCTTCGTAAACATAATGAACTAATAATACAAAAAGAAGGCACTACATCATAGGTACTATTGAGTTCTAGGTACTTGTAAGCAGTAGGGTAGCAAAAGATGCATGGAGCTCTGATCAGTTGATTGACTTCTAATGGTGATTTTCATGGTATTTAATCTCTGAAGTTGAAATTTAAAACAGGGCCTTTAAGAGACAGGTAGAATAGAATTTCAACGTGAGGAACCACCATAATCTGCTGATTGGCTTGTAAGCTAATTTCTATGCCATTTAATAGTAGTTGAAATTCGGTATGAAGCCTTTATAGGCATGCTGTCTACAATTGACAAAATGAGAAACCACCCAGATCAGCTGAGTGAGCTCGGAAGCTCATTTCTATTCTAATAGACGGAGGAAGCTTAAATTTGTTATGGAGCCTCTATAGGCTGCTTGACAAAGTGAGAAATCGCATAATTTTCAAGAAATCTAGGAATCGTTAGCCCTTCAGAAGAAATTGACACATTTTTTCATATGTTTGTTATAACCTTTGCCCTCATTCATATCACTGAGAACTTATCTAAATATAAAAGAATTTTTGGTAGTACTAGAATAGCAGATGTTGTACATTTGAAGCTTCCATTTCGTCTAACTGCGAAAGGACAACATTTATTCTTCTATGAGAGAATGCAATTGTCTAATAGCCTTCCGAATGACATAAAACTTAGTTTTGGTTGTCGGCTTTTTAAAAAGGTTATTAAATAGTCCATTTTCAGTTATTTTATTTAAAGTTTAAGTGACAATTAAAATGTTGAATTTCAATGGGTTTGTCCTGAAAAATTATATTAGTATAATTAAGTTTTTTATCAGGTGTCGAAGTGATAATTTTATTTTTTTGATAAGTTATACGTAAGAATTTAAATTTCAAAGGTTCTTTGTACTGAAACAATAATATTCGACTTTAATAGCTACCGGTAGTTTTATGTACCTAGTTGTGTAAAGTCATCCCTCAACACAAGTTTTCTATTTTAAAGAGGGATGATCGCATTACACAATTTAGTTATTTCTCTTGCACCTTGTATTTTTTTCTCAAATAAATGCTATTATATTCAAATAAATTTAAAAAAAATTACTAAGTAGCGTGAAATGGGACCCATCTATTTGCAGAGATTTGTATTAAAGAAGAAAAAATCATTCGCAATTTCGACAAACTTTTATAGTTTCTTATGTATTGTATCTGCGGTACTTACTGATTATTATGTTCTTGTTTGTATTATTGTCGATTATCGTTCTTGTAATAATAAAGTTTTACCCGTATTTTAGTACCTTCCCTAGTTGAATATTTTATATGTAGGTATAAATTAATAAAAACTGAAAATTAAGCTTTTTACCAGCTCTTTTACATTCACGCGTGCGCGTTAGCTGCACTAATACAATCATGTTGAAATTTATATGGAATGATTAGGTAAATCGCCTTCTCTTTATTATCCTCTGAATTTGAGCAAGATCGGATGATTAGGGCTTGAGAATTACGCTTGAAGCATTAATTTGGGAACAATGAAACTGATAGGTGATCATCTGAAGCCAAATTTAATTTTAAAAATGTCCAATTTGATTTGGAAAACGTCCGATTTGATTCATGAAATATCGAATTAGGTCTTTAAATGGTTTATATCATTTATCTAATTCATCTCATCAGTCCAATCCAAGTGCCTGTCAAAGCCAATCTTTGTGACACAACTCTCTTACGAATCCGATTCATATCGCCTTCATACATACCTGTTCATTCGCCCAAAACGATGATAACTCGAAAAATATCAAATTAGATTTTGAAAAGGACGAATTTGGAGAAAAGTATGTCAAATTTGATTGGAAAAGTGTCGTTTTCATAGCCCAATGAGATTGAGAAACTGTCCACCTAAGTTTGGATATGCTTTATATTTGATTAATGTCATCCGTCCAATTTAAGTGTAGCCAAGTTGGTCGTAATGCGGATTATCAGACTCGATTTATATCGTCACCTGTTGATTCATATCACGGCGCTCGTCTCTCCACGAGACCGTCACAATCGACCAGCGCCAAATTGGCCCAACTCATCCGTGACAATGATAATTAGAGAAATTTAAAATTTTTTTTGCAAACCGTCGAATTATGTATGGAAAATGCCCAATTTGATTTCGAAAACATTTAATTTGTTTTGGATAGTGTCCAATTAGGTCTGTAAATGAGATCAAATTCATTTCATCTGTCTAATCCACGTGACCCAGCCTGCCAAAGACAATCTTTGTGATGTAATGCGGGCGTTCGACCCGACTCATATCTTCACCTGTTGATTCATATCGCGCGATTCATATGCACACGACCCAATGATGATTTGAGTAATGCAAAATTTGGTTCGCAAAACGTCGAATTTTGTATGGAAAATGTTCAATTTGATTTAGAAAACGTTTAATTTGTTTTGAATAATGTCCAATCAGGTCTGTAAAAGTATTAAATCCGATCAAATTCATCTTATCCATCTAATCTACTTGCCCAGCCTGCCAAAGACAATCTTAGTGGTGTAATGCGGACTATCAGACCCGATTCATATCATCACCTGTTGATTCATATCGAGAAGCTCGCCTCTCCGTAGGACCGAACAGCGTCAAATCGTGCCAATTCAACGCGCCAATTGAGTAATGCAAAATTTGGTTCGCAACTTCGAAAATTCCGTTTCTGTGCCAAATAATCAAGCTTTCCAAATTAAAGGATCGGGTTCTTCGGGTTGGTTCTTTTTGAGCGCATTGACATTTCAAAAAAATGTGTTGAAAAAATCATTAAAAATTAAAAAAATATATGTACAAAATATGGAGAAAATTGCACTTAAATTTTGTTAATATTTTTTAAAAATCAACAACTGAAAAAAAAAAAAAAAAATTAGAGATGAGTCGATACCAAAATTTATCGATTCCCGATACCGATACCGATACCAAAAAAATCGATTCCCGATTCTCGATACCGATACTATCGGTGCATAATACCTAACGTACCTGTTACTAAATTTCAGATTTATATTTTCATTCAAGGCTTTAGTTAATTTGATTTGTGCAAATACAAAATTTGATATTTTTTTGTTATCTATCAAGTATCAATTAATAGGCAACTTTTATTGCCTAGGATTGATTTCTTTCTGAATAAAACAAGTTAAGCAGACTGACTTGGTTTTTTAGTTTTTCGTCGGTAACTGTAAGGTATTTCCAAATAAGACTGGCTCTAGGCTTTTATACTTGGAAAACATAGCTTTGTCTAATGCTTCTGTTGTCACAAACAAAATAACACAAGCCTACTTGTAAACAAAGTTATAATTGTAAGTTGTGTTTTGGACAATACATGTTTCGCAACTGCTAACTTCACACAACGGTTGCACGGTACAACCATCTTCGTTGTTAGATGGTTGCAATAGTACCGTATTGTAATAGTACGCCCATCACCGGGCGGTATCGGTATCGGCTTTAGGCGATCGATTCTCGATACCGATACCAATGCCTAAGAATCGGTGGTATCAAGAATCGGTATCGGGAATCGACTCATCCCTATTTGTAATTTAAGAAAATTCGCTCGTACAATCATGCTACATGACTGGAACATTTTTCCGTCTAGTCCTCGCCGAAGAACGTGGCAATGTTGGCTTCCTTGAATCGGAAAATTGGCTTGAATATAAATCATATGAAAAACGTTTGTTGAAGTTAATAGGAGGTGCGATTATGATAAGTAACGGGACATTTAACTACTTTGCAAATTCCAGTCAGGATTCCGAACCCATCACAGTTGTGAAACGGCTCTGCTTAGGGTTACCAATGACATCAGGTGGGGTATTGAACATGATCAGTGTACTGTTCTTGTCCTCCTTGATTGGAAAAATGCTTTCGGATCGGTTGGACACAAACTTTTGATCAAGAAACTGCGTGAACAATTCTATCTTTCCACCTCAGCTTGCAAATTGCTGTACTCATATTTAATTGAACGATTTCAGAAAATTAAAATTGGCCATGTTAGTTCTACTCTTTCTCAACTTCAATGTGGTATCCCTCTTGGCCATGTTAGCTCTACTCTTTCTCAACTTCATTGTGGGACCGTTATTATTTTCAGCATTCATTAATGACCTCCCGTCCGTATTGAAACATTGTTCATACATGCTGTTTGCCGACGATTTCCAAATTTATATCAGATGCCGACTGGAGGAGATTGTCGAAACAGTTAGCAAATTCAATACTGAACTAAGCAGCATTTCTGATTGGGGTAAAAGCAATGGTACATTATTGAACCCAAAAAAGTCCCAATGTATAGTAATATACAAGAACCATGTTCCTACGGACCCAATACCTCCCATTCTGATAAACGGCGTTACTGTTCCCTTCTCGCCTTCAGTTCTCAACCTGGGAATCCATTTCACCTCTTGTTAGACCTAGAACGTCCATGTGAATCATATTTGCAGACGAGTGCACGGGGCCTTACACTCACTGAAACGTTTAAAAAAATTTCACCCCTCCTGAACTTAAGAGAAAACTAGTGGTTGCCCTTGTTATGCCATTTTTCCTGTATTGTGATATCCTGTTTAGCCCTTCCCTTGACTCTAAATCGAAACGTCGGCTTGATGTTGCGTTCAATTGTGTCGTTAGATATGTCTATGACATCAAGCTCCGCGACCATATTTCCCAACGCAGAAGTAACATATTAGGATTGGGAATATTCGCATACTACCAGCTCAGGCACTTGCTTTTTATTTTCAAGATCATCAAAGGCCTTGTGCCAGACTATCTATCATGTATCATCTCTCGTGCCATTTCATCGAGATCAAGCGCACTCAGGATTGTTCAGCATAGGTCGAGAGCCATAAGCCAGTCATTTGGTTTGGTGGGTGCGAGATTATGGAACTCCTTACCCCTCCGAGTTCGTTCCCTTCCTTCCATAACCCGGTTTAGAAACGCTGCAAAGAATTACATCGCCCAAAACAGCTAGCTGACCCCTTCTTCTTTTTTTTCGACACCTATTCTTCTCATCTTCACCCCCCTTCCCCCCTTTTCTATCTCTCTCTGCCCTTTAAGATCTACATCGTACTACCTTGTACCTAGGTATCTGTTTTTATATAAGCATATATTTTTTGTTCCTTTTGCTCTTGGTATATGTGCGGTACCTATATATTTTGTTTTATATCTATCCTTTAATTATTTTTTGTGCTTTTACAAAACTTTTGCTTTTATTTTTGTAAATAATGTACACTATGAGGGGCGAAAGCCCTATGTACAATAAATTACTTTACTTACTTACTTACTTATTAAAGAGTTTGTGGAAAAGGTTTGCTGTGGATGGAAAGGAATTATGCATATCCATATTCGGCCATACCTAACTCTTACAAGGATAACATGGTTTCACAGAAGAAAACACGCAACTAACTTTAGCTCTTCTAAAAACGCAAGAACTTTTACTAACAAACTGCTTCTCAGTAGAACGAAAAAAGACCAGAAAATGCTTGAAAAAGTAAGCAAAAGAAGAGTTCTATTCACCTGATTTCTAGCATTACCAAGGTTGATTCGTAGTAAAAGGTTTTTTGCTAGTTTTCTCTTGAGCATTTGCTTGTACAGGTTAGATTAGCTTAAGCTTTTGCTATTTTTATTCACTTTATTTCTACCATTTACTTGAAAAAACACCAAGTATTAGCATTTGCTTGGTTTTATTCACATGACCCAACGATGATTTGAGTAATGGGAAATTTGGTTCGGAAAATTTTGTAACGAAAATGTCCAATTTGATTTGGTTAACGTTTAAATTGTTTTCGATATTGTCAAATTAAGTCTGCAAAAGTATTACATCCGATCAAATTCATCCCATCCGCCTAATCCCCGTGCCCAGCCTGCCAAAGAGAATCTTTCTGATATAAGGCGGACTATCAGACCCGATTCATATCATCACCTGTTGATTCATATCGAGAAGCTCGCCTCTCCGTAGGACCGAACAGCGTCAAATTGCACCAATTCACCCTGACAATGATGATTCAAGTAATGCAATATTTGGTTTGCAAAACTTCGAAAATTCCGTTTCTGTGCCAAATAATCAAGCTTTCCAAATTAAAGGATCGGGTTCTTCGGGTTGGTTCTTTTTCCATTAAAAATTGTTAAATTTATATTTTTTTGCGGAATTTTAGTCAAAAGTCAACAATGAACTAGAACATTAAAAAATAGATGTACAAAAATATGCAGAAAATTGTACTTAAATTTTGTTAATATTTTCTAAAAAATCAACAACTGAAAAAAAAAAAAATACTTTTATGAATCGCAGAGTATTATTTCGAACGAGTTTTTTGCCATTAGATTGATGGTTAACAATTCCTTTGAACTCAATGTGCTCAAATTAGAAAACAATGTAACATAATATAATTTGTAATTATATTATGGCGTGGCAATGTTGGCTTCCTTGAATCGGAAAATTTGCTTGAATATAAATCATATGAAAAAGGTGTGTTGAAGTTAATAGGAGGTGGATGATAAGTAACGGGACATTAAAGAGGTTGTGGAAAAGGTTTGCTGTGGATGGAAAGGAATTATGCAAATCCATATTCGGCCATACCTAACTCATACAAGGATAACATGGCTTCACAGAAGAAAACACGCAACTAACTTTAGCTCTTCTAAAAACACAGCAACTTCTACTAACAAACTGCGTCTCAGAATTACGAAAAAAGACCAGAAAATTCTTGGAAAAGTGAGCAAAATGAGAGTTCTATTCACCTGATTTCTAGCATTACCAAGGTTGATTCGTAGTAAAAGGTTTTTTGCTAGTTTTCTCTTGAGCTTCTGCTTGTACAGGTTACATTAGCATGAGCTTTTGCTATTTTTATTCACTTTATTTCTACCATTTACTTGAAAAAACACCAAGTATTAGCATTTGCTTGGCTTTATTCGCATGACCCAATTTGAGTAATGTCAACTTTGGTTCGCAAAACGTCGAATTTTGAATGGAAAATGTCCAATTTGATTTGGAAAGCGTTTAAATTGTTTTGGATAATGTCCAATTAGGTCTGTAAAAGTATTATATCCGATCAAATTCATGCCATCCGTCGAATCCCCGTGACCAAGTTTGCCAAAGGAAATCTTTTTGATGTAATGTGGACTATCAAACCCGATTCATATCATCACCTGTTGATTCATATCGCGACGCTCGTTTCCCCGCAGGACCGACCAGCGTCAAATGGCGCCAATTCACCCTGACAATGATGATTTGAGTAATGCAAAATTTGGTTTGCCAAACGTCGAATTTCGTATGGAAAATCTTCAATTTGTTGTGGATAATGGGGTCTTTTTTCTTATATGACCGCAAAACAATTTTCTATAGAAACAGAACGATAGTTGTTTTCTGATATCGTTGAAATGATCCATAAAATGAAAACTTGTACTTGTTAAAACAAAGCAAAAAAAAAAAAAAAAAAAAAGAACCTTTCCCGTTAATTCTCTACCATTTATTCATTCTGACCTGCTTGTCAATCTGTATTTTTACTGAGGGACTGACTACTTAATGATATGTATTTTTGGGATGTGAGCTTGCGAGCATTCAGACCACCAAACTATACACGTACACAGCATTCTGATCTATTTTATCACAGTGGACGTAAAAATGATTGACGAACAGTTTTTAGAACAATAGAACATACATCAAGCGTTACTGTATCTATTGAAAATTGTTTTGCAGTTGTATAACAGAAAATACCGTATGTCCAATTAGGTCTGTAAATATATTATACCTTATTAAATTCATCACATCTGTCTAATCTCGTGATCTCGTGACCAGATCTTCGTTCTCAGTGCACGTTCTGACAGTTCTCGCTTCTCGCACTCATCAGAACTGGGACGGAAAATTCCGGGGCGTTCCGGAACATGTGTAACCGCGTTCTGCATTGCGAACGATTTCAGAACTTGGAAGTGGAATAATCTGTGTTGTTGTATGTAACTCACTCAACTCGTGTTACCTTATGGTGCTACCTTTCAAAATATTTTTAGTGCCCTTGAATTACTTATTATGCCCGTGAATATTATTTAACTATTACCCCACAGCAATTAAAAAACTCGGCCCTTCGGGCCTGCTAAAATGTAAAAAACATGGAATCATGTTTTAGCTCCTCGCTCTAACTTTATTATAGAAATGATCACGACGATTGGGCTTTTGTGAGATGATGATCTCCTAATAGAAACTCGCGAGTAAACATTCACTTTATTATAGAAAGAGGCTAAAGAGGCTACATACGAAATTACAGCTTCCCATAGTGTAAAGTATAGAAATTACCTATTAAAATGATTTAACCACCGCTTCACAAATCAAACCGTTCTCGCAATATTCGGATCACCTGCTATGAATCACATAATCGAAACACCAGCTCAATGAAATCATCAGAAATTAACAAGCGGTTGCAATCATGTTCACAATATCAATAATTGAGAATGATCACCTGTGTGTAAACAATTATTCATATAACCATGCTCATAACTCAGCTTGTTGGCCACGCACTTCGCAGTAGTTAATATAGTATGGTTGGATAAATCGGGAGCTTTCGAACGAATGGTCAACGAATTTTGTGGGATGAAAAACGACGAAGTATCATTTCCCTAGCAACGACTCGGTTGTAAGCGGAAATCATCACAATTATTGGCGCTACTTTCGTCTCACTTTATAGTCTCACTTTTCGGCGGGGGATCCATCGCTAAAACATAATTCCATGTTAAAAAAAAAAAAAAAAAAAAAAAAAAAAAAAAAAAAACCACAATTACTGATGAGTATACTTGAAAAAATTTGAGTTTCGTGGATGTAGACTTTATTCAACTATAACATCAATATCGTCCTCACCATTTACAAACCAAACACCATCGTCGAAACTATCGCTTTCCGAACTTGACGAGCTAGTTGACATTTCGATCATAGAATAGGTACCTACTTAAAATAACCTAAAGAGACTAAAGTATGATTAAGTATGATTTCGATGAAGAAGAAGAGTATAGTGTACTCCACGAGATCCGAAAAATTGTGAAATGCACATGAAGGGTCATGTGGAAAAAGGATCAAACTCCTCTTTTCCTTATTCTGAGAAAATCGAAAAACAAAGTTTGAAGTCTGCGATAAAGTTGCAGATGCTATGCATAACAAAATTGAACTGTATTGGCCACCTGACTAGGAATTTCATTATGTTTAAGTGACAAGAAAGAAAATTAGGTAGATCGAAGATAATTACTAGAAATAATTAGAAATGTCAAACAAGGTATGGACTTTCCCCACAAATATTCGAGTCCTCGGTTACCACACTACCTAATATTATATCACCATGTTACCTATTCTTTATTCAAATCTCGTAATTCACATTAGCATATTTACTAGAGTTTGTTGGTATCTTACTGTCACCTCAAAAATGTCTCTAATCCGACCGGTTTTTTTCTTTTTTCTGGCTGCCTGATCACCACTGGGTTCGCCTGAGGATGCACTATCACTAAAACCACACTCAACACGGGGCATGTCTAAAGCTATAGTAAAATGCTAGGTTTGAAAGCAAATTAACCAATTCGAGAGTGGACTGCGAAACAAACTGACAAGAGAGAAACGTAGAGCTCATGCACAGGGGAGGGAGAGAGATGAAAGGGGTCTTTAAATCGGACTCTGATCTTTCTTCCCGGTGAGCGCACGGAATCTGATCCTTTTTCCCCGGAGCCTCATATTTGTTTTCGCTTTAAAACGAACGAATGCGATCTTTCTTCCCCAAAGTGAAACAGCCCTTCGGTTCTACTCCTCCAAAGCTACAATATGGTTTGCCTATCTCAATTCGGTCAAAAAATGGAGTTTGATCCTTTTTCCCCATGACCCTTCACATGCGTTAACTAGGTCGTTGCGTTCGAGTTCTGACAGTTCCGAGAAAAACACGGTCAGAACCGTTCGGAACTGGGTTCGCAAAACACTGCGAACGCCAACCTCTTGGCGTTCCGGAACTGGGCGTTCTGGCCCTGCGAACGACAAAACTCGACCGCGCTTGCCCAGAACCGTTCCAAACTCGCACATCGCACACTAAAGCTTCGTTCTCAGTGCGCGTTCTGGGAGTTCGGAACGGTTCTGGGCAAGCGCAGTAGAGTTTTGTCGTTCGCAGTGCCAGAACGCCCAGTTCCGGAACGCCAAGAACCCCAGTTTCCGAACGGTTCTGACAGTTCCCGTTTTTTTTTGGAACTGTGAGAACTCGAACGCAAGGACGTAGTTAACGCATGCGCATTTCACTATTTTTCGGATCTCGTGGAATGAACAACTTTCGTCTTCATCGACTTTATTCATTAAACAACCTTATATCGTTTTATTTCGCTTCATCGATCATAACAATTTCAGCTTCATTCTCTTTCTTTCATTTCACTCTCTTTCAGTCTCTATACGTTACCAAACTATTCTATAATTCGAAATGTCAACTAGCTCGTCAAGTTCAGATAGTGATAATTTCGACGATGGTGTTCGGTGGTTTGTAGACGATGAGGACGAGATCGAAGTTATAGTTGGATCTCGTCTACATCCAAGAAACTCAAATTTTTTTGAGAAAATCGTGCCAAGGTTTGACGACGAAGAGTTCGAGAGTTTTCAGGCCAGCACCCTCTACCATCACCACTTCGGTCCTTATGGCAAGGTATGGCAAAAAAAAGTTCCAGTCATGCAGCATGATCGTACGAGCGAATCTCGTAAATTATCTTAGTACCTATATTACGTTAGGTACATAGTTTTGAAATTAGAACACTTTGAAATCGTAATAACCAACATTATGGCAACAAAATTCGTTCTAAATAATAATCTGCGACTCAAAAAAGATTTGGGAATTTTAGCTTTTTTGGGGAGCTTTTATCGATTTTCAGCAAATAATAATGAAATGTAAGTAGTAAAGGGATTTTTATCTCAATCCTAAGGATAGTTATCTTCTGGAATGACACATGCGTGTATACATAGATGAAAACGCGTTAAACACTAGGATTCGTTTCAGAATGTCTCAAAACGGATTTCAATGAAAAAAATTTTCAAACATTTTTGGACCCATTGCAATAGCTTCATTATTGCAATAGCTTCATCGTGGAATATATATATATATATATATATATATATATATATATATATATATATATATATATACATTTTTTTTTTTTTTATTGCCGGTTTGTTATTAATTGCAATACTTTAGTAATAGGCATCAAGAATTATATATACGGGCTTACGGGCACTAAACATATTCGAAAAGGGAGCACTGGAAGGTAACACGAGTTGAGTGAGGTTACAAACAACACAGGTTATTCCACTTCCAAGTTCTGAAATCGTTCGCAGTGCAGAACGCGGTTCCACAAGTTCCGGAACTCCCCGGGACTCCCCCTTCCCAAACCTGTCGCAACCGGCGCCTCCTCCAGGGTGACGAGAGTCTGTCGACACGCCTCTATTAAGGATCGATGGTTCAACTACTGGAGCAGAATCCCGAGTCCTCCTCCCCCATCGTCGTTGTCAACTGCTCAAATGGTTAAATTCAATAATTCGGGGTGTTTAGGGCCCGTTGCCAAGCGACTCGAGTTAATCCAGTCGTCGACGATTACCTCCCGCCACACTTTGACAGGCGTCAGAAACAATCTGAGGGCACGGTGGGTTTATTTCCACTCGGAGATTTTCCGGTGACGCAACGTCCGTTCAATTATCCACCAGGGTTGCCAGGTGGTGTAGGGCAGTCTTGGGCATAATCTTATTGTCGAATACAAATACGACTGTAATCGCGATAATTATTCGTTGATTTTGAGTCAACTGAGATTATATTCGTATTCGTGTAATCGTATTCGTCTGTCGACGATTACACGAATACAACCCATAAAACGCTGCAAATTATTACACAAAGGTTTATTATTTATGTATTAGACAGCCCTTCTACGTAGATCTCTGGTCCATAATTATTAAACGCCGCTTATAGTATATTTAGTATCGGAACTCGGAGCTTCGGACCTCACAAATGGGTTCAATCCATTACAGCAGCGGAATCTCACAATTTCACGCTTTTTAATATAGGTAGTTGATAAACAAAACAATTTATTACCAAGTCATCTTTCCAACACATAAAAGTGTTACCTATACTGTATATTGATATCATCTATTTGGTTAAATTTCAAAAAATGTGCTGACAAAATCACTGAAAATGGCTAAGAATTGTTAAACATATATTTTTTAGCATAAGATTGGTCAAATAAAGTTTATCTACTGTGAAATAGAACATTAAACAATTTATGTACAAAATTATGCTAAAAACTTGAACTTCATTAAATTTAGTTTTAAAAAATCTATAAAATTTCTAAAAATAGCCTAAAATCCAAAATCTCTTTTTGAATAGAAGAGTATCATTTAGAATACTTTTTTTTCATAAAATCAATAGCTAATATTTTAGCGATTACACGAATATAGCCCATAAAAATCCGTCACGGTCATAAATTTCAATAGGGCGTCCCTCATATAATATGCGAAGTCTTAATAATATTACCTAGCTTCAGAGGGACGTCCTTAAAGCGAATTCAACGATTGGAGCCCAGCCTATTTGTCTCAAATCTATCACAATAGGACGTTCAATTACCTCTGAAGCTAGGTAATATTAGCAAGACTTCGCATATTATAGGAGGGCATCCTATTGAACTTGATGACCTTGACGCATTTTGGTTTATTATTTCCAATAATAAGCCTATGTGATCGTATAGCAAAAAACGCTGCAAATTATTTCACAAAGGTTTATTATTTTTTCAATTGAGTATGATCGTAGTTTTAGTTGGCTAGCGTACGTCATAAGGCCCGTCCAGACTCCTCGGCGTGTCCTACTTCGAGTTGCCACAACCTATACTTCTATAATAATTATATACGCATGTTTATATTTCTCCATTTGAGCTCCTATCTATTCAAATAGTTATTGCCTTAATAATATCATTATCTAAGTACGTACGAAAAGTCGAGAGGATATGTTATTAAATATGCGTAGGAAAAGCTTTGGTATTAACACACAAATATGACCTTGAAAAAAACATTTTCATGCCTGGAAGGAAAGCCGGCGCCGTACCCACCACAAGGTGCCGCGGCGCCGGCGCCTCCTCTCACTCCACCTCTCATACCTCCGCTTACCCCCCCTCACCACCCACCGTGACCCCCTGCCAAGCGTGCCAGGCGTGCGCGCATAGAAAAAGACACTTTTTGGCCCGTTTTTGGCCCATAGCATCGTTAGATCCAACTAGATCCCAAATGGAGTCTGTGTGCGAAAGAACAGGTTTTTTAAGTCAATTCTTAGGCCTTTTATGGCCCGGACGGCGAACGGCGGACGGCGGACGGACATTTCAAATTTGGATTCTACGCACCTTGAAACGTAAAGTGACAAAGTTTGAGGGGGGGGGGGGGGGGGGGGGGGGGGGGTATAAATTTTTTTTGCTACACGATCACATAGGCTTATTATTGGAAATAATAAACCAAAAAATTTGTATAACCCCCCCTCAAACTTTGTCACTTTACGTTTCAAGGCGCGTAGAATCCAAATTTGAAATGTCCGTCCGCCGTCCGCCGTCCGGGCCATAAAAGGCCTTAGAATTGACTTAAAATATCTGTTCTTTCGCACATAGACTCCACGTGGGGTCTAGTTGGTCCTAACTTCTCGCCAGCTCGATCGCTCCACTCTCATGGGTGCTATGAGCCAAAAATAGGTGAAAAAGTGTCTTTTTTTTTGTATTTTTCAAGTTGTATAGAAATAGGAGATTTATGAGTGAAAAGAAAATGTTAGCTATTAATTTTATGAAAAAAAAAGTATTCTAAATGATACTCTTCTATTCAAAAAGAGATTTTGGATTTTAGGCTATTTTTCGCAATTTTATAGATTTTTTAAAACAAAATTTAATGAAGTTCAAGTTTTTAGCATAATTTCGTACATCAATTTTTGAATGTTCTATTTCATAGTTGATAAACTTTATTTGACCAATCTTATGCTAAAAAATATCAATTTAACAATTCTTAGCCATTTTCAGTGATTTTGTCAGCACATTTTTTGAAATTTAACCAATTAGATTATATCAATATACAGTATAGGTAACACTTTTATGTGTTGGAAAGATGACTTGGTAATAAATTGTTTTGTTTATCAGCTATATTAAAAAGCGTAAAATTGTGAGATTCCTGTAATGGATTGAACCCATTTGTGAGGTCCGAAGCTCCGAGTTCCGATACTAAATATACTATAAGCGGCGTTTAATAATTATGGACCAGAGATCTACGTAGAAGGGCTGTCTAATACATAAATAATAAACCTTTGTGTAATAATTTGCAGCGTTTTTATGGGAAGTATGTGTAATTGCCGACAGACGAATACGATTACACGAATACGAATATAATCGCAGTTGACTCAGGATCAACGAATAATTATTGCGATTACAATCGTATTCGTATTCGATGATAAGATTATGCCCAACACTGGTATAGGGCAAAAAACCGGACTCTGGTCATAAAATTGGTAGTTAATTTCTTTTCGTTTGAAGTTCTGACATTTCAAAACAATTTAACATAATATAGTACGATACCTAATTTATGAAAATTCGCTCATAGATCATGCTGCAAGACCGAAACTATCATTTTCCTTCCAGCCCTGCCGATCGGAGTTGGGAAAAAAGTATTTACAGCTACTAACTACTGACTACTAACTACAGCAACTTCAATAAAAAGTAATTGCAGCTTGTAGTTAGTACCTGAAATATAGCAGCTACTTTTGCTTCCTCACTTGGAGGAGCTTTTTGTTCCTGCGAGAAGGTGAAAAAATTTTTGTCCTCCGAAATCAAAATTTCGACTTGTTTGGAGGGTGATAACGAGTGAGGGAACGACTGTTACCAACCTGAAATCTTTAATGCTTCTATATTTTTTAAACCATTCTGATAGCATGTTTTGCAAACTCGTACGGGTAGTCCTTTACTGGCCTGTCATTTCGAAACTAGTGCAGCGATGATAATATCAGGGTTTCTTCAAGAATTCTGAATTGGAGTTTGAAGTACAAACCGCGAAATTCCGAACCACTGGAATACTCCATCCAAATGCGATTTTGATTCGTCTCCATTGGAAATTTCGGTATTTGGTCTTCTAAAAAGTAGTGGTTGGTATCCGATGGATTTTATAACTGTAGCCACTGCAGAAGCCGAGATTCCAAAGTTATTTCGACCCAAAAAGCGCAGGAAACAGGTTATAATTGTCTCTTAATATATTATTGTCAATTTTCATAACTAGATATTTTCATGTTTGTATCTCCCATCATGTTGTGGAGAGGTGTTAGAATAGGGTTAGAGGTGGGGTACGAGTCAGTATGGAGTGGGTGCTATTTTATCGCATATAGTTGGTGGTATTGAGTATCCGATATGTTATGCCTCTCAAACTCTCTCTTCAGCTCAGAAAAATTACTCTCAGATTGAAAAAGAGGCATATGCAATAATTTTTGGGGTCACAAAATTTCAAAAGTATTTACATGGGAGACAATTTACATTGATAACTGACCACCAACCTTTGATTTCTTTGTTTCACCCTTCTAAATCATTATCTTCAGTAGCTTCTGGTAGAATTACTAGGTGGGCTGTTAGCTTATCCTAGTTTCAGTATCAAATAAAATATAAATCGGGGTCCAAAATCCCGCATGCAGATGGACTCAGTCGTTTACCTTTATCAGATGTTGGTGACCAATACATATCAGCTTTAACATTTGGTATACCTGGGAAATTTTTTAATTATCATACGGTGGCTGCGGAAACAGATAAGGATGTAAATCTTAGAGATATCAAGAAATGTATAATGTCTGGTTGGCCAAATCGGGTGGATCCAGACCAATCCATTCTTTTAATTGAAGGATGCCTTATCATTGGAACGTGGTTGTATTGTGTATGGGAATAAAGTAGTGATACCCTTGGAATTACGGGAGGCAGTTCTTCACATAACGCATCGGGGGCATCCAGGGATTGTTAGGTGTAAGGAGTTGGCAAGGTCATCGGTGTGGTGGCCAGGGTTGGATAGGGATTTGACACAAATGGTCAATATGAGCCTTTTCAAGACAATCAGAGGAATAATATAAAAAAGGTTTTCCTTTCCATGTCAGGTCCCACAAGATTTTGGGAGCGTATTCACTTAGATTTTTTAAAATTTGAATCTTCCTTGATTTTGATCGTGGTTGACACTTATAGTCGGTGAGTAGAAGCAGATGCAGTTTCTTCCACGTCATTTTCGGCTGTCTTACCGATTTTACGACAGCATTTTGCTGATTTTGGTCTTCCGTGGGTGGTAGTCACTGACAATGGCCCCTCTTTTAGTGGTTCAGAATTTAAAAGGTTTTTAGAAAAGTGCAATATTCGTCATATTTTGTCTCCACCTTATCACCCTGAGTCAAATCGTTCGGCATAGCGTCAGGTGCAAGAAATTAAATATAATTTAAGGAAGGTGCTGGATGGTCGGCCTACAAAGGTAGCAGTTGTTGAGGCTCTTCATAGGTATCTCGCGGCTTACCGCACAACGCCTTGTACAGTTACGAATCGATCTCCAGCATCCCTGTTATTTGTCAAGCCTATCAGGACACCATTGTCCATGTTACATCCCCTGATGGAAAAACCTCTCCCAGTGGTACCAACGTCAAGTGAGCGAACATGTAAATTCAAATGTGATGATTTAGTTTACACTTTAAATAGCGGCTCAAAAAACTCACGTTTCAAATGGCTAAAGGCTCGAGTGGTCAAGGTTGTGTCACCTCTAGTTTATGAAATACTTCTCGACTCTGGTCATAGGCGCACATGTCATGTTAATTATATGCGAAAACGACCGACAATTGTGGGTGAGCCTACATAAGGAACATGTGAAGTTAAAAATAATACTCCATCCTTTAAATTCTGGTTACTTACCATCTATGATTTGTTCTCAGATGGGTTGTCTACGTAAGTGAAAACACTTGTTGACGCTCAACCAAAATTTTGGTGTGGTTGGAAAATGGTTGCAGTCAAGATTACTAATCCATATAACTAGCTGTATATATTCATGAGATATGTTTGCATTTAAGATTTTTTATGTTTATTTTGTTTGAGTGAACTATTATTTCGTTTCTTCTTTGGATTAATTACTTACTTATTGTTCACATGGCTGCTGTCACATACTCAGCGCTACAATTTGTCAATAATTAACTTTTGTTGTAATTGTTGTAGGGATTTCCAAACTCAGTCTTAGAATTCAAAAAAGTATGCATAATTCTATCCAAAATTGGAGAGGGGGAGAGATGTTGTGGAGAAGGGTTAGAATAGGTGGGTTAGAGGTGGGGTGGAGAGGGGCAGTCTAGCCCGAGCCGCAAACGTGTTAGCGTCCTCGTAAGTTTTGTTAGTCGCTTGTACGACTGAGTCTTCTTTTAGGAAAATATACCTTTCTATAATTGTGAAGTGTATGGTGCCGTTACCCTGCTTCTTACTGAACATTACACATCACTTCAATGACAACAGCCACAGGCACATTGTGTCATTTTAACTTGTGATGAGCCGTTGGCTATTTTTTAACACTATTTTACAACTGTATTTGTACATTCCATATATGTACAATCCCTACCCGTGACTTGTCACTTGCTATCATCAATTTCTTCAAGGACTGACAAAACTGTAGTTTTTGAAAGTCGGTACCTCCTCAGAAAATAGATTTCGTAGAGATTGAAAACGCCGTACTCTGTCCAATCCAACGAGGACGGTGAATTGTCGTCACATTCTTCCTCGAAAACCAGTGCTCCAATCGATCCTCTGTGGCTCATTTTCGTGCATGTAGGAAAACGTTGGGAAGAACTAGGAAAATGTAGCAAACTAAATGGGAAAACGTAGCAAAAAAATGATTTTGGTCATGTAAACAAAGATGGCAAAAAGAACTATCTACCTAGAAAATCGTTGATTTGAACGCTAACCACCCAAATTCGGCTGGTTGGTTTTGATCGTTGATTTAGCGCATTTGATCATCGATTTATCTGAACCGGAGTTGGTGAAACCGGATTTCGTTGTTTAACAGCTGAGATCTTCAGTTTGATGCGTAAACGTTGATTAAAACCTTTGGTGAAACCGGTCCTTAAAGTTTTCCTCTAATAATTCCTAAACCGCAAATCCTACAGTTATTTTCATACGTAGCAAAGTTGTAGAGCATAAAAACAAAACGATTCAATCCCAAACCTCTGAATTATCTCCTAAAATATGCGAATTATGTACAAACAATTGAAAAACTAGCTTATTTTGGGCGAGTCTTCTCCTCCCCTCGTCTAGACTTTTGCCCTTTCAAAATCACCTAGCGGCGTAAATATTGTTCTGGATTTCAGTCTACCAAAGCTCATTCTACTCAAGATTAAATACTTTCCAAGGTTCGTTTCGAGCATATTTCAGCAGGGACCTTTCCCCATTGACTTACAGCCGAACATATGAATTTCACATAATTTTATGCATAAAGTTCGCAAAAACGGTACTTAACTTCGTACTTTAATGGTCTGAGCAAAAACTTGCTCGATTTGAACTTCGGAAAGTATTTAACCCTGAACCGATTGAAGTTTGGCAGACTGAAATCAGACGGATCTTGAAGCCGCTAGGTGATTTTGAAGGACAAAAGTCTCGACGGAGGAAGGAGAGGGCCCCCCGAAAAATAACCCGATTTTCGATTGTCCTTTATTCCCTTATTTCGGGAAATGATTCATAGTTTTTTAGTCGAATCGCTTCGTTTTTTGATACTCTACATTTTTGCTTCGTATAAAAATTTCTGTTGGATGTTCGGTTTAGGAATTATTCGAGAAAAACTTTTAAAAGTTCCAGTCATGCAGCATGATCGTATGAGCGAATTTTCGTAAGTTATCGTAACTACTATTTTATGTGACATGCCTTGAAAATTGATTACTTTGAGTAAAAAGTTGTTAGTTACCAATTTTATGGCAAAAAACTCGTTCTGAATAATAATCTGTTAATCAAAAAGAGATTTTGGATTTTCAACTTTTTTGCAGTTTTTAATTGATTTTTCAGCATAAATTCATTAATTTTTAAAATTTTAACTAATTGAATAAAGCAATTTTTAATGCTCTATTTTATAGTTAATAAACTGTAATTGACCTATTATTCTGCTGTAAAATATAAATTTAACGATTTTTAGCCGTTTTTGCTATTTTTAGTGATTTTTTTCAGAATTTTTTTGAAATTTGACCAATTTAATGTGCTTAAAAAAGGCTGGCTAACGAACTCGTACTTACGTTTGGTGAGCTTGATTTACTAGGCGCAAGAACGGGATTCTTATCTCAATCCCAAGGAGAGTTATCGTCTGGAAGGACACACACACACACACACACACTTCTATATATGTATATATATATATATATATTTATTTATTTATTTATTTATTTATGAAAAAGCGTTAAATTCTAGGATTCGACTTAGAATAGCTCAAAACAGATTTCAATAACGAAAATTTTCGAAAATTTTGATTTTAAAAATTTCGGAGCCATTGCAATTTGCTAATGGGCAAATCAAGCCATCTTTTTGGGGCCGCCATTTTGTATTCCAGCAATTTTGAGATGGTAGACTAAGATTTTCAGCTCGGGACGGACTAAATTTTCAAAATTTCATCTCAAACCTTCCCTGAAATCAGTGCCTATTTTCTGCCTTAGCTCCTGGACTACCAACACTGCCGATACATCACTGAGCGCAAACATGAGGGGGCGCCTTCTGTGTTAGTTTTCCCTTGTTACGGTCGTTATGGTTTTGCTAAACTGGGAGATCTGAGGAAAGCGGGCGAACGTCCTTCAAAACGTTTCCGCCGCCGCTTGCTCCCTCGAAGGCTGAATCCCTCCGCAAGAATCCGGTGTGAAGACCAACCGACCAAACGATTGCATTCGTCAAACCCCCCGTTACTCAGTTCATGACGAGGTTCACCGAACTCAAACCGCCATTTGACAAGATGCAGTCATCCGTCATGAGCATATGATCGAATGGGGCTCCGAACTAACTAAGTCCACCGCTAGGAGCGCTAGGGGGCGAAGGATCTAAGGGATATGGTGTTTGACAAGATTTTCCCCTTGTAGATACCTTTTGTCACCCAAAATCTGATGGGGTGTAAAATATAAAACAAAACCTTCAGTTTACTACTTATATTGAAATAATAAAGCTTTTCACTAAGATTCTGAGCATCTTCAGGTCACATCAAACACAGGTGTTCCTAACGACAGGAACACTGCTACCTAAACAGTACAATGGTACGTACACTAGTAACGACGAAAAACGGTACAAAAGTTCATTTTCGACACCTACGAATGGCCATAATATCGTATTACATTCAGTTAGAGAGTTACCTAAGCTGTTAGGAACGGATGGTTTCTTTTTTTTTTTTTTTTTTTTTTTGTTGCTTCCGAGACTGCAAGGGAGCGGATGCTTTGTTTTCACTTTCGAATTGAAAGAAAATTGTTGGCTCCAACATCAAAATTTCCACTCGCATTTTGCGTTTCAGAGCCTCCTGAACAAATTTGGTTCCGTGTCTGTCTGTCTGTCCGTCCACATTTCCTTGTAACAACCATAACTTCCACAATTTTGATCCGATTTTAACCAAATTTTCAGGGATCGTGCGGGTTAAGCTCTAGATGGTCCCCTATCAACTTCATCATGATCGAATCAACGGTAGCTTCTGCGCAGGCGCTAACGTGAATTCCTTGTGACGGTCATAACTCGGTCAATGTTGAACGGATTTCGGTCAGATTTTCGGGGATGATGTGGGTAAGGTCCCTTGAAGTCCCATAAGACAATAATCATAATTGCATTAGCGTACGCTCTGCGCATGCGTGAACGAAATATTCTTGTTACGGTTTTTGCAACAGCCGTAATTTCCACAATTTTGATGCGATTTTCTTCAAATTTTTAGGGATCGTGCGGGTATAGCTCTACATGGTCCCCTATCAGTTCCGTCATGATCGAATCAACGGTAGCCTCTGCGCAGGCGCAAACAAAATTTTCCTTATTAATTTCATTTATTATATGTACCATTCAGCTTCCAATTTCCCACCTTATTAATTCCCTGATGCCAGAACCGGTCGTTTCTAGTTTTCTGGAATTTAATGGTGACGTACTGTGAAGGTGACGAGGAAGCTCATGTGCCATTTCCTTGGCAGTGTATTTTTTCTTTATTATGGCGCCTGCAACCTTGTTTATGGTCATTGACGCCTAATACAATAGATAATTAATTATTACAATTTATAAAATACACCTAATCTTTTCAAAATGTCAAATATCTTTTGTAGATCGATTTGAGGATCGATTTCCCAATAATTGTTGGAGGCCTCTTGGAAGTTCGGGTGCTAGTGTGCAGAAACTTGGGCATTCAATGAGCAGGTGACGAACTGAAAGTGAGGTTCCACATGTAGCGCAAACAGGAGGTGAGGTCCGTTCCTTCGACATCAGGTAGCCATAAGTCAAACAGGTATGTCCTATTCTTTTTCGTGTCAAGATCACTTCTTATTTCCTGGAGTGTACTGTAGTCAGTGGCGTAGTTTGAGGAGGGGCGGTCTTGAGACGCTCTTAATAAAGAAATTGTTATTAGGTTCGTTTGTGTAGGGGCAAAATGTCGTGGATATTGTACAGCCTCACGGAGCATAGTAAAATCACCTAGTCAGCGAAACAGAAATGTGGATACTACAAACTGAAATCAAGTCGTTCCCCTCTACCTTCTGGGGCGAGCCCATATGCGATTTTTCCCTAGAAAAATATCCATTGATCAGTATCCACCAATTTCCCTATGAACTTCCTCTACTTTTTACTGCCTACTTGATCAAGCTTGGTTGTTCGTTTCAAAACAGTTTCCCGTTGTATTATACCATTAATTTACGAATAAATTCCAAGTTAAAATGAAGCAAGAATACAATAAATAGAAGCCTGCAGTGGTGAATGAAATAGTTCAATAGAAAAGATTAAAAAGTGTAGCAGTAACCTAGCATATTGCAGGTTTGAGTTTGTTTACATTTTTTCATGTTTCTTGATCTCGGTTTCATACCCTGTATTTCATTTCGTGTAGGTAGGTACCTGCTTATATAATACAATTGTATGATATTGTCCAGAAAAAGTTATTTTCACGCGAAAGTAACAATTGTGGATAAACCTGTAAGACAGCAAGTCCTCACAGGTATATGAATTCGCATGCAGTAAATCTAGAATAATAGTACCTATAATAAACCTAGTGCTCCTCAATTCATCGGTAGGTACCTATTCGTATTTATCGTAATTTTTCACGTTCTTATTAGTTATTTGGATAATATTTTTTCTAAGTAGTGTAATGCTTTAATAATCTATAGACCAGGGGTGCTCAAACGGTCGATCACGATCGACCAGTCGATCGCGAGTGCTTTTTGAGTAGATCTCGAGAAGAAAAAAAATTTTAATAAGTAGGTAACTAAACTACAAAAATTTATTACGTAATAACACTGCTTGCGGCAAAAGGCGGCTTTATCAAAGGAACCATATATTGGCGAAACACAAGAAACCATTCGAAGATGGATCGGTTGTGAAGGAAGCATTTATTGAAGCGGGTGAGACTTTATTTGGAGATTTAAAAAATAAAACAGAAATCATGTCTTATCGCAGATAAACTAAAACATGATATCATGGAATGTACATACTTTTCTTTACAGACTAGCCGCTCCGGCTCGCTACGCTCGCCTCCACGTCCAGCCGGGGGGCAAGCCCCCCGGACCCTCCATTAAATTGCTCGCTTCGCTCGCAAAGTGTGGCATGTAGGGAATATTGCTCGCTTCGCTCGCAAAGTGTGGCATGTAGGGAATGTTGCTCGCTTCGCTCGCAAAGTGTGGCATGTAGGGAACGTTGCTCGCTTCGCTCGCAAAGTGTGGCTGTATACATGCGATGTATTACGATTGAAACGTGTAGGGGATGTTGCTCGCAAACGGTAGATCTCTAAGGGTAGTTTTAACTTCTGTAGGGGATGTTGCTCGCTCCGCTCGCTTGAGGAAGTTATACTGCCCACCCAACTTGGCAGACGTTTTTTTCTGTTGGAAATTCTTACAAACAAATTAAATCTTATGAAACTACGTGGAACCACAAAAAGTTTATTCGGGGATGTTGCTCGCTTCGCTCGCAAGGTATTGCTGTATATTTGTAGGAAAAAATCCGAATTTATTCTGTTGACATGGCTCTCGCTTCGCTCGCAAGGTATACCTGTATACCCTTCAAGACGTAAGTGCCTGTACCTGGGTTGACATGGCTCTGGGAATGTTGTACTGCCCACCCAACTTGGCAGACGTTTTTTTCAGTTGGGAATTCTTACAAACAATCTTATAAAACTACGTGGAACCACGAAAAGTTTATTCGGGGATGTTGCTACCTTCGCTCGCAAGGTATACCCGTATATGTGTAGGACAAAGTCCGTATTTATTATTTGAAATGGCTCTCGCTTCGCTCGCAAGGTAGGTAGGTACCTATGTATTACCTGCTCGCCTCGCAACATTGTGACATCGAACCCTTCACGTCAATTCTTGAGCCTTCTCTTGTCCACGGCACAATCATTTTAATCGCTTTGCTCGCTTCCGCTCGCAATTTGACCGAGTTCTCGTCACTTTCTTCGATATCCGATTTCGGATTCAGATTCGGCGGGATCAAACCTTTATTTCGCCCGCGAAAACCGTTCCGAAAAACGTACCTTTATGGGGTATATTTTAATTTTAAAAAACCAAGTTTTTCGTCGGAATTTTCGAGAAAACGGGGTCCGTACTCTCGCATTTTTTTGACGCATTTCCCGATACTTTTTTCGCGATCCGATCGCGCCGTCGTCTTCCTCGTAGGAAAACCTACGAAACCGGTATTTTTCCGGAATTTTCGACGGCCGTTTAGAGGGGTAGGGGAAGCGGGGAAGTCCAAAAAGCGCACATTAATTCTTACTTCGACCCCCCTCCCGCCCTATGGCCCATGGTTCGGCTGGGATTAGACAATTTTAAATTCGCTCGTTCCCCCTATCGGAAAATCTCAAGAAGATCCCCCACTCGTACACTCCCCCCTCTCAGCCGTTTGGCCGTGCATAGACACGACAGACAGACAGACAAACAGACAGACCGAGTTTCATTCTTATAAATAACTAGCCGCTCCGGCTCGCTACGCTCGCCTCCACGTCCAGCGGGGGGCAAGCCCCCCGGACCCCCCATTCAATTGCTCGCTTCGCTCGCAAAGTGTGGCATGTAGGGAATGTTGCTCGCTTCGCTCGCAAAGTGTGGCATGTAGGGAATGTTGCTCGCTTCGCTCGCAAACGATAGATCCCTAAGGGTAGGTTTAACTTCTGTAAGGGGTGCTGCTCGCTTCGCTCGCTTGAGGAAGTTATACTGCCCACCCAACTTGGCAGACGTTTTTTTCTGTTGGAAATTCTTACAAACAAATTAAATCTTATGAAACTACGTGGAACCACAAAAAGTTTATTCGGGGATGTTGCTCGCTTCGCTCGCAAGGTATTGCTGTATATTTGTAGGAAAAAATCCGAATTTATTCTGTTGACATGGCTCTCGCTTCGCTCGGAAGGTATACCTGTATACCCTTCAAGACGTAAGTGCGTTTACCTGGTCGCAACCCGTTTTCGTCAGGTGCAAGCCCCGCCTCATGAACCCCTGACTTCGTAGAGTCTTCTCGCGAACACGGCAAAATTAATTTCTGATGTTAAACGCTTCTTCTCGCTTCCGCTCGCGATTTGACCGACTGCCCGTCACTTTTTTTTATATCCGATTTCGGATTCAGATTCGGCGGACCCAAAGCTGTATTTCGCCCGCGAAAACCGTTCCGAAAAACGTACCTTTATGGGGTATATTTTAATCGGAAAAAACCAAGTTTTTCGGCGGACTTTTCGAGAAAACGGGTCCGTACTCTCGCATTTTTTTTACGCATTTCCCGATACTTTTTTCGCGATCCGATCGCGCCGTCGTCTTCCTCGTAGGAAAACCTACGAAACCGGTATTTTTCCGGAATTGTCAACGGCCGTTTAGAGGGGTAGGGGAAGCGGGGAAGTCCAAAAAGCGCACATTAACCGGAACTTCGACCCCCCTCCCGCCCTACGGCCCATGGTTCGGGTGGGATTAGAAAATTTTAAATTCGCTTATACACCCTATCGGAAAATCCCAAAAAGATCCCCCCACTCGTAGATCCGGCCCACTCAGCCGTTTGGCCGTGCATAGACACGACAGACAGACAGACAAACAGACAGACGGAGTTTCATTCTTATAAATAACTAGCCGCTCCAGCTCGCTACGCTCGCTTCCACGTCCAGCCGGGGGGCAAGCCCCCCGGACCCCCCATTAAATTGCTCGCTTCGCTCGCAAAGTGTGGCATGTAGGGAATGTAGCTCGCTTCGCTCACAAAGTGTGGCATGTAAGAATGTTGCTCGCTTCGCTCGCAAAGTGTGGCATGTAGGGAATGTTGCTCGCTTCGCTCGCAAATGGTAGATCCCTAAGGGTAGGTTTAACGTGTGTAGGGGATGTTGCTCGCTTCGCTCGCAAACGGTAGATCTCTAAGGGTAGGTTTAACTTCTGTAGGGGATGCTACTCGCTTCGCTCGCTTGAGGAAGTTATACTGCCCACCCAACTTGGCAGACGTTTTTTTCTGTTGGAAATTCTTACAAACAAATTAAATCTTATAAAACTACGTGGAACCACGAAAAGTTTATTGGGGAATGTTGCTCGCTTCGCTCGCAAGGTATTGCTGCATATTCCGACATGTGAATAGCTAAAACTACCTACGAATTTGCACCGCTTGGGATTTGGAACCCCAAAGGGTGTTGGGCATCATTAGCGACCGTTATTTGACCGTTATGAATAGCTCGCAAGAGGCCAAGAGCGAACTTTGAGTCCCTTCAACTCGCATTATTGTGAAACGGCGGCTCGGCTCGATCAAAAACGTCATATTAAACGCTTCCCTCGCATTTCCGCTCGCGATTTGACCAACTTAACGTCACTTTTCTTGATATCCGATTTCGGATTCAGATTCGGCGGACCCAAAGCTGTATTTCGCCCGCGAAAACCGTTCCGAAAAACGTACCTTTATGGGGTATATTTTAATCGGAAAAAACCAAGTTTTTCGGCGGACTTTTCGAGAAAACGGGTCCGTACTCTCGCATTTTTTTTACGCATTTCCCGATACTTTTTTCGCGATCCGATCGCGCCGTCGTCTTCCTCGTTCATAAACCTACGAAACCGGTATTTTTCCGGAATTGTCGACGGCCGTTTAGAGGGGTAGAGGATGCGGGGAAGTCCAAAAAGCGCACATTAATTCTTACTTCGACCCCCCTCCCGCCCTACGGCCCATGGTTCGGCTGGGATTAGAAAATTTTAAATTTGCTCGCTCCCCCTATCGGAAAATTCCAAGAAGATCCCCCCACTCGTAGACTCCCCCCACTCAGCCGTTTGGCCGTGCATAGACACGACAAACAAACAAACAGACAGACAAACGGAGTTTCATTCTTATTAATAACTAGCCGCTCCGGCTCGCTACGCTCGCCTCCACGTCCAGCCGGGGGGCAAGCCCCCCGGACCCCTCATTAAATTGCTCGCTTCGCTCGCAAAGTGTGGCATGTAGGGAATATTGCTCGCTTCGCTCGCAAAGTGTGGCTGTATACATGCGATGTATTACAATTGCAAATGTTGCTCGCTCCGCTCGCTTGAGGAAGTTATACTGCCCACCCAACTTGGCAGACGTTTTTTTTCTGTAGGAAATTCTTACAAACAAATTAAATCTTATAAAACTACGTGGAACCACGAAAAGTTTATTAGGGGATGTTGCTCGCTTCGCTCGCAAGGTATACCTGTATATCCTTGAGGAAGTTATACTGCCCACCCAACTTGGCAGACGTTTTTTTCTGTTGGAAATTCTTACAAACAAATTAAATCTTATAAAACTATGTGGAACCACGAAAAGTTTATTAGGGGATGTTGCTCGCTTCGCTCGCAAGGTATACCTGTATATGTGTAGGACAAAGTCTGTATTTATTCTGTTGAAATGGCTCTCGCTTCGCTCGCAAGGTAGGTACCTATGTATACCTGCTCGCCTCGCAAGGTATTGCGTAGAAGTGCAAATGGGAACCCCCCTGTGAGGGTCCCTTCTGGTAAGCAACGTTGTGAAACGGGCCGATTAAAAATGTCATATTAAACGGTTCCCCTCGCTTCCGCTGGCAATTCGACCGAGTTCTCGTCACTTTTTTCGATATCCGATTTCGGATTCAGATTCGGCGGACCCAAAGCTGTATTTCGCCCGCGAAAACTGTTCCGAAAAACGTACCTTTATGGGGTATATTTTAATCGGAAAAAACGTAGTTTTTGTCGGACTTTTCGAGAAAACACGGTCCGTACTTTCGCATTTTTTTGACGCATTTCCCGATAGTTTTTTCGCGATCCGATCGCGCCGTCGTCTTTCTCGTTTCAAAACCTACGAAACCGGTATTTTTCCGGAATTTTCGACGGCCGTTTAGAGGGGTTGGGGAAGCGGGGAAGTCCAAAAAGCGCACATTAATTCCTACTTCGACCCCCCTCCCGCCCTACGGCCCATGGTTCGGGTGGGATTAGAAAATTTTAAATTCGCTTATACACCCTATCGGAAAATCCCAAAAAGATCCCCCCACTCGTAGACTCCCCCCACTCAGCCGTTTGGCCGTGCATAGACACGACAAACAGACAGACAGACGGAGTTTCATTCTTATTAATAGTATAGATAGAGATAGAGATAGAGATATGACAGACACTGCCCAGCTGTTTATTTTTATTCGGATGGTATTCAATGACATGTTGGCTAAGGAAGAACTTTCGACAATCATTCCTCTGAAGGGGAAGACCCGTGGCGAAGATATATATGACGTTTTCATCAATTTTGTAAAAAACTACAAGCTACCAATATATAAATTAGTGTGCATTACAACCGATGGAGCACCAGCAATGACTGGAAACAAGAACGGTTTTGTGGCATTGTGTCGAGCTAATGAACAATTCCCTTCATTTTTATCATTCCATTGCATCATACATCAACAAGCTTTGTGTTCAAAAGCTTTAAACACGGAGGAAATTATGGGCATTGCAACAAAAATTGTGAATTCTATCCGTGCACGTAGCTTGCAACGGCGGCTATTTAAGTTGCAGTTGGAAGATAGGGAGTCAGCTGGACACACTGATTTAGTTCTTCACACGGACGTCAGGTGGGTGAGTCGCGGAAAATTCCTAGGAAGGTTTCAAGAATTATTGCCCGAAATAACAGCTTTTCTAGACGAAAGAGGTGATGACACTGAGATGTTGAAAAACGAAAAAATGGCTGACTGATTTGGCATTTTTGACTGACATCACAATGCACTTAAACACCATTAATTTGGAGCTTCAAGGTAAAGGAAAAACTATTATTGAGATTGCAACTTATGATAGATCAACTGAAAAGTAAGGATCTGAAACATTTTCCGTCTTTGAAAGCAAGGATTCCTCAGTTGAATTATGATATGTATGAGGCTGAATTATCAAATATTTTGGGACAATTCGAAATGCGTTTTTATGATTGCAGTAAATTAGCAAATATAGCATCATTTATGAGTTATCCTTTTTCATGTAAAAACATTGAGGAATTAGCTACTGAAGTAGCAAGTCTGTTTAATATGAACTCATGTTCTGTTGAAAATGAGTTGGTGCAGATTATATCAGATACACATCTCAAAGCTACAGCATCTGATACAAATTTCTGGTGTTTTATATCTGAAGGTAAATATCCGAATCTAAGGCAAATCGCCCTTCAACTGACGGCAATGTTTGGGTCAACTTACTTGTGCGAGTCTGCATTTTCTGAAATGAAGATAATTAAGTCAAAATATCGCAATCGACTAACTGACGATCATATGTCATGCTTGCGATTGGCACTCAGTGGTTACGCACCATCTTATGAAAAGTATGCTGAGGACATGCAGTGCCACGCTTCAACATCCAAAGTCACTCCTTAGTTGAGTTTAACACCATATGTAACTCTTTTGTTTTGTAACAACGAATAAACTCGCAATTTTGAATAACTAGGAGTTTTTTTCATTGATATTGTAGAGAAGAACAACCCAAACATTGACTAAAATAATGTAAATTGTGCGGAAAGCTAATATCTATTCTGCATCACACATACTAGCAGCCTCTCAGAGTCGATCGTAATTAGTCTAAAAATATTGAGGTAGATCGCCAGCAGTTCAAGTTTGAGCACCCCTGCTATAGACTATAGTAGGTTTATGAATATGAAAGCGTCCGTGATTTCAGATCATTGCAAAAAGCCATTGAGCACCTAACTACTTATATGAACGTTTGGCAGTTTATTAAGAGTCTTCGTATACTTAGCAACAAGCGCTAGAAATTAATAGCAAACTATAAAATAAAATGAAATCCTCGATTGTTGCCCCTCCATAAGAAACGGCTTAGCTACGCCACTGACTGTAGTACCATTAGCCGTTTTCTTAGTTCGGCTTGACGATAGCCATTGAGAGATCTTTCTTAATCTCTCACAGCTTTTGGTGTTCCATTAGTAGCCAGTCATCATGCCATGAGTTCCAAATTGTTTTTTTAATTACACTGACGTAATCTGCTCTGATGTACAACAACGTCGTTGGAGGGTCCTCTGTGGCTAATCTTGCATTGGCATCAGCTATCTCATTTCCAGTGATCCCTAGGTGCCCAGGAACCTAACAAATGATCACCGATATACCGATGGCCATAAGCCGTTGTACACTGATGAGAATATATTTGATCAAAGGATGTGCGTCGACGCCTTTCCTGATCGCTTGAATTGCACTTTGTGAGCAAATGAAGTGAAGTCAGAGCAAATTACCACTCCGCTCTCTGTTGTTGACAGGAGTGTCAACGACTTAATAATGGCATATAGCTCAGCGGCATACGGATGGTTTCTAACCTCTGGTCGTTATATTGTAAGTTCATCTACTTGAAGAAATAGTAAGGGGTTCAGAACAATCGAGAAAATCGCGAGGAAAAGCCGAGTTTTGTAATGACGGGTAAAAAATATTTCAACCTTATTTTAAAATTGTTTTAGAGTGACTTTCTTTTCAGGGCAAAAAATGAAACTAGCACGATTCACACTCGAGAAAATGTAACGCTATCGTGTGCAAGGATCGTTTAATATAAGAAAAATTCTAGTTTTTATACATTATTTACGCTTTTAGAAGCTTATAAATCTACCGCTTCCACCCACTTTTGAAAATTAAATTGATTCGTGTTCATACAGGTATGGAGAAGCGATTAGAACACAAATTATCTACGACTGAGTGCGACCCTTGATTCTAGATCCTTATTAGTGGAGACAAACGCGTCTGTTTATTTACATTCTGAGTATTCGAATCGCTATTAAAAATGAAAGACATACACCAACTTTACTCCATTGGCGGTATTTATATATATATACTATTGTACAATAAACTTTTTTCATGTATTTCTCGGTCTACACTTACACACCATGTTTTTTTTTTTTTTTTTTAAATATAGCCATTAATTGGGGTTATAGTTTTATAGGACCTACCTATACTTATGTGCTGTGTGCCTACATGTATTATTTACCAATACATTTTTTCACACTAAAAACAATGGTGACTAGGTGGAAAACTTACCTAATATTTTCTTGGTTGTTAAATAAGTCGCGTAAACTAACACTATTGCGTATAGCGTTAAAAAAAAATCCCATTTAAAATCGTGGGTCGCACTTCATTTTTGTGAGAGTTATTTTTGTGTTTATTTTCGCGCTATTTTTGGAACATTTATCTAACATTGTAATATTCTTTACCAGTTTTCCATCAAGGGCAATCTATATATAGCATTTGCCAGTATAATTAAACCTTTTACCAAATGAATCAAACCTTTTGCCAAAAGAATTAAACCTATTGCCAAAAGAATTCACCCTTTTCCCAAAATAATTAACCCTTTTCCCAGTACAATTAGTTTTTTTTTCCCAAACTTTTTTCCAAAATAATCGAACCTTTTCCCGAAACCTCTTGTGAGAAAGTATATTATGACTTATGTATTGATACGAATTCCAAAGAAGTTTAATCAATTAGGAACTAAAGAAAAACTTTAAAAAAGCGTGGTGTACAATGTATGGGTCAATGAACATTGCATCAAATTTTTACCCCCCCCCCCCCCCCCCAATCAATCACAATTTGTTGATTTACATTTCAAGGTAAGAAGATTCCAAAAATCGAACCAAATCAAAAATTGTAGTGGACGGACGGGTTATATATATATATAACTCGGCGCTTCGCGCCTCGCCGGGGGGCTTCGCCCCCCCGGGATTCGAACCCAAGATGCGAAAAAAATGAATATAAAAAAATTTGGATATAAAAAAAATTTTCAAGCCTGGCTGGGATTCGAACCCTCGAACTCACGCTTCGCGTCACAGACAATAGCAACCGTTGTACGTAAAAATCATCTTGAATTTCGTCCCGGACGTTACATAAAAAATTATTGGGGGTCGGCCTTAGAATTGCATAGCAATTAATAGGTATAAATTTCTTAATTCGATTTTTGGAATCTACTTTCCTTGAAACGTAAGCCAACAAATTGTGAGGGGATGGGATGGGGGGTAAACATTTGATGAAGTGTTCATAGAGCCATAGATTGCACACCTCGTTTCATGTCTGTAGTCCTAATTGATTAATCTTTTTTCGAAATTCGTAAATATACATACGTCATACTTTCTCGCAAGAGGCTTAATTGTTTCGGGACTAGTTTTAATTATTTTGGAAAAAAGTTTAATTGTATTGGGAAAAGGTTTAATTATTTTTGGAAAAGGGTGAGTTATTTTGGAAAAAGGTTTAACTCATTTGGCAAAAGGTTCGATTCATTCGATTATAGGTTTAATTAAATCGGAAAATGCTTTATACCTTCAATAAAAATGTGGGAAAAAAATATTTAAGGCGAAATTTACTGTTTTGTTGACTTTGGTCCCATTGCACGTCGTCAGGAACCAGTGTGCAACGATCGCGCCCTTGACGGCCTTGTTGAAGTTTGAGAAACGTCGAGGCGACCCGGCATAGACGATTTATGGGACGGCGATGCAGAACGGGTTCCGATTGCCTCAGAAAAGCTCCGCCGTTTCCGACAAGGGATTTTAAAAAGGGTTGCGCGAAAGGAAAGAAGTTAGGGAAACTCAAACCGATCGACAGGCGTTCGATGGAATTTGACACCCAAACATCGTGAGGAAGGTCAAGACAAGCAGGGAGGCATGAGACGAGACGAATTGCGTGGCGAGCCAAAACTCGGGGCTTTACAGTTGGAAATTGTACTAAATAATATGGAAATAAATTAATTTAAAAAAAATCCATCCCGGGTCAGTAGGATAAACCTTGTTAAAATCCGACGTGTGAAGGGAATGCTGCTCGCTTCGCTCGCTCGGTATGGCTGTATATGTAAGTAAGTTATACTGCCCACCCAACTTGGCAGACGTTTTTTTCTGTTGAAAATGACTATCAAACGCGGCACCTTATGTGGAATCATGAAAAGTGCAGTTTTAAGGCCACTTCAGTACAAACAGAATATTGTACGAACAGTGTTTTTACGAATTTGTTTTCCAGTGCTATTTTTCTGGTTGTCCACTATTTTATGTCGGTAGACGGGCAAATGGGAAACCCCTCCCGGAGTACAGCAATGTGAGGACAAATCGTCATCGGACCCCCTTCAGGTAAAAAGGGCCTGTGTCCTCACATTCCTGAAATTTAGGGCACATTTAACTTCTCGTTTTAATCGCTTCGCCTCCCTTCCCCATTTCGTCCAACTTCCCATCACTTTTTTCGATATCCGATTTCGGATTAAGATTCGGCGGAATCAAAACTGCATTTTACCTGAAAAAACGTCTCTTTATGGGGTGAGTTTTAATGAGAAAAAACGAAGTTTTTCGTCGGAATTTTCGAGAAAACGGGTCCGTACTTTTAACACAGAATGTGTTTTAGCCATGGACTAACTAGCCGAAAATGGAACGCGGGATGGTAACGAAATGTGTGACGGATGATTTTCACGTACAACCGAGTCGTTGCTAGGGATATGGTACTTCGTCGTTTTTCATCCTACAAAATTCGTTGACCATTCGTTCGAAAGCTCTCGATTTATCCAACAATATTATGTTAACTACTGCGAAGTGCGTGTCCAACAAACTGAGTTATGAGCATGGTTATATAAATAATTGTTTACACACAGGTGATCATTCTCAATAATTGATATTGTGAACATGATTGCAACCGCTTGTTAATTTCTGATGATTTCATTGAGCTTGTGTTTCGATGATTTGATTCATAGTAGGTGATCTGAGTATTACGAAAACGGTTTGATTTGTGAAGCGGAGGTTAAATAATTTGAATAGGTAATTTCTATACTTTACACTCTAGGAAGCTGTAATTTCGTTTGTAGCCTCTTTAGGACATTTACTTGACGATGCTCAGGGTCCGGATCAGATGTGTGGCTCTTAAAGCTAATTTCTATGCTTTATACTCTAGGAAGCTGTAATTTCGTATGTAGCCTCTTTAGGACATTCACTTGACGATGCTCAGGGTCCGGATCAGATGTGTGGCTCTTAAAGCTAATTTCTATGCTTTACACTCTAGGAAGCTGTAATTTCGTATGTAGCCTCTTTAGGACATTTACTTGACGATGTCCAGGGTCCGGATCAGATGAGTGGCTTTTAAAGCTAATTTCTATACTTTACACTCTAGGAAGCTGTAATTTCGTATGTAGCCTCTTTAGGACATTTACTTGATAAATCGCTCTTGATTTATCACGAATTTATTTCGTATTTTTTTTCGTAGTTTCATACTATAACTATATAAATTGATGTTATAAATGAATAGTAAACAATGACGCTTGTTTGGTTGTCACTTGGTTGCGCGACAACGCAAACACATTCTGTGTTTCAATAATTTCGTCCGAAGTATGTAAATAGAGGTAACCGGGGGTCCAGGGGACTTGCCCCCTGGCGAGGCGCGGAGCGCCGAGTTTCATTTTTTTTACGCATTTCCCCATACTTTTTTCGCAATCCGATCGTCTTCTTTCTCGTATGAAAACCTACGAAACCGGTATTTTTCCGGAATGTGTTACGGCTGTTTAGAGGGGAAGGGGAAGAACCTTTACATCTGAAATACTATTTAGGTAACTATCTAGATTCTTCATTCACATAAATTACGCAATATCAGCATCCAAAGTCAAATGGCTTGTTTCTTCTCAGACGTCGAATCACTCGTGAGTTATCGAGAAGCTGGATGGCTTCTGGATCGGTATGTACAAGGAGCCTCTCTTCATAGCTCCTGGCGTATCTTTTGGTTACATCACTAACTCTCTCGATTTTAAGGTGTGGAGGTCATCATTACAAATGTACCAAGAAGCGTTCACAATACTCCTAAGTATTAATATTTGTATGCTCACTAACTTTTGATAGAAAATCTATCTAAGATCTTCTTATAAGAAATTATTGAAAGAAATTATTATAGAAAGATTGAGTAGTTGAATATCATTCTTATTATTCAAAATTATTGTGAAGCTAGATCAACGAATAATGATGCTTTTTCTTAACACCCACATCATAAACGCGCAAGCATCAATAGAAGTCCTGATCAAAATTGGTTCTGTCATCGAATGTGAAAGAGTACATTTGTGTACACATGAGCTACCGTTCTTCAAGCTCAACTGAGAGTGAGTTGGTTTCATCACTTCTTTCTTCCCATGCCAGAAATCGTATGAAATAAGTATGTAGAATGTCATACTGAAGAATGCGAAGGTGCTGCTTCCACAGAAACAGCCATCTTTCGACTAGACTGTTTGGTTCTTCAAGCTGCAACTAGGGTGAGTTGGTTGGCATCTTAACTGCTACCTTCCCATGCCAGAAATCTCTTATGTAGCACTCATGTTGGCCGTCAATTCATAGTAAAGGGGGGAGGGCGGAGGGGTACACAGAAACAATGTTTAAGCTTTGCATTCCATCGTACAATTACCTATATCATGATTTGCTTGTGATTATTTCCCTTCCTAATATAGAAATTTCTTCAGTGCTAGCTATGAAAGGGATCACACATTCACCGCCTAGTGAGCATGACACCAAAAACACCGTCACACGTCATTGTAAGCCGAACATAAGTATATCGTTGCACAACGTAAGTCGCGTCAACATCCCAGTAAACGAAGCAAAAACCCCCGTATTGAAACAGTTACAACTCAAAAGTTTCTTCTACCACTTACTAGCTTTTATCTGTTCACACCTGTTCGAATCGCTAAAACCGCAGTCGCGACGTGAAGAAGTGTAAGACGTATGATTGTTGTCACGCATCATGGAGCTAAGGAGTATTGCACATCGTACGCGTGATCCTCTGATTGAACGTGGGGCTGTCGCTATTATGTCATATCTGGGCGATTCCAGACCGCAGCGGGTCACTCGATGACGATTGTTCCTTCCACCATTGTCCGTCTGCATGCGGGGTGTCGTCACTTCGGCAAGTGGTTTAATCCAGTTATTATTTTCCATCAAAGACCTGATGTTCTGGTGGCCACGAAAACCTCTAGCTAAGGGAGTATTTTGTATTGTGTGTGCGGATTATCGATGAAAGAGCTCGTGTATACCTCCCAAGGATGCGATGATGAATGAAATGATGCTGATTTTTTTGAGAATTTACCTTGATAGGTACCATTGCGAAACGGGCTTGGACTCTTTCTTGAGGCTAAATAGAAGTCGCTTGTTGAAGATACAGTAAACATTTTACGGGAACAGTAGGTAAATGTTTTCTTGAGAGCGACTAGGGACTCGACTGTACAGAAGAGTTGACGAATCGTTATTAATGATCTTTACCCAGTCATTTCAATCAAAATTCATAGAATCCCAAAGTACATTCTGATTGATTTTTTTTTAAATTTATTATTCAATTTTATTTTTTCTTACTCAACACCAGAATTCTATCGCCACGATTCAGGATAAAAGTGGAAACTCGGCTGAATTAATAAGCTAGGCCCCAATCAGAGTTCAACCGAAAACGTGGAAAAGTTGCACTAGCATTTTTTACTCCAGTGTGCCGTGTTTGATTTTTGTTTTCCTGTGTTCTTTATTTGAAAGATACACATAGGAAGAAATATTCTAACCAATGATGAAGTTTTAATTTAAAATTTATTAATGTATTTGTCCTTTGAGTTTTAGAAATTGAGAAAGAAATAAGAATGATGTTGTGATATTGTTGAGATCATGTGACTTTGAAAATATGCCTTCCTATTTGACCTCAGCGTTCCAGCATTAGTATTACTTTCTCGCGTTTTAATGTTCACTTTATTTGTATTACTATTAATTTATTATTTGTGTTTATTTGTTGCCAAAATGATTGTGATCCTTCAAATCATCGTAAATAACGAATTCTGTACACCGTATTTGACTTATTTGTTCAATAATAATAACTAGATATATTTTTTCTGTTTCAAGAACTAGACCCTTTTAAGTTTCTAGCAAGACCGAACTTTATTCAACTAAACAAACTCAGTACAGAAATTATTAATCATGTACTGAATTTAATTGAACAGGTTAAACTCTCGTCCCTGCGCTGAGCTCTTTCTAAATCTTCTAGGTAGGCAGGGTCTGTCTGCCCCAGGTCACTGTTGAACTAGTCCGATGGTTATTAAATTCTGACCTATATGTCCAACTAATATGAATTTTAACTAAGGGATTGACTACCTACTTGAAGTTATGTATTTTCGGGATGCGAGCTTGGAGCATCCAGACCACCAAAATATACATCATTTTGACCTATATTTTCAACTAATCTGAAATTCTAAGGGATTGTCTACTTGAAGTTTATGTATTGCTTCCAAGCCTATTGAAAGGTATCGTACCCATTATTTTCACTTCCGGGAGAAAAAAAATTTGATCTCCGAAATTAAAATTTCCATTCGCATTTCACGTTTTAGACCATTCTGAACAACTTTGGTTCCGTGTACGTGTGTGTGTGTGTGTGTATGTTGTGTGTGTGTGTGTGTGTGTGTGTGTGTGTGTGTGTGTGTGTGTGGGTGTGTGTGTGTGTGTGTGTGTGTGTGTGTGTGTGTGTGTGTGTGTGTGTGTGTGTGTGTGTGTGTGTGTGTGTGTGTGTGTGTGTGTGTGTGTGTGTGTGTGTGTGTGTGTGTTCTTACTTGAACTGGTGGTCATTTTATAGGGGCACTTCCTTTCATCCCATTCTTCCTCCTTGTTCTCCAACTTCCCTTATCCCTAGAGCCGGCGTCGGGTAATCCTGGGCGTCCTCCCCACTTTTTATTTTATTTGTTTATTTTTAATTTAATGGTGTGCCCCCTCCGCCTTTGAGGGGAGTTTTGTAAAAAAAAAAAAAATGTGTGTGTGTGTGTGTGTGTGTCGTGTGTCCGCAAATCCTTGTAACAAGCTTATTTTCCACAGTTTTCATCCGATTTGGATGAAATTTTCAGGGAGTGTGCGGGCTATGGGGTAGACGACCCCCTCAGTTTCATTGTTCTTGACTCAATACCTCACTCTGCTCATGCGCAAACATAAATTCTAGTAAGCATCATTTTCTCACGCCTTAGTCGTTCGATCTCGCTCAAATTTGGATGATAGTTGAGGGATGACGATTTGATCATCTTATAGGTATCAATTTCAACATGATTGTATCATTAATAACTACTGCGCATGCGCCAATATGAAATCCTTGTAACAAGCTTATTTTCCACAGTTTTCATCCGATTTGGATGACATTTTCAGGGAATGTCTGGGCTAGGGTGTAGATGGTTCCCTATTAGTTTCATTGTTGCCAAATCAATTCTTCATTCTGCGCATGCGTAAACGTAAATTCCATCATGTTCCATCTTTTCACTCTCTAGTCGTTCGATTTCGCTTAAATTTGGATGATAGTTGGAAGAAGATGATAGAAAATGAGGAAGCAGTGTGCCACACCCAACTTGGCAGACGTTTCTTTGAGATGCGAGCTTGCGAGCATCCAGTCCACCAAACTATACACATCATTCTAAAAGGTGCGTTCAACCGTGCATAATGTGCGTTACCAACGTATTCATTTTATATTTTGACATTTTATGTCTTTACTGTGGCACATAAATGAAAAAGCGTCACGCGGGGGAGCGTCACGCGGAGAGCGTTACGCAGAGATTCCCTAATGATCCCACGATTCTGAGATTTGGTATGTAGCCCCTAGAGGGACTTCTGAACACAACTGACCGATCCCAGATCAGCTGAGTGGCTCTAGAATCCAGTTTTTTCCCTAATGATCCCACGATTCTGAGATTTGGTATGTGGGCCCTTGAGGGACTTCTGAACACAACTGACCGATCCCAGATCAGCAGAAGGCTCTAGAATACAATACGGGATTTTATAGGAAGGGGAAAGGGGGCGCAAAGACATAAAATGTCTCTCATGGTTGCGTACTTGTACGAAAGCTGTATCCACCGTATGAGTTTCAAGAGGTTCTAATACCAAGTTCAGAGTACATACGTTTCAAAGTTTAACATAGTTTACAAGATTCACTGAGCGCTGTATAGTAATATGAAATAGCTCAAAGGTATACGATCTTTGGTTTGGTTTTCCTCCTAGAAAAAGCAAATTTTCTTTTGATTTTCACGTACAACCTAGCCGTTGCTGGGGAAATGAAAGTTATTTAGCTTTCACAGGACAAAAATCGTTCTCCACTCGTTGGAAAGCGCTCGATTTATCACGCACTAGCCGCTCCGGCTCGCTACGCTCGCCTCCACGTCCAGCCGGGGGGCAAGCCCCCCGGACCCCCCATTAAGTTGCTCGCTTCGCTCGCAACGTGTGGCATGTAGGGAATATTGCTCGCTTCGCTCGCAAAGTCTGGCATGTAGAAAATGTTGCTCGCTTCGCTCGCAAAGTATGGCATTTAGGGGATGTTGCTCGCTTCGCTCGCAAACGGTAGATCTCTAAGGGTAGGTTTAACTTCTGTAGGGGATGCTGCTCGCTTCGCTCGCAAACGGTAGATCTCTAAGGGTAGGCTTAACTTCTGTAGGGGATGCTGCTCGCTTCGCTCGCTTGAGGAAGTTATACTGCCCACCCAACTTGGCAGACGTTTTTTTCAGTTGGGAATTCTTACAAACAAATTAAATCTTAGAAACTACGTGGAACCACGAAAAGTTTATTCGGGGATGTTGCTCGCTTCGCTCGCAAGGTATACCTGTATATGTGTAGGACAAAGTCCGTATTTATTATTTGAAATGGCTCTCGCTTCGCTCGCAAGGTATTGCGTAGGAATTGCAAATGGGAACCCCCCTGTGAGGGTCCCTTCAGGTAAGCAACGTTGTGTAACGGCGGCCCGTGGTCGATTAATTTCTGATGTTAAACGCTTCCCTCGCAATTCCCCTCCCAATTTGACCTACTTTCCGTCACTTTTTTCGATATCCGATTTCGGATTCAGATTCGGCGGGATCAAACCTTTATTTCGCCCGCGAAAACCGTTCCGAAAAACGTACCTTTATGGGGTATATTTTAATCGGAAAAAACCAAGTTTTTCGGCGGACTTTTCGAGAAAACGGGTCCGTACTCTCGCATTTTTTTAACGCATTTCCCGATACTTTTTTCGCGATCCGATCGCGCCGTCGTCTTCCTCGTAGGAAAACCTACGAAACCCGTATTTTTCCGGAATTGTCAACGGCCGTTTAGAGGGGTAGGGGAAGCGGGGAAGTCCAAAAAGCGCACATTAATTCTTACTTCGACCCCCCTCCCGCCCTACGGCCCATGGTTCGGCTGGGATTAGAAAATTTTAAATTTGCTCGCTCCCCCTATCGGAAAATCCCAAGAAGATCCCCCCACTCGTAGACTCCCCCCACTCAGCCGTTTGGCCGTGCATAGACACGACAAACAAACAAACAGACAGACAAACGGAGTTTCATTCTTATAAATAATAGAGATAGAGATTTCTTTCGTACCTACTTGTTCTTCTATTCATGTCGTAGTTTTATATTTATTTATGTTATAAATGGATATAGTAAACAATGCAGCTTGTTTTGTTGTCACTTGGTTGAGAAGTTATTCTTGTACATAATAATTGTAGACGCGCACCATAACAGAAAATTACCTACTTAAGTACTCTGTTCTGAATTCGATCAGTAAAACATTTATGTCGTAGTTTTAAATTAATTTAAATTTACGGATTAGCAGGGAGAAAGTATGTTCCATGTTTTAGCATTTTAGCCGATGGCTCAAAGCGGAAAGCAACCGCTTTGGGGGGTCAGTTTTAAACGAAAATAGATTCCGTTCTAAGAAATTCGATACCACCCGCACTCTCCTACCGTGAGTAGCTCAGATCAGGCAAGGATTAGTGAACCCTTTCTGGCTGGTGCCCAGTTCGAGTGCGCCCTCCCCTAATCATCAGGAACTAACCCGAGTTGCACGACGCTTTACCGCAGAGGAAGTAGTTACTGACACCGTGATTCGAATAGTATCCGAGGAAAATCCCATATCAGTCGATGATTTTCCGAGTGGGAAACCCTCGCAAACCTCCAGGTTCACATAATCCGATGCAATCGCCTTTGCTCCTGCACATTACATGGCGGTTTTTTTCTCTTTCTTTTCGTCGCCCTCATCTCGCCAAGGCATGATGCATATAACAGAGGTAATGTCGGGCAGGACTCCGCCCTGTTAGGCACTTCTTAACACGGTCCCCCGGTCACGGTTGAGTGACTCTCCAGAGTTTTTGCGGTCCACAAAGCCGCCTGATCCCCTTCGGAGGACATTATACTATTACACCCGCTGACCGACCCGAAAGTGTCAGGACACGAGAATAAAAAAATAAAAAAACCTGCAAATTATTACAGAGATTTCTTATATATGAATAGTGGCGTTCTGTTATCTGTCCTGGTCATTCATCTGGGTTACTTGCTTTTACGCTGTGTGTGTGTGTGTATGTGTGTCTGTCTGTCTGTGTGTGTGTGCGTGTGTGTGCGCGTGTGCGCGCGTGCGTGCGTGTGTGTGTGTGTGTGTGTGCGTGCGTGCGTTTTTGTGTGACATATTTTGTCGACGTTGCCCAGGCCACAGTTCTCAACCGATTTTCGAGATTCTTTGTTAAGATTCATAGCTAGATCCCAATTTCGGCCAAGTTGTGCAAAAAAATCCGGAAATTTCTAATTCCATGATGGGAGAGGGGAAACGGAGTGGGTAGCGCCGAAAAAACGTTGTTTTTTCGACAAATTTTGTAAACGCCACCTAGGCTACAATTCTCAACCGATTTTCGTGATTCTTATTTGGTTCGATTCTAATTTTAGTCTAGTTGTGCAACAAACCTTGGGAATTTCGTATTTTCTGTCGAGGTGGGGGGGAAGAGGAGGGGATAATTAGCGATTCATTCAAACGCTAAAACATATATATATATATATATATATATATATATATATATATATATATATATATATATATATATATATATATATATAGGGTGTCCTAAAAGTAATCTCCTCCCGCCAAACTTTTCCTCAATAGTTGAGATATTGATGTGAAACGTGGAGTGCCTATTAGGGGTGCCTGATAGTAAGTTTTAGGCAAACAAAAATCAGAAGAAGAAAATTCAAAAGTTTCTGCACTAACCAAAGGGCGGAAGTATCGGGTGCATCGGAAAATTGTTGCCGAGTGACACCAGAGATTTTTTTAGCCTGAACACGAATGGTAAAACCAGAATTTTAATATCTTATTCCGAGTACCAAAATACCAACTCTAGTACCAGCTGTAGATTTTGAGTTCAATTACTCACGAAATCCCAATATGGCGCGGTCGGGTCGGGTCGCTCAACTCGGTTGCTACGACAGGTGGCACCTTTGGGATGGCAGGGGACTAGTCCATTATCTGTGGTGGCACCATTATCTGTGGAGATTTCTACGTTTCTCCATCCCGCACTTATGCCATTGACGATTGACAATCTGCGGTCAAACACGCGGACCGTCAGCTGCCGAACGCAACTTCGCTAGGAAATCGGGGCAGCGGTGGTCGAGGACTGCGTGCCACGAACGCAATGAAACTTCCTAGTTTGGATCGCGCATTTGATTGTAGCTACTCCGAACTTTGACTGGTTAGACGTTAATAAAGTTTCTTTTTTAAGACTATTGGCTCCGCTGACAAGAAGCATCGCACAGAAGTTGATATGTACAAGAAACAGACGTTTGACGACGAATTGTCCAACTCAGGGGTCTTTCACGGCTGAACCTCGAAAACTATTCGGGGGAAAAAAACTGGCCGAAATCCTCGAAAAAAAAACACATAGTTTAGGAGTTATAGGCAAAAAACTGAAAAATGGTGTGGCGTTGGCGCCTTGTCTACAGTTCTGGCGCCGGTACCGCGGCGTCAAATCGAATCGGCGCCAAAAGCTTTACAGGAAATACAGGAAAGGGCACAGAACACTAAGCTGAATTGCAATGCCCATAATAATACATTTTCTTATGATTTATGATTAAAAGTAAATTTTAGTAAAGCCAAATTTATAGCTTTCTCTGTAATGAACAGCAACGTCCCGAATAATGAAGAAGTGAAAAGTCATTCTGCAATATGCATTGAAGATGAGTTTCAGAGCTGTCCCACAATGGAGAAAGTTCCTCTATCACATACCTAAGGGTATAATCGATCAACGACTTAGATGGGATGTACATATTGAATGAATTAAATTAAGATTACGAAAAAATTGCCAAAGACCGACTCAGCTAAAGTACCTACTAAATCAAACGTCAGCCACCACCACGGGCGATAGAATCTAAATGCACAACTTAAAAAAAAGTACATGTTTATCTCCGGATTGGATTTAGCGCCTTAGAGAATTTCAACAAAACACCTTGTGATTTGGGTTAATAAATGGTGACTGAGGAGGAAGAAATCACGCCATGGCGTTGTGGCGCTCCCTGGCGGAAAACTGGGCGAGTATGACGTCATATCGTTAATTTTTCATAACGACAACTTTTTGGGACGATCTTGTCGAGGTCATTAAGCTGAAGAAGATAAATGAAAATCGGCAAAACGGCCTGAGGCTTTGAATTCAATAGCCATTCACCAGAAAGAGCGATACTTCAAAAAAATCCAACGCATTATAGGTAATATTAAGTTAGTGTTAATATGCGCTATAAAAAAAAATAATAAAATAAAAATAGAAACTACGCTAAAAAAAAATACCAAATTACCAAATAGGTACTAAAATCTTTTATTGACTAATAAGTTAAAAGCCAACAACATCGTTATTTAACTGAAAAACGTAAAGCTACGAACCCACTGAACTTGTAGTACACAGTCATTGCCTTGGATAAAGATACCGGTGTACAGTGGGCGCAAAATCGGATCTAGCTGTTCAGAAGTCGAAAAATGGAGGTGTTCCTTATCTGGTGAAAAGCGATTCATCGCATCGCATTCATCCAGGTGGGCCGTAAACATGATGGCGAAATGCAGAAAATGCACTTTGAACTGCCAGAGAAGATACGAAGTGTACGATGGATGTTCCTGCAGAACACGGAACTGCAGGACCCAAGGAAACACGCCGCGCCGCGTCCACTCAGTCCTTGAAACTCGCCGAGAAGAGTCATGGATATCACGGAGGGAGGTGTGTGGAATATTTTCCCAGATTTTAATTACTTTTGTTAATAACGCTAATTCGTTTCTTCTAATTTTCAAAATGTGCTATTACGTTGTTTATGCTTTACGTTTGTCAGTTAAATATCGATGTTACTCATTCAAAATTTCGAACCGCATAAAAATATGAATGAGTATAAAAATGATAATTTTAAATTTCTGAGGGAAGATGGAAAAGTACGTCTGTATCGTGATTTCGTGTAATCATGTAGAGGTTTCAGGATCACCCTTTTGTCCAATCTCCTAATTTTAAAACTTACTTAAACAAAAAAACTTCCAAGAATAGTTGAAATTTTTCTTTTTCTTGGTCGATCATAAAAAATTATTATTGGAAATAACAAACAACATGCATAAGTCTTTATAAAGTGTCAAAAGTCATGATTTGAATCCAATACCTTTAAAAATGTTTTGACGAATTGCAACATATTCATGAATTCCCTCTTTCTACATTATAAAGAAGAAAATGAAATAATGTATTGCCTAATTTAACAAAGGACTATTTCGAAAAGTGCGTGCCTGACGCGATCCGCAGTATCGGAATGACCAATCGATTTTGCACCTTAAGGTGCTGTCACCTTGAACCGTTTTCACGTGTCGGAGTCGAGGATCGTACTGCGTAGTGTACAGGTTGACTTGAATGAGACTAGAATGTGAGAGATAGACCAGCTGGCTCCTTCGTTTGTTAGGAAATTCAGGGTTTATTTAACTTGTTGACGTTTTTAAGGGAATTGCTAGTCCTATCTTCAAAGCTAATTCGACTAGAAGGCACCAGATAAGGAGTGCAAGAAGGGACACAATAAGTACTTGCGACAACAAGATAAGAATGTGGCACATAGATCGCATCAGATCCCATATGGGAGAAATGACCTATCGTGTTGATTGGACAACACGTCAGCGCCCACATGATTAGTATTTGTATGAGATAGTATTTATATGAGGAATTTGTTGCACAACAAAACTAAAATTTGGAGTCAACGAGAAAAACATGATGAGAAATCGACTGAGCATTGTAGTCTCGGCAGCGACGACAAAATAGATCTCGCACGTACACACATACTCATGCATACATACACTCTCACTAACAGCCACACAAGAATCGTCTGAATTTGTTTGTTATGTACATAAACATTTATTTTTTTGGATACCCATGAATCAAATAAAAATTTATTTTTTAACACAGAATGGGTTTTAGCCTTGGCATTTCCAACCGAAAACGAAACGTTTATGTGTAACGAAAACATGTTGCAACAATTTCTGATGATTTCCTCTTGCAACCGTCAAAATTCGTTGACCACTCATTGAAAGCTCTCGATTTATCCAACCATGTTATGTTAACTACTGTGAAGTGCGTGGCCAACAAGCTGAGTTATGATCATGATTATTTGAATAATTGTTTACACACAGGTGATTATTCTCAATAATTAATCTTGTGAACATGATTGCAACTGCTTGTTGTTATTCTGATGATTTAATTGAGCTGGTAGAGAGTCGTTGCGCTAGTGATATATAAATAAAACAACTTGACATAGAAGTGATAAGATACACCGGAAAATCTGAGTCATTCTCATATGCAGGTTTCACGGGTTTATGTAAAACGCGTAAGTTAAAACACATTCTGTGTTTCAATAATTTCATTCGAAGAATGTAAATAGAGGTAACTGGGGGTCCAGAGAGCTCGCCCGCTGGCCGATTTTTTTTTTTTTTTTTTTTTTTTTTTTTTCTCAAATTGAATTAGGTTTACGTTTTTGCGACTTTGGACCACTTAATGGCGAATTGAAGTTGCCAATCCCACCATTTCGTCGGAATGAAATTCAATCTCCGTCACACTTATTATCAGCGATTCGCTTAACATGATTTAGGACAACCTCTATTTCGAGAACATGTGCGTAGTTTGTCACATTTCACATGAGGCAGTAATCACCGTTGAATGTGACGTCACCTACCGAAAAGACTCTGTAAACTTGCAAATTCCTCGGAAAAACGTTGCAGAACGACCTCAAGGGTTAAGGGTATAAGGGGTTGGGTTATTACATAAAAATCACACGTACTCTCGCACGAGGCTAAACTCTTGTGAAGGCTGCCGATATGATTTTTCCATATGGTTTCATCATGCGGCGATCATTTTTCATCACGAGCCGCCCCGAAACACAATGACTTTCCCGATCCCCGGGTCTCTCACATCTCTCTCAGCTGGGGGAGCTACAGAGGGATTAGTTCCATTTTCACGGTCCTCCCCATCGCCGTTGGTATTACAAGGCTATTTAGACGGGAGGCGGGAAGGGGGCAGGAATTACACGGAGGAATGATTACACAAGGGTTCATTATGCTTACATACCGTCTGCTTGAAGTGAAAGAGAACTCAATTGTAGTGAACAGCAACATCGAACCAGCTGTTTCACGGCAATAATGTACACATTGCATAGTCACGCATTGGGTTTTCCATGTTTGTGGACTCGTACGAGGGTTATCCAGAAAATAAGGTTACAACTGTTGTTAAAAATCGAAAATGCATATATTTCAATCAAATTTACAGGGTATCTTCTCAAATATGTGCTTATTTTTCACGTAATCTCCTTCTTCTTCAAGACTTCTTCATCCTGGGCACCAGTTTTTTTAACCTCATCGTATATACCTGTGAATGCCACTTCTCCACTGTTTCTTTCACCTCCTCATCGTTGGAAAAAACTACCCAACAATTCCTTCAATTACTTTGGTTCCGTGTCTGTCTGTCTGTGTGTTTGTCTTGTGTGTCTGTCGTGTGTCCGCAAATCGTTGTAACAAGCTTATTTTCCACAGTTTTCATCCGACTTGGATAAAATTTGCAGAGGATGTGCGGGCTAGGGGGTAAACGGTCCCGTATCAGTTTCATCGTTCTTGACTCAATATCTCACTCAAACGTAAATTCTACCAAGCATCATTTTCTCGCGCCCTAGTCGTCCGATCTCGCTCAAATTTTGATGATAGTTGGGGGATGCCGATTTGATCATCCCATATCAATTTCAACATGACTGTATCATTAATAACTACTGCGCATGCGCCAATATGAAATCCTTGTAACAAGCTTATTTTCCACAGTTTTCATCCGATCTGGATGAAATTTTGAGGGAATGTGCAGGCTAGGGTGTAGACGGTCTCCTATCAGTTTCAAAATCAATACGCCACTCTGCGCATGCGCAAACTTAAATTCCATTATGCTCCATTTTTTCACGCCCTTGTCGTCTGATCTTGCTCAAATTTGGATGATAGCTCTTCCTGCAAAAACCGGACATTTGGATTTAAGAGCGATTTTCGTACGGACAGTTTACTGAAAAACCGGACTGTCCGGGCCCAAACCGGACACTTGGCAACCCTGGCTGGTGGTCCAAAATAGGAAAGGTCCCTATATTGATGTATGACGAACTTTTTATAAGTTCAAAAGTACTCTCGCAGGACTCTACTTACTACTGTGAATTAGGTGAGGGTTTTAAATTCGACTTATGCTCAAAACGAATGGCGGGCATGTAACATTTTCTAAATATACGTAGGAATATTTGTGGGAGCCCGGTCAAAATCCAGCGAATCGCGCCTGCAAGCGGCCTGCGCTTTGCATGCGCAAACGTGAATTCTACCAAGCATCATTTTTTCACGCCCTAGTCGTCCGATCTCGCTCAAATTTGGATGATACTTGGGGGATGACGATTTGATCATCCCATATCAATTTCAACATGATTGTATCATTATTAGCTACTGCGCATGTGCCTATGTGAAATCCTTGTAACGACCTTAATTTCCACTGTTTTCATCCGATTTCGATGGAATTGTCAGATAATGCGCGGGTTAGGTTGTAGATGGTCCCCTATCAGTTTCATTGTTGCTAAATCAATACTTCATTCTGCGCATGCGCAAACGTAAATTCCATTATGCTCCATTTTTTCACACTCTAGTCGTTCGATTTCGCTTAAATTTGGATGATAGTTGGAAGAAGATGACTTGATTACCACATATCAATTTCAACACGATTGTATCATTAATAGCTACTGCGCATGCGCCAATGTGAAATATTTGTAATGACCTTAATTTCAACAGTTTTCATCCGATTTTGATGAAATTGTTGGCAGATGCGCGGTTTAGGTTGTAGATGGTCCCGTATCAATTTCATTGTTTTCAACTCATTCATTCTGCGTTTGGACCAACGTAAATTACATTGAGCATCACTTTTTCGTTTCTTAAATGACCAATTATAACATTTCACGCTACTTCTTGAATTACTCTTTTCCACTATGGAATTTTTCATGATCATTTAAAACTTTTCCATGATCTATACATCCATGAAAGGTAAACGAGGAAGCTATGTGCCACACCCAACTTGGCAGAAGTCTTATTTTTTAAGGGCATCACAGTATCCGCCAGCTTTGATGGTAGTCCCTTTGGCCATAAAATCCACCAACAACACCCCTTTCCTGTCCCAAAACACAGATGCCATGATCTTCCGCTCTGAAAACTAAACTTTTTTTTTTCTGATGGGGATTTGGTATGGCGCCATTGTAGAGATTGCCTTTCTTTCTCTGGGGTATAGTGACACACCCAAGTTTCGTCCCCAGTCACAATTGAGTCAAGGAATACTTCACCCTCCATTTTATAACGGTGAAGAAATTCGCATGTAGCCGAAACGTAATTTTGGCGATGTTGCAGAGTCTTCATTTTTGGTACCCATCTTGCACAAAACTTATTGCGCGAGATGTGTGGAAACATTTCATGAAGGTTGCCAATGGTCACCCGACGATCAGTGCGTATTTTTTCATCAACTTGCTGCAGAAGCTCTTTTGAAATGAGAGACGCCCTCCCACTTCTTTCTTCGTCGTGAGTGTCGATTCTACAACTAATTTCCGAAAAAATGTGCCTCAGACTTGTTTTAGAGGCTTCATTTCCGAGTTATTTTACTTTAAAGAGTTTTTTTCGTGTTTTCGACCTCACGTCACAAACACGGCTCTGACTCCCCAATTTTTAGAGTTTTCTCAAATTTGTGGGTACCGTTGGAAAGAATGTTTAATTTTCCATCTCCCTGATGGAAAACAAAAATTTTTTGATCAGGTGAAAAATGAACTGAAAGATGAAAACTAAACTTAAAACAAATCTTGAAAATCTAAACTTTTTCAACCGCTCAAATGGTCCCTGTGACCCTGCATGTGTACCTGTGATCCTGTAAGCCAAAAAGCCAACTCTTTTACAACCGAGTTTTACACTTTTAGCTAACAAGTTTTACCCTTAAAAAACACATAAAATTGAGCATAACAAATGAACTAAAAACTAGTTGAGAAAAAACTGGAAAAAACCACATTTTTAAACATACTTTTCTCCCCTAAATAACTAAGTAAAATAAAAATCGATTATACCGTTGGAAAGTTGAAATTTCGCCCCAAATTTTAGGCTAACAGGATCACAGGTTCACACGCAGTATCACAGGGACCTATGAGCGGTTGAAAAAGTGGAGATTTTAAAGATTTGACGTTTTCATCTTTAAGTTCACCATCATTTTCACCAGTCAGTTTTCATATTTTTCACCCGTTTCGCCTATTCAAAAAATTTTTGTTTTCCGTCAGGGAGCTAGGGAATTCAACGTTCTTTTCAATGGTATCCTCAGATTTGATAAAACTCCAAAAATTGAGGAGTTAGAGCCGTTTTTGTGACGTAAGGTCGAAAACACGAAAAAATCTTAAAAGTAAAATAACTCGGAAACAAAGCCTCTAAAAAAAAGTTTAAAAGTCACTTTTTGTCGGAAATTAGTTGTAGAATCGACTCCCGGCCGGTGTCAGTCATTTAGGTGTAACACACTGTATAGATTTCGTTTCTCTCCATTTTGACGTACTTATCCAACAAAAATTTAATCGTATGATAAAGATCCCGTCTTTCTCGCCCGAAAAACGTCGCCAGTGAGCGCGAAAATCGGCTCGGGGGTGGACTGGGGGAGTAGGTCAGGCGGTCGGTGGCCCAGTGGAGCGGCCGTTGTCCCCTTCAGGTGGCTGGCAAGAACAAGAAGCCGACGAACCCCCTGTAAACAATTCAGGGGGAATAATCGGATCCGAGCGTCCCTTCCTTCCTGGTCTATTTGATAACCCGCCGTCCGACGCCGTCCGCAGACCGCAGGCCGCTGCAGGCGCGATTCGCTGCATTTCGACCGCGCTCCCACAAATATTCGCCCAACGTTTATTTAGAAAATATTACATACCCGCCATTCGTTTTGAGCATACGTCAAATTAGGAGTGAGAGAGAGAGAGAGAGAGAGAGAGAGAGAGAGAGAGAGAGAGAGAGAGAGAGAGAGAGAGAGAGAGAGAGAGAGAGAGAGAGAGAGATTTGATTGATTTATTTATTTAACCACCAGGGAGAGTTAGGGCCTTGAGGCCCTCTTGTTAAAAGGGGCAGGGTGGGCATAGCCCCTCCCTGAATTTATTACGGAGGACGCAGATGTGCGTGGTATGGATACAATCTAAATTAATAACCCTGTCTACCTGAGCATACATCGTTTGGAACACCGAGGAAATTTCCCGATGAGTATTTAATACAAAATGCTGAATTTTGCATTCACAAGTGACCAGATAAAATCATGCCTGCTTTTCTCTAACAAATTTTTAAAAAAATTCGCTAATAGGTAATCAAAACCATTTATAAACACTTTTCTGTGAGAATGACCCATATATAAATTTCTCCCTTAAGGGGAAAAACAATAGATCATGGATGTGTCAAAATTGTATACATTACTTTACACTCTGTTGGTATGTTGGGAACGTAAAAATGGACATTACTTTCCACTCTGTTGGGATGTTGGGAAAGTAAACTGTTTAACGCAGGAGTTAAATCATCAGTTGTCCATGCATATTTTGTAGAAGTACATTGCGGTAGTACCTCATTGATTTCTACCTAGCCTTCACTTTTCGAGTTAATAATAATCTAAAGTGCCGGAGCGTGGAGAAAAAAAAAGTGTCATGAAAAATGCCTTGACCCCCAGCCAAAATACATATCCATGTAAAAAAATTAGTAATTCAAATTAGGATCAGACCTAAATATTAACTTAAAAATAATTCAAATTAATATCAAACTCAAACTTATTGAGGTAAAGTAATTAAATATTCCTTAGTCTTGTTGATATGACGAATAGCATAAAACAAAAACAAAACAAAAATTAACAAAATCTACACCTACTATTTTTCATATAACATTTTCTTTAGTTTGTTCTTAAACGTATCCGTACTTTGCTCAAAATCAAACATCTCCACCATAATCATAATAAATTTTGACTCCTTGAACAATAAATGACCTGATAAAAATAGGTGTTCGGTGAATAGGGATTTGAAAAAATTCTACTCTTGTTCCTTGTATTCTTTCCATGAACCTGTGACATCCATTGAAATTTATCGTAAAAGTAATCAGGTTTTCTAAATTTCATAATTTCGAACATTAAGACGGCAATTTGCATTTTCTTTCGCTCAGCAATTTTAAGCCAACGTAACGCTTTATAGTGGGGAGTCACATGTTCATCTGGTTTTATTCTCAAAACGAACCTTACAATCGTGTTTTGTGTTTTTTATAATCTCTCGAGATTTTTGCCATTCATATCGCAAAGTGCAACTGGGGCGTAGATAATTTTTTCCTGACTTGGACCGGAAAATCTACAGCTCCCCTCTTAAGCTGGTACACACTTTTAGCAACGAAATTGCACATGTTGTTAACTTGTGAATCCCATGAAAGAGTGTTTTTGACTATGATTCCCAGGTTTTAACACAGAATGTGTTTTAGCCATGGACTAACTAGCTGAAAATGGAACGCGGGATGGTAACGAAATGTGTGACGGATGATTTTCACGTACAACCGAGTCGTTGCTAGGGATATGGTACTTCGTCGTTTTTCATCCCACAAAATTCGTTGACCATTCGTTCGAAAGCTCTCGATTTATCCAACAATATTATGTTAACTACTGCGAAGTGCGTGTCCAACAAACTGAGTTATGAGCATGGTTATATAAATAATTGTTTACACACAGGTGATCATTCTCAATAATTGATATTGTGAACATGATTGCAACCGCTTGTTAATTTCTGATGATTTCATTGAGCTTGTGTTTCGATGATTTGATTCATAGCAGGTGATCTGAGTATTACGAAAACGGTTTGATTTGTGAAGCGGAGGTTAAATAATTTGAATAGGTAATTTCTATACTTTACACTCTAGGAAGCTGTAATTTCGTTTGTAGCCTCTTTAGGACATTTACTTGACGATGCTCAGGGTCCGGATCAGATGTGTGGCTCTTAAAGCTAATTTCTATGCTTTATACTCTAGGAAGCTGTAATTTCGTATGTAGCCTCTTTAGGACATTTACTTGACGATGCTCAGGGTCCGGATCAGATGTGTGGCTCTTAAAGCTAATTTCTATGCTTTACATTCTAGGAAGCTGTAATTTCGTATGTAGCCTCTTTAGGACATTTACTTGACGATGTCCAGGGTCCGGATCAGATGAGTGGCTTTTAAAGCTAATTTCTATACTTTACACTCTAGGAAGCTGTAATTTCGTATGTAGCCTCTTTAGGACATTTACTTGATGAATCGCTCTTGATTTATCACGAATTTATTTCGTATTTTTTTTCGTAGTTTCATACTATAACTATATAAATTGATGTTATAAATGAATAGTAAACAATGACGCTTGTTTGGTTGTCACTTGGTTGCGCGACAACGCAAACACATTCTGTGTTTCAATAATTTCGTCCGAAGTATGTAAATAGAGGTAACCGGGGGTCCAGGGGGCTTGCCCCCTGGCGAGGCGCGGAGCGCCGAGTTTTTATTAGCAGGGATTGTAAGTTCGGCGGGGACTTTTAACTCTTCTGTCAAAGCCCTATGAATTATAAAAAGAATATACAACGGACTTCTAGTTGTGACAGTATGTCGGATACTGGGATTTGCCACCTTTCCCGTTAATTGAAACCTGGTTTGATAGCCATGAGGATTGTTGAAAACCGAAACTAGACGTTGATTTTTGTAATAATACAACAAAATAGACCTAATAAATAAATGAAGCAACGATTGCAAGTTAGTCTCTTCAAAGACCCGGCTACTCGGACACCTACGGGGCAAGCCCAACATTATCTTTAGGGGAGTTTTTTGAAGTATGGACAAACTATCTATCACGGCAGAATAGGCTTCACACCATACAACTACTACATACTATTAGATGGATTGGACAAGCCCGTAGTAAACTCGCTTTAAATTGGCAGGACCTCTCAAGTTACGGGTATTATAAAAGATAGGTACAAATTTGGAGAAAAAGAAGTCGTAGAAAGAAACCTAATCATCGTAGAAGAGAGCAGATGGTACCTATCAAATTTCTCAGAATGGAATCTATTTTGATATAAAAATATAAAATTGATGCGTGGGTAACGCTCATTCTTTGCTTGCCTCGTTCGAAAGAGAAATGGCTAGGGGTGCCATGTTCTTGCACTTTTATTGGGAACTTGGTCGAATGCTCGCGAATACTGATCGTTCGGGCGTGCACAGGCAGTGGGAACGGGAGCGCTCTCCACATGTTTGCGAACGTTTGTAAACTTCTGGTGCTAAAATGCTCGTGGTGTAAACCCACCTTAACAGGCCTTCGTCCATCTAATGACGAAGCGTTACTTATATTATTATCTAGCTCCAGAGGGTCGTCCTAAAAACTGGCGCTCATTACGTTCATCCTCGTGGCTCAGTTTGTCCAACTATTGGACTTTTAGGACCGATTTCTGTTACAGTCACGAACTTGATTGCAGGCCTTATTTCCGGGGGTATTTTCAAAAAATATTGATTTTAAATGTTTACCAGCCATTGCAATAGCTTCATTACACCACAAAAATTCGCTGAATATTGATTTTTCCGAGTTTTCCCATTGACGTGAAATGACCCATGTTAAACGGAGAAATATTGAAAGTTTCGTTACTTCGAAACTGCTGTTCGATTGGAGCAACTGGGAACTCGCCAGTTCTAAACCTCCAGTAAAACTCAAGCGTGTCGTTACTTTTAAATGCCTGACCAACCTTTCCGACCTTTTATGAAACCCTGTTTGTACATTAATTGTCTGATTTTAGATACACACGTATCGCTCTTTCTAGTGAATGTCTAATGAATTCAAAGCCATTTCACCAATTTTCATTTACTATCTTCTTCGCAACTTAATGTCCTTGAAGATTGTTCAAAAATGTTTTCATTATGAAAATAAACGATATGATGTCATAGCTTCATTTCTTCCTCTCCCCTCACCATTTTCTAACCCAAATCTAAAGGCGTATATTGTTAAAAATTTCAAGGGCGCTAAATCCAACCCTGAGATGAAAATGTACTTTTTCAAGAACATATGGGCCTTTTGAATTTACAGTTATTTAAAATACCCGAATATTTCTATTTGGGGATAAAGATCGGGAAAAATACCGTGGATAATTATCCGATTTGGGTATTTACAAGGATATTTATACTTATTAACTTTCGTTAATAAATCTGTTTTGAAAATGAGCGAGTATTAATTCAGTGCTTGAGTAGCATTGAGATTCCATTTCAATGAGTTTCACTCCTCAGACCCATCAATTATCTATCAATTATAATCATTATAATAATTGGGTGTGCAAGCACAGTTGATTTTTGAATTTATGGCTTCACTCGTACAATTTCAGGGTCTCCTAAGGTGTCCTGAGGACACTTCATTGCTTTGTCGGGTTCATTAGAAAGACACCAGTTGTGAGCAGTGTAAGTTATTGTCTCAACCCTTTCGATTGTCGCTTTGTTCGGTTACTTGCAGTGGATTCAGCTAAACGAGCTGAAAGGCGATCCTGTGGAAGAAGACGTCACTAGTGCTACTAAAATTCTCAAGGGGCTTGCTACCTGGAGGAGAGTCAGGGGCAGTGATACGGTGATGTCGATTCCAAGCGCATTCTAACGGATTGACGCCAAACCTCGACCACACGTAGTGAAGTATTGTGATTGTTCACTAATTTACAACGTCCACCGTGGTCTAGTGGTTAGCATATTCGGCTGGAGAGGAAAGGGCCCCAGGTTCTACCTCAGCAACTCGGCATTAATTTTCTGCATCGTATTTTAACCTCCGCAACATATTTTAACGTCATTTTGATCTTTTGTTCAACTAATCTGTATTTTACTTAAAAGATTGATTTATGATATTTTTCAGTTTTTGAGATGCGAGATTGCGAGCATCCATACCACCAAACTATATAGATCATCCTGGTCTATTTGTCCAACTAATCTGAATATTTACTAAGGAATTGGCTACTAGACGTTTGTATTTTGAGATGCGAGATAGCGAGCATCCATACCACCAAATTATACACATTCACACATGCATTCTGATCTATCTGTCCAACTAATCTATATTTTACTTTATGAATTTTTTGTAACAGCAGTTGCTATTACGTCCCAGTTTCAGAGATTAATAAAATCAAATAAAAGTCCTACACTTTACAAGTCCTTCTGTTTTTAACAAAAGCTGACCCACGAACTGAAAATTTATCAGATGTAAGTGATTATAAACTCGATTTCGTGAGAATTTTATTAGTTTCATAACAGCGAATGCTATCAGAGTTAAGATCTTGTGGTCGAGGTTTGGAGACAATCCGTTAAGATGCGCTTGGTACCGGCATCACCGTATCAATGTCCTTGACTCTCCTGGTCTCTTGCACTCCCTCGTAGGGTGGGCCATTGGGGGGTTGGCTCAGATCTCTTAATTGTCCGTGTTCCTTCTTCTGTGATCCCATTTATAAGATTTACGCGCCTAGGTAGTTGATATAGCAGGCAGATTCCTGCCGTTCCCATCACCACCATCCTCCCTTTACTAATTTGATACTAATTTGTATATGAGGGAAAATGATAAATATCGGTTAAATATCCAGTTTATAAATTTCAGATCCTCCGATATTTAACCGACTCACATCAATTTGCATATAGATTCTAGCGCCCGCGGTGGTGCATTCAGTACTTTGGCTGAGTCGGTCTTTAGCAAGGGACGGTGTGAACTCTTCCTATTTTAACAGAGCACACGTCTTCCAGAAACTATTAAATAATATTCGTTCATGTTACGAAACAGCATGGATACTATTCACTACAGATGAACTTAATGTCCACTGAGAAGTTTTTGGTAGTCATAACATTCGAGAAGAATCAGATGTAGCTATCAGCTATTTTTATTTCTGGTCCTTCGGCTCCAACAACGCTTTTAGATTGATCGGATTTAATTTCATTACTTATCATTATAAAATATCTTTATTCATGAAAAATTCACTTAGAAAAATAATCAGTAATTGTGGGATTACGGTTGTAATGAACCGACGAAATAGTTTCGTGGTACTTACCGTTCCCCTCTGCAGTCATACGAAATTGGTCAAAGACAGAAGCTGATTACTATACTGTTATACTTCTTTAGAAATTCGTACTTCTTTAGAAATTCGTACTTCTTTAACTTACAGCCAGCATAATAATACATAATACGAATAATTAGTTACCTTACATTCTAGGTGGCCCCCTGAGTACTACATAAACAAGCAAAGATTTGTATGTCTTTTTTTTACATTTTATGTCTTTACGTATTTCGCACGTAGAATCGGAGTGTTACGTTACCGAAAAGTGTTATTTTTGATTTTCTGATGATTATTGCTTACAAACAAATCGTTGCTAAGGAACAGCATCATCGTACAAAAATCGTTCTCCAGTAGTTAAAAAGCTCTCGATTTACCTAACCGTATTATGTTAACCACTGCGCAGTGCGTGACCAACAATCTGAGGTATGAGCGTGGTTGTATGAATAATTGTTTACATACGGTTGATCCTTCTCAGTTATTTTTGTAAACATGATTGTAACCAATATTAGACTGGGAAGTGAAGACATAAAATGTCTCAATGTCTTGCAGACTTGTATGCAAGGATCTCAAAAATGACAAAATTACGCATTATTTTCTGTACATATAAGATAGGTTTTCTATGAAGATCAAAATAATTAAACAAAATAATACACCTACGCATCAGTAGCCTGTCAATGAATAACAACAGCTACTCCATCATTATCTTTTGTGGGTGTTTTTTAGGAGAATATGTTTAAGAAGTTTATTATAGTGGTTTCTATTACATGCAAGGTTGAAAGGTATTTCGTTATTATGTTAGGTACCTACCTTGTATAAGAATTAATGGCAATTTCTACAGAAGAGGCTTTATTAATAGGGGTCTGCCACAAAAAAGAACCAAACACGGTTCTTTCTTTGCAATATAATACATGCTCTTTCAACTCATCCTTCCTTTCCCAACAAAATGCAGATATTGTGATTGAAAAAATGTATTTTTAATAATAACGCACTGCCAATGTCCACTGTCTTAGTTTTATCACAAGTTAGATAAGCAGTTTTGTTATTATTCTTCTATTGCTACTTTTACGTGTGATACACTCTTTGTGTCTGCAAATCTGAAAGAACTCTGTAAATCACGGAGGGAGGTGGTTAGCAGTGAGGAAAATAGGACAGTATGCATGCGGAGTTCAGAAAGATGTACTGAATGATGGGAAAGAACTCCCATCTCTCACTACACAATAAATTACTCATATATAAACAGATACTGCGCCTTATCTGGACCTATGGGATTCATCTCTGGGGTTGTACAAAAAAATCAAATATTAAAACAATCCGAACCCGACAAAATATAATACTGAGAAGTATAGTTCGGGCCCCCTGGTTCATGCGGAATGATGATATTCATCGTGACTTGAGGATAGAAACGGTCACTGAAATTATTGCCAAATATGCAAGGAAGCACGAACATCGCCTCCACAAACACGAGAACCTGGAGATGCTCAACGTTTTAAACAACGAAGGAGAACTTCGGCGACTCAAGAGAAATAAACCTCTGGACCTAATTGTGCTGTGCAAATAGTGCAAGTGTAATCCAGTGTTGTTTTTTAACTGTTCTTGTTACAAGTACGGGCCAGGTTTTGCTGTAAACCTCCCCCTTTAGTTTATCATGAAATGAAATATTGCTAGATGAAGTGTCTATGTTTCAGTTGCAATAAATAAATCACGAAAAAAAAAGTATGCATGCGTGGAAAGGAACCATGACGGTGCGTTTCACCGTTAGCTCGCTCTCGTTTCCAGCCTATGTAGGAGGCTAGATTGATTCAATCGGCGACGCGATGAGTCCTAGTAATTCAAAGTAACCTACATTACTCATAAATCACTGTACGGAGTTTAGTTAGTAAAGCTATTAACTATTGTGTCATGGCCAGACATTATGTTACTCAAAAGTTGTTCACCAAAAGAGGCTGCTCACATATTGGGTGCGCTCCTCAAGCCTGGTCCAGCCGGCTTTATTCCAGAGCAGACGGTTTTCTCCTCTCCCGCACTCTACATCTCAACGAGTGCGGGCGTAACAGACCATATAATAGGTTGGAGCAGCACATCCTGTTCATCATTTGCAACATTCAAAATTTGGCTTCTTCTTTGCTCTCATTGCCATTTACCGATCCTTCTATCCTCATCCCTTTGACCGATGGTTTGACTGCTGAGCCAAAGATCCTATAACCAAATGTTTCTATGAAATTGAGCGCTTTCAGAATACGTGGAATACAATTACTGGAAGCGCAGTGATCAGCCATAAGGCCTCTGAAGTTAATTTCTTTCCTAATCCATTTAAAGTGTTGAAATGGAAAATGGAGCCCCTTTGGAACACTTTGATTCCTAGAATACTTACAAGATATGGATTTTTATGGCATTTTCTGGAACTACGCGGGTTAGATTAAGGGCGCTCTCCAATCGATTGCGTTACTCGAAAATTACCAGTTTTCACTGTGGATTCGGAACCGTTAAATCTGGCAATCATAATTTTCTCTTGGCATAATTGCCCGATTTCGGAGAGAAGCTCGGAAATGACGATTTGGTTACCCCATATTATGAGGTTGCCTGAAATGCACTCCTTTTTGGAGATTTGGAATCTCTTGGAGATCTTACAAAGTATGGGGGGACTCAGATCAGCTTCGGAACCTCCGAAGCTAACTTTCCTATTCCACTCAAGGTCTTATTTAGATGGAGCTCCTCAGGGATTCCTCGGAAACATTTTCGAGTAACGGAGGAGCACTAATCAGCTGAGGGGCTTCTATATTCTTTCCTTACCTATCGACCTGTTTTCAAACAATTTTACTGTGAAGCGTAAAATTGCAGGGCCTTGGAACTGTGAAAGTGTGAGCCCTTCTCGGAGGCATGATGCGCCATGATCTGATTATATTTACATACGGGGTTTAACAATTATGTATTGACCAATGATCTGCGTAGAAGGGTTATCTTATACAGAAATAATAAACCATTGTATGATAGTTTGCAGCGTTTTTATTAGTTTGACCGTTACATGGTCAAAGCAAGCAATAGCATTGCAATAGCATCACATTCTACGATAACTCGCTACAAGGGAATTTTGGCTCGTAAATTCTCACGCTCTTATTGATCACAAACTTATTGGTGTTGAAACCTATCTGTAACACTTAAAACCGGTACCTATACAAAAATCTATACCTAAACAAAAAAAAACCTATACAAAAACACATAAAAATCGGTGTTGATATATTTTTTGTTCTAAACAGCTATGAAAGATTTGGAACTAAATTTCTTCAGATCAGTGTGAAAAGCAAAACATCTGTCAAGTTGGGTGTGTTACATAGCTTCCTCGTATTCATAACGTGATTGTATAGGTCATTAAAATGTCCCAAATATTCCTACAAAAGTCCAAGGAGTACGTGCGAAATCGGTAACAGGGAGGCCCCCAAACCTGGAATTGTCGGGAAATTCTTTACGTCGGGAAAAGTCAGGAAAATGTCAGGGAATTTCGCAAAAACCACCTACTGTCAGGAAATGTTATAATGAAAACTCGGTGTAATAATTTGAAGCGTTTTAAGGTAAAACTCCTAAACAATCAAACTTCAATAGCGTACTTTATCATTCTAGGTACGTATTATTTCGTAGGTCAGTTATACGAATGACAAGAATAATTATCAAGAGTGGTGGTTAAATAGTTCAAAGCTAACAACGCAATGGATGTGCCATTGGCTTCCCTGGTAAGTACATCACCCATTTGTGAGAAAAATCAACAGAGTATTGAACTAGGGAGAAAAAACCCAGCAGAGTAGTGGATTGATCCAGTAAGAGTCCAAAAACTAGTTTGTATGTATAAGCTAGGACTTCTCAGGAGGGTTAAGGAGGGGGAAATTGGCCCATTGGAATGTGGAGTCATGTGTTATAAATTCACAGAGCAATTTTCCAACGAACGATTTTGGTGGGATGGGAAATCAGGAAGTTATACTGTCTCTGGCAACAATTAGTAGTAGGTGAAAAAAAGCGTGACATTTTTTGCTGTCGGACGAAAATTTTGAATTATCCCCAGAGCTAAGAAATCCATGTAAGGAAAAAAAAAATGTTAAATATAAATAGACTACATATACGTAGTCTGTGTTTTTCTTCTTTAAATCATACGATGTTTGTTTAAGAAGCATTAAAGATACAATAAAAATACGAGAAAACAAAAAAAAAAATTGAATTTGATATTTTTTGTCAGGGAAATCTGAAGTTCGGTCAGAGAAAAGTCAGGGCAATGTCAGGAAAATTGAAAATTTCTATTTGGGGGCCACCCTGGGTAAGTTAAGCTATGAGAAGATGATAATTGATAATTGTTACCGTTAGCTCAGAGCGGATGCTACCAGTGATGGAGTACATCTTCGTCTGCATCTGAACCGTTCAACACTTGAAAATTTAATTGACATTAGATGAGAAGAAAAATAGTCAGATTGGCCGATTTATTTATTGGCAGATTTAGTCATGTTTGTTACATAGATTTGAGGTTCGCACATCCACAGCAAACAGGATTTCACATTTGCGCGTGGGCGGCAGGTGCTAATGATACAATTGTATTGAAATGTGTACAGGATATATCAATCGTCTTCCCCTGCTCCAAAACTGTTCTTATATAATTAACGTACGCACAGGCTCAGAGTAAAGTATTGATTTGTGAAAAATGAAACTGACAGCGGACTGTTAACAGCCTACCCCACACATTCCCTGAAAGTTACACTGAATTTAGATGTAAACTGTCATTGATCAAGAAACTCCAAAGAACCCGTTGATGTGCAGTGTCCAAGACCGAACCAATCGTGATGGAATTCATATGCAGTCCCTTGCAGCTGCCGCCATCCACCTTCCAAGTTGGAAAAAGTTTGGATAACAAATATCTGAGATTATACGGTTTGTTCGCGCTTAAGATTTTTAAACTCTTAGGGATCAATTCTACAACTAATTTCCAACAATAATTTTCTCATTGCAATTTTTTAAACCCTCAAGTTTTGGAGTTTTTTCACTTATAATATTTTTTGTGTGTTTCCGACCTTACATCACCAAAATGGCCATATCTCCCCTAACTGAAAATGTAATCTTAAAAATAGATATATCGTTGGAAAGTTAAATTTTCCATCTCCCTAAGGTACTTGGATTCTTTTTACAATAGGTCACGTAGGCGAGACAATAGACTAAACACGAAAATTTCTCACTTTTTGAAAATTACTGTTTTTTTAAGGTGCGTAAGGTATTAAAACCAAATTGTAAAAAACCGGACGCGTTACAGGAAAAATTGCCCAAAATCTCAACTTTCCAACGCTTTGATAAATTTTTATTTTACTTTGTTAGTTAGCGGAGAAAAGTATGTTTGTATGTTGAAAAACGTGGTTTTTCCTATGAAATCGTGGGTTATCGCAAAAACTGACCCCCTAAGAAAATACTAGTTGGGGGTCGGTTTCTAAGTATTCTTTCACGCTGAATTGAATGGTAACACTCGCAGATCAGTCCAACTCCATTGCAACCGAATTTTTCACTTTAACTAACTAGTTTTTAGTTTATTTGTTATGCTCAATTTTATGTGTTTTTAAGGTAAAACTTGCTAATTAACTTGTAAAACTGGGTTGTAACGGAGTTGGATTTATCTGCGAGTGTTACCATTTGATTTAGCGTGAAAAAATACTCAAAAACTGGGCCCAAACTAGCATTTTCTTAAGGGGTCATTTTTCATGAAAACCTTCGATTTCATAGGAAACACCGCGTTTTTCAACATACAAACATAATTTTCTCCCCCAATTAACAAAGTGAAATAGAAATTTGTTATACCTACCTTTGGAAAGCTGAGATTTCGGGAAAGTTTTTTACCATTTTGTTTTAATACCTTACGCACTTTAAAAACAAAAAAAAAAACAGTAATTTTCAAAAAGTGATAAATTCTTGTGTTTAGTCTATTTTCTCGCCTACGTGATCTACTGTAAAAAGAATCCAAGTACCTAAGGGGGATGGGAAACGTAACGCTCTTTCTAACGATATATCTATTTTTAAGATTACATTAGCTTCGTTCTCAGTGCGCGTTCTGACAGTTCTCGAACTCATCAGAACTGGGACGGGAAATTCAGGGGCCTTCCGGAAATTGAGGAACCGCGTTCTGCACTGCGAACGATTTCAGAACTTGGAAGTGGAATAACCTGTGTTGTTTGTAACATCAGTCAACTCGTGTTACCTTCTGGTGCTCCTTTTCAGAATATTTTTAGTTCCCGTGAATATATTAATTATTATGTCCGTGAATGTTACTTAACTATTACCCAACGGCAATAAAAAAAAAAAAAAAAAAAAAAACTCGGCCCTTCGGGACCCCCCCGGATGTTATTACTTTGAGCCTGACTGCTAAAATGTAAAAAACATGGAATCACCAGCTCAATGAAATCATCAGAAATTAACAAGCGGTGGCAATCATGTTCACAATATCAATTATTGAGAATGATCACCTGTGTGTAAACAATCATTCATATAACCATGCTCATAACTCAGCTTGTTGGCCACGCACTTCGCAGTAGTTAATATAGTATGGTTGGATAAATCGAGAGCTTTCGAACGAATGGTTAACGAATTTTGTGGGATGAAAAACGACGAAGTATCATATCTCTAGCAACGACTCGGTTGTAAGCGGAAATCATCACAATTATTGGCGCTACTTTCATCTCACTTTATAGTCTCACTTTTCGGCGGGGGATCCATCGCTAAAACATGATTCCATGTTAAAAAATCCACAATTACGAAAAAATTTGAGTTTCATGGATGTAGACGAGATTAAACTATTACTTCAATTCCGTTCTCATCATTTACAAACCAAACACATCGTCGAAACTATCGCTTTCCGAACTGGACGCGCTAGTTGGCATTTTGATCATAGAATAGGTACCTACATATACTAACGTATAGATACTAAAGTATGATTAAGTATGATTTCGATGAAGAAGAAGAGAGTTGTTTACTCCACGAGATCCGCAAAAATTATGAAATGCGCATGCGTTAACTACGCCCATGCGTTCGAGTTCTGACAGTTCCGAAAAAAAAAAAAAAGGGGGGACTGTCAGAACCGTTCGGAGCTGTTCGCAAAACACCGAACGCCGAACTCGGCGTTCTTGGCGTTCTGGCACTGCGAACTACAAAACTTGACTGCGCTTGCCCTGAACCGTTCCGAACTCGTAGAACGCACACTGAGAACGAAACTATTGTAAGTTAGGAAAGATTTGGCCATTTTAGTGATGTAAGGTCGAAAACACGAAAAAATCTGATAAGTGAAAAAACTCCAAAACTTGAGGGTTTAAAAAAGATTGCAAGGAGGAACTTTTTATTGCAAATTAGTTGTAGAATCGATCCACCCCTTGTACAGGGTATCTACATAAATTATCGGACGAATTCAAGGAATCGATTTTAGAGCTCATTTCTAATCGAAAGTTGCTCTTTCTTTTGAAGCGCTTTGTTCTCAAGTTATTCAATTTTTAAGATTTTTGTTTTTCGTGTTTTGTACCTTATGACATTAAAACGGCCATAACTCCCCCTAGAATCACAATAAACTCAAAACATAGAACACTTTTGGAATGACTGTTAAATTTCCTATAATCCTGATATAAAGTACAGTTGTTGTAGTTAGTTAATTGGTTTTTAAAAAAAGTCAAAGTACAAAATTGGAAAAAAAATATTTAAAGTCGACATTTTTCCTCCCGTTTTTCTGCTACCGGTTTGGGGATTTTTCGGCGTGCACTTTCGGAAAAAACTTTCTGAAACTTTCGAATGGTATAGTCACTTTTACTGTTACTTTGCTAAACGGGGGAGAAAAGTATGTTCGTTTGTTGAAAAACATGTTTTTTTCTACGAAATCGAGTGTTTTAGTGAAAAATTAATCTCTATGAAAATGCAAGTTTGGGGCCGGTTTCTAAGTATGTTTTCCCGCTGAATCGAATGGTATGGTAATACTTGCATATCCCCCCAACTCCGTTATAACCGCGTTTACAGTTTAACTAACTAGTTTTACTCTTAAGAACACATGAAATTATGCATAAAAAAATAATCTAAAAATTCGTGAGTTAAACTGTAAAAATCGGTTATAACGGAGTTGGGAAGATTTGCAAGTATTACCATTCGATTCAGCGTGAAAAAATACTTAGAAACCGGCCCCAAACTCGCATTTTCATAGAGGGCTATTTTTCACTAAAACCCTCGATTTCGTAGAAAAAAAAACCATGTTTTTCAACATACTAACATACTTTTCTTCCCCAATTAGCAAAGTAAAAGTAAAATAGACTATTCCTCTCAAAAAGCTGACAGCTTGAGAAAGATTTTCCCGAAGAGTGCACGCAGAAAGATCTCCAAACCGTTAGCAGAAAAACCGGAGGAAAAACGTCATTTTTAATATTTTTTCAAATTTTGTACCTACTTCAGCTTTTCTTAACCAATTAAAAGTAACTAAAAAGAACTATGATATATATGAGGGTTATAGGACATTTAACGGTTCTTAGTTTTGAGTTCACTGTGATTCTAGGAGAAGTAATTTCATACGGTAAAAAACACGAAAAACATTTTAACAATTGAATAATATGAAAACCATGTCCGACTAGTCCGTCAGCGTCCATGTCCGACTAGTGTTCACATCGGCTCTCTATCATTCTTATAATTAACCGGTATATTTGTCGTTTTACGAACTAGTTTCTTTACCATTCTGTGTTTGCTGTATCTGGCTTCACTCTGCAAGATTTTTGGTGGCGTGCGTCCCTAAATTTCCCTGTATTTCATCTGGTAAGTTTACCGATATTTTAATTGATCGTCAGTTTTCCTTGACATTGTTGTGGGCCCCCGACTAGCTGTGACTTCTGCGCGTGCGTCCCGGCCGAGTGTCCTTGAGAAGAGCTGTCAAGCGCTTGCCATTCGTTGACTGATTCCCCCGCTACCCTCTGTATCAATCGTTTCTCCGTTTTCGATTCTCTCGACAATCATCTACTCCTCTGAGTGAGACTGAATTCTACCGTGACTCGCAGGACGCTTACGTATTGCGGGTTTGTCTGAAGGCGCAGCCAACTCTGCTAACTACCTACTATTACCTACCTGTGAACCATGCGGAGCTGTGGTAACTGCCCAGAAGAACTGATTTCCGACGACGCTTTAATATGTGCTGTATGTGGCTTACACTTTCACTTTGGCTGTGTTGGTTTGCGCGAAGCCAAATTCCGTTTGCTAAAGAAAGATTCGAGGGAGGTGTGGAAATGCATGCAGTGTAAGGACGGGCCCTCGGCTTCTGCTGGGGACCAGTCGAGGGCGGCACGGTCAGTCAAGCCTGATGGTGGCATTTCCCAAGAATTTTTGTTTCAATTGTTTGAATCCCTGAAAGTTGATTTGAGGAGGGAACTTGGGGACCAGGTTGCCGCTAGGAGTAGCGAAATAATCGGAAAAATAGACGATCTGTCCGGCAAAATCGACACCTGCCTATCCAACTATGAGTCGCTCAAGGCCAGAGTTGATCGTGTTGAGTCCAATTTCGAATCAAAAATTGCTGAAGTTTCTCAACGTATTGACTCAATTGAGTATTTAAGTTCCCTCTCTAAACATACACCTTCTCCTTCAGATACCCTACCTCGTGGCCATGATTTGGAGGTGTCAGTTGCTGAACTTGCGGATCGCCAGCGAAGAGCTGGTAATATTATTGTTTATAATATCCCCGAGTCTGGTTTGTCCGACTCTGTGAGGTCAGCCGAGGAGGATTTAAGCAGGATTAAGAACGAACTAACGAAGCTATCCCCAGAGTTTACTGATCTGGTTAAACGAATCGTAAGATTGGGTAAGAAGAGTGAAAATAAGGTTCGACCTGTGAAACTAGTTTTTGATAACCCTTCCTTTGCTAATCGTGTGCTCATTGCTAATCGTTCGTCACAACCTCAAGCTCTATCAGCTTCTTTTGATCGGACCCCATCTCAGCGGGCCTATCTGGCTGAATTGCGTGGACTGTTGCAGCGGAGACTGGATGGTGGCGAGGCGAATCTGACGATAAGATATGTATCAGGGATTCCAACCATAGTGACCACTCTCAAGGATTCTAACCAGTCAAGAAACTTAGAGGGAAAGGGAAGTCTGAATCCACCAAGTAAACCGGATTACATCAAAACGTAAGAGGGCTCAACACTAAGTTGTCTGTTATTCGTCACCAGGCACCTCATCTCACTTATGATTTCTTAATGTTCGCTGAAACCTGGCTTGCACCTTCTGTTGAGTCGACTGAGCTTCGTCTTCCCAATTTACCTACAACGTTTATCGATATGATCGCTCGCTTACCTTCCTGGGTACCAGCCTTTAATATTTCTCGAGTCTCACTTGATGGATGCCTTGAACTCTGCCTATCTTGACTTCTGATTTATCTGACTGATTTAAACTAGTTCATGTACCTTATTATTTTTGTGTCAATATTTTGTCGTAAATTATATCTTAGTTCAAATAACATAATCTGTAACATGTAATATATTATTGAATTTTCTGTAATTGGCTCTAGCCGTGAATGAATAAATAAATAAATAAATAAAATAAATAAAAACCAAGCGTTTAAAAAGAAATGCCTAGGAGTAACTTTCGATCAGAAATGAGCTCTATATTCGATTCTTTGAGTTTGTTCCATAATTTGGGTATTTTATGTTATATCCTCGCATTTACAAACTATTTTCTATAGAATGGTGATTGATGGGATTGATGATCCCCAATCATTTTTACGTCCACTGTGGTAAAATATATCAGAATTCTGTGTATAGTTTGGTGGTCTCAAGTAGTCAATCCCTTAGTAAAAATATAGATTAGTTGAACATACAGGTCAGAGTGAATGAATAGTAGAGAATTAACGGGAATATGCGGGAGTGTAATAGAAAAGGTGTCATAATTTCTGTAGATACCCTGTATATATCCAAAATGTAACCCGCACAGTCTTCAATAACTCTATACAAAAATTTGTGTTAATTCAGTTTTTAGTCGAAACAGTTATGACAGACGTGAAAATAAATGTGTTCAGAATAGTGTGAAAAGCAATTATGACGTAGATTGGGGCAAGATAAGATTAGATTATGACGTATTATTGCAAGATTTTGGGGAAATACTGCATGATCACTGAGCTTCCCTACCTTCTGTATTAACCTTTTCGATGCTACGCCCGAATACATTCGGGGTGGAAGTGTCTTACGTGCTATGCTATTCCCGAGAATACTCAGTCTGCTTGAGACTGCTTTGGTGTGCTATGCACGAATATATTTGTGCTCGCTCCCTCAACCTACCAGTTGCGTTTATAAGTCTTTATTTCACCAGTACTGGTTCCCCTTCGATGTTCCGTGTTGAGTTACCTGTTTGCCGATGTTCCAATGATTCCAGCAGTGATTCTGATGATGAAGAGGAATCAAAAGCTGAACAAGTAAGGGACTATACAAGGGATAATCCCGAACCAAATATTGTTTTTCACAATTTCATGTACAATAAAAGTGGGGCTCTGGCCAGCAACATCAATGATCAATCATCCAGATTGACCGAATTGCATGTTGCTCGTAAAAAAGTATTTAGTACAGAGGACCTGAAATGAGCGTAGAAGCATGCAGTATAGCCGGCGCCAGCTGGCTCAGCCGGGTGCAGCAGCTAAAATGTTAAGCGAGCGAAAATGGTATATTTAATCCACGTTTGTTTTGCTTATGCCTAAAGACGCGAAATAGTTCACTTGATGTTGGGCACACAACATGTCCCGCTGTGCGTGGCGAGCTTAATATTGTACCTATGTTCGCCCATAGTCTTTTTTCACGAATAGGTTCCGTTGAATGAATTTTCGCCTCAATTTTCATTAATCCTCGTCCGCTGCAAATAGAGCAGAATGATTTGTTTAAATAGGTGGTCTGGATGCTCACAAGCTCGCATCTCAAAAATACATAACATCAAGTAGTCAATCCCTTAGTAAAAATTCAGATTAGTTGAACAAATAGATCAGAATGATTTGTATAGTTTCGTGGTCTAGTTTCTCGCAAGCTTGCAACTCAAAAATACATAATATCAAGTAGTCAATCCCTTATTAAAATACGGATTAGTTAGTCGAATAGATCAAAATGGCGTTTTAAAGTAAGATTTAAAACATTTATGATAATGACCTGTAAAAATAGGTACGTTTCGGAGGTTGAATTTGAATGCAAAAAATATTGTAACTAGGTTGGGACTTGGGACCGAACTTGGGGTCTTTCGCATATGAAGTCTAATACGCTATATATTAGGTACACCACGGGGAACTTTTCTAATCTATGAATAATCACAGAACTTAGCTACCCATAAAGGAGCTTATTCCCATTGCCAGTTGAGGTTTGTTCAAATTCAGGTCTGCAGGGGCGCGCACAGCGGGACATGTTGTGTTCCCAGTGTCTGGTAAATAGTTCTAGAACGTGGCAAACGACGCGAACGGCGAATTCGAACTGATCGCGACGTCGAATATCGTGGGGCCGCCATCCGGGTCCATTCAGAAGACTTTGACATCAATGGGCCTCCGAGACAACCCCCGAGCTGGGCCACAAGTAAGGGATGCAGAGAGGGGAGGCCGCCACCCTGGGGGCCCCTCAGCTTTCCGACCCCTTTCATATAAATTGGGCCCTCAGCGTCCCAGTCAGCACAGTTCCCTCTGTCCCCTCGACAGAAACACACACATGGAATAACTGGCAACATGAGGGTGAGTGGTTCCACCAAGTTCTTCGTTCATCGGGTTTTTGGATTACTCTCGTGATTTTTGTTTTGCAAGTGACATTTCAGGATTACGCTTCCCGTCTTCAAGTGGCGACCATTTCATCACGGCGAGAGAAGACTCCAAGTGTATTTTGTTTATTCATTCAAAATCCAAAACCCAAAATTAGTCCTTCAACTTATCACAAATCAGTCAATTGAATCCCTGCGGAAAATTACCACTAGTTACTTATTGATGTTCTGATTCAATCAATATCTGAACCACCAAAATCACAACCTTGTTCCTAATAGGTACATGTCCTCCCAACTTCAAGTGTAATTTATATATCCATTCAAAAATTCAAAATTCAAAACCCAAAATAAGTATTTCAACTTATCAAAAATCAGTCAATAGAATCCCTACGAAAAATTACTACTAGTTACTTATTGATGTTCTAATTCAATCAATATCTAAACCACCAAAATCACTACGTTGTACCTAATATGTACATGTGCTTCCAACTTCAAGTGTAATTTATACATGCATTCAAAAATTCAAAATCTAAAACCGGAACTGGTTCAAATGATCTCAGATCAGTCAGTACCCATGAGTCTCAGTAGAAGATCAATACCACCAATCAATGTTCTTATTTAATCAATATCTCAATACCGAAACCTCAAGTTTTGAGGTTTTTCAAAAAGTATATATTGAAAATAATAGTTGTATAAAAATATATAAATTTGAATTATGGCGGCATCTCAGGCAAGAATTTCACCTCAATGCGTTTACCGAGACTTCTATAATGACGAGACTTCTATAAAGAGTCATCATAAATGTATTAAAAACAATATCGCAGTAACAGTAATGTAAATTTAAGGAGGAAATTTAGAAAAACATAAAAGTAACAACAATAAGAGAAGTTCGGGCTGACCTATCAGGAGATGTAGGTGCACTACAAGGTGCTATTATTTAAACAAATTCTTCAAATAATATAGGTATTAAAACTGGCTTAGATTATGATGGATTGGTAATAATCTAAATAGATTTAGGATTTAATGCCAACAAATTTTGATAATTAATTTCATACGTGAAATATAGTTTACCGTGTTGTTTTATGCTTCCAGCTTCCTACTCAAAACTAAGACACGGATTATTCCAGTTAAGGGCTTGTTAAACTGTAAAACCTAATTTACACTTCCTATGCAATAGTAACTAAGCAGCCATTCGGAGCTTCATTCTTAGAATTATTGGTATCTTTCATCAAGAGCAGCTGGATTCGAACAATAATGTAGATGTAGATACGTTAGGTTTTAAATGTATTCAAATAATGAACCATGAAATGCACGTATTTTGATCGAAGTAATAAGAAGCCCAACCCTCTCACTTTTGCTGAGAAAGATAAGATTTACATTAGTCAGATGATTGCAATTCTAGAATGATGAAACTATAAATTATGCCAGTGCAATTATATATATAGCATACCTTTTTATTTAGAATCTATCGGCTCGTTTGAGGTTAACCTCTACCAGCAATGTCATTCAACTGATAGAATTGATTACTACAGCCAAAATCACTAGTTGAAGCTAAACTTCATGTATGTAGTTTAAAACGTTCGAAAATAATATGTCGACGTCATTATTCCCAACAACCATTGCAAAAACATTTAAATCCAAATTGTCTTTATTGGGGTCCAAAATATCTGGTATTGAATACAAAACTACCCTAAATGTCATTGGAGATTTTACAAAAATCAACCTTATTCAGAATTCAAAAAATAATAATACAATTTTTAAAAATAAATAGATCCGTGGCGATTGACTAAGACTTGAACTTAACAACACGAGATAACAAGTTTACATATAAGACGGGTTCTCCTACCAAAGGATAAATGTTTTGGGAGTTCTTAGGCCTTTATATGTGCATGCTTTTACATCTTGTAAATTTAAAGTATCAGATTCAATGATCAAATCAAGAATAAATATAATGACAAATAGTTTGATTGCGTCTCAATTTGCCTCACAATTGGATTAAGCACCCTGAAAACCGCTCTGATGCCGATTTTCAACAATGAAACCTGAGTGGTTTGACGATAAACTTGGTTTTAAAAATATATTGCCGTTAATCATTTTCTTTCACCATATTTTTCACAGGATAGCGGTTCAATTAAATATGTTTCTCTTCTTTCCGTGTTTCGTCCTTCTTGAAAATAACTGCCACCTATTATATAGCATCTTTTAGAGAAGCATCATATTGATGCTGGTGGATATTGTTAAATTTATCATTAATTTAAAACGAACGCATTCAGAAGGAATAACTCTACATCACTTCTCGATGACGGATGACTCGTTGAAAATTGACAATCATTTCTCGGTGACGGTTACTGAGGAGAATAGCATTGGGAATTTTCAGCATTAAAATCTGAAAAGTTTAGTTGTACGGTTTTGCTGAAAAAGAAAAAAAAATTATTATTCAGTTCTTATTTTTTATCACCATATTTTCCACAAGCTGGCGATACAGTTTTAAGATGCTTCTTTTTGATCCGTGTTTTATCCCTCTTCACTAAAGCACCTTTTAGGAAAGCATGACGTGAACTTTATCATGTGAAAGAATAAAATAAATCGACCTATTTCGTGTTGAACTGCTATCCGATCACATACCATGTAGGATATAAAACATGATCTTGTCTGAAAACAATTTTATTGTCACTTACCACCATTTAACTGTCACTGTCATTGGGAAAGGGTATTCTGGGATTGTGTTAGATTTATCATTCATTTGAAACGAGCAGTATTTAGAAGGTATAACTTTACATCACTTCTCGGTGATGGATGACTCGTTGAAAATTCACAATCACTTCTCGGTGGTCGGTGACGGTAACCGAGGTGGACGAGGGAACTGGGAGGGCATTGGGGAAAATTACGGGTTCGTCCCACCGGAACACGTCGTTTAGAGCAGAGCGACTCACGGATTAGCTTCTTTTTTACAAAGCCGCAATTGGGCAACAACCCTTGCAAATCTGTTTCGTTATCGATCAGGGTGATGGAAGTCGAACAAAAATATTATTGATGTAGTTCGGTTGTTGCCATGTTGTAGTTGTGTGGTTGCCATGTTGTAGTTGGGGGTTGTGGAGGTGAGATGCAGAAACTGGCGTCCTCAATCAGATTTGCATTGCTTTGTTTTGCCAAGCACTTTCGCTCCTTCGGAGCTCTTCATAACTCTTAAGAGTTAGGGTCATTGGGTACCACCTTGGTGAAGACATGTGTGCCTGCTTGAAGCTAAGATGGTACCTAATGACCCTAACTCTTAAGAAAGCGCTTGACAAAACAAAACAAAGGAAAACTGATTGCGGACACCAGTTTCTGCACTACACCTCCACAACCCTCTACAGCAAAAATATTGTTAGTTGACCGTAGAATCACTGTAAGTATATACTGGGTGATTGCGGAAGGACTACAAGCTTTCTCTTTCTATCTGGGTGGTGAATATATCCATGAGTGGGTCTAAGATATTAAAAAATTCACTATCGGTAGCACAAAAGTACTTTTTTCCAAATATATTGTTGAAATACATAAGAAGAAGGAGATATTAGAATATTTGAAAAAACAAATTAATTTTCAAAAGTTCGCGTTAGCAGAATTTTAAAAGTAAATTTCTCCTTCATTGGGGAAACGATCAACTGAATGATATAGCGCTGTATACATTTTTGTTGTTGAGTAATTCGTTCTACTGATGGAAAAAACGTTTCGAAAACCTGATTAAACTCTTATCGCCACGATGAAATTTAAAAAAAATGCCTAAGCTTCACATTAATAAAATTCAATCATGAAGGAGCCAGCTGGGTGATGATGGAAGACAAGTTTAAAAACATTAAGATTGAAAAACTTCCACGTTCATTTTCTTTTTGTCCTTTTACCAAATTAAAATTGGGTATTTTAAACCGAAACCAGGGGCTTGTTAATAAGAGTGCCACCTTATTAACTTGCGTCTGATGAGCAACCCGCAATGTAGGGGTTGATCAGAATGATGAATATGATCAGATCAGAATGGTGAATATAGATTGGCGGTCTGTATGCTCGCAAGTTCGCAACTCAAAAATACATTACGTCAAGTAGACAATCCCTTGGAAATTTTTCGAATTAGTTTGAAATATAGATTTCATATAAGTTAGACAAAATAGATGTCCTCCTTATGTTCTTTGTACAAACAATGGTAATAAAAATGAGTAATTGTTACTGTGAACACATAATGAGCAAAAATGAAACGCTATTTGCAGGTACAGTAGGTACAGTTTTTATTAGTCAAAACAGGATACTAATCTATATTCCAAACTCATCTGAATTGTTACTAGGGGATGTTATGTATTTTTGAGATGCGAGCTTGAGAGCATCCGGACCACCAATCTATACAATTCTGATACATAAGGAAATGGGGCACTCAGACAGGTGTCATCATAGAGCATAAAGTGTCGGCTAACACTTCGATTAGAGAGGTACCCATCCCAGGGAAATAAAGCCAAACCACCCAAAGATAAAAATTAAATGGAACAGATAGAAGTTTTTTAAAGTGTGTTCAATCTATAATAGCTCAATAGATTCTCGTAAACCCTCGAACCACGTAAAATGCCTAAACTTGTCTTGATTCAAGATCATCCACTGCAGAGTATTCCCAATTCATGAAATGACAATCTATTACAGAGCTAAAATTGAAAATTAATTGTTCCGTGGATTTTACTGTGATTTTTTTGAGCGCAATTTCAAAATACATAATCTGCTCAATTTCAACCTAACTGCTGGGGAAGTCTGCCTTGGAAAATATTGAAACGTGACGAATTTTCAAACGCGCAACCATTCATAATTCGATATCAGTGGTTTCCATCCTTTTTAGTGGAAATAGGAATATTATAGCCCCGTTTATCGAGTTTGTCCTACTTACATAAGGAAATGGGCCACTCCTGCCTACAGCTGGGTGATGTCACAGAGCATAACGTGTTAGCTGACATTTCGTTTAGGGAGATAAAAAACCCCTAGTAAGAAAAAAAACTAGCAGTAAAAATATTTATGTAACTGCTCGGTGACCAACAAGTTCGATTCGTTTCGGACTTACGTTCCAAACCTAGAAAAAAAACCAATCATTCTGCGCCTGGATTGTTTGAGCTCTGTGAAAATCAATTTACTGCTTAACGGGCTACTTATCCAATAATTTTGATGATCCAATACCGAATTTCGAATTATTTATTATTCAATTAGTTGATTATTACTTCGAACTATGAATATACTCCGCTGAATATTTTTAGGCTTCGTGTTCAGCAAAATAGCCTAATAGATAGGTAATAACACAATCATAACTGTGAAACATTAATATACAACAGTTTAAATTTGTTGTCTTTAGAGACGAACTGGTGTATTGGTCAGGCAAAAGTTCATCGGATAGTCAATTAAAACCCTGAGTCATCGCTTCTATTGGAAATCTTCAAGAATCACGGAGTTTGTAAATTTTTATAACCATGGTTTCACTTTTGAATTACTTTGATAGTAGAACTCGGAGACTTGTAGGAAAACTTCTTTTTTTCACATCCAAAAACAAAACCCACGCTGGCCTAAAATGTTGTTTGTATTAGAAGTTTAAAACCGAGCTCATTATTGAACTTTAGGTTATAAGATTAGCTTAGGCACATTCTAACTCAATATTTCAAACTACTTAGATCCTAGCACTTAGGTCCTTGTGGTATCTTTGGTATTATTTTTCCGCTGAGTAGAATTTAGGCGTAACGAATATAAAAGTTTTGAAGAATATATAGTTTCTGCACAGTATCCGAGTCAATTATCGTGCCAATTTTAGCAGAAGAGTTACGTGAATTCGTATTCACAACTACAACCGAAATTAAACTGGTTGTGATTTTCCATATTTAACGTCATGCTTTGCTGGAATGGTCGCCACTTGGAAGAGAAGCAAGTTGAATAAAGCAGGTATAAATATATTTCAATATGTCATTATAGAATTAACATAAGTTAGGTATAACTTGATATTTCATTCTATTCTCATAGCTATCAGAGAAATGCGTTGCTGAAACCTATAATACCTACCAGAAGTGATGGTACAATATCTTAAAATGTTAGCCTAAAAAATATCTTAATGAACTTAAAATTGTTATTCCCCTGTTGGTTGCAAATATAACGTAATTATCTTCAGCAAATTAAAAATCTGTGTAACTTTAACTTTTGTAACTCAGCTACTTGATCTAGGTAATTGGTGCCCTCTCATTCATTATTCGGCTTACCAATCGATTTGCTTTTCTATATTTTATTTAAAGAATTGACGGTCTCCCACAGTTAGAAGCGAGACAAATGGGAAACAAGATCGTCAAACTATACTGATCATCCAGTAAAATGTGTTCATAAGACCAATTTTGTTAGTTGTCTACATATATAGGAAAGCCAATCGGATAATGATTGAGAATCAATACAGAGTAAAAATTACACTAGTTGTGAAAGATACACTAGTCCGATTGGTTTATATTGAAACAGTTTACTTATGGATAACAGTTTCGTATGAATTTTCAAATCCAATCTTATTACCTACATTTTGATCACAAAATTACGTTCTTAGTCACAGAATACGACCCACCTAAGTTAAAAAAGAAATTAATTCACTTTGTGGAACTTAGGGGAAACAATACATTAGGTTTCAATGATTAAGCTTGAGAGAATTTCGTTCTCAACAGAATCACGAAAATCTATTACATTATTACAAAGAGAATAACAACTAGCTTTTATGTTAATCAAACTCTCCAATAATTTGGTTGACAACACGATTGTTCAGTAATTTCTACTTGTTTTCCTGCTGAAGCAGCACTTCATCTGTGGTCTACTGTTAGCCCTGGTGGGAGGGAGTCATCTAGTCCAATGCGCCGAAATCCATCCAGTGGTCGCCCTGCCGGAGACGGCGGCCAACGAAATTGAGCCCGCCAAAGCCGCGGATCAGCAGGCCGAACTTTCAGAGTAATGTTATCACAGTCATTTTCCACTTTTAATCTTCCTTTTTATCAACTATATATTCTTACAGTTAGTGTTTAAATACCTACCTGCAATTTTTCTGAAGCAGCTTGACATACCTACTGTAGATTTCTCGAAATGTAGAGCTAATTATTCGCTTCTTACAAGCCAATGCGCTATTGTAAGGTTGAATTATATATTTATTGCGTATTTGTAGTTGCTCGCCGGTTTCAGATAGGAAAATGGGGGCTTTTTCAGCTTCAATTCAGCAAAAGATCCGATAACTATATCAGAGGAATGAATGTAAAAGGCTAGCTGTACTCTATACTGTCACAATAAAAATCGATACATACCTGAATACTAACTTTCAAACCGTATTCTCATAAATACTAAATACAATCAGTCTATATATATATATCATAAAAAACATAAAAAAAAGTACTGACCGAAATAAATTGTTGTAAATTCATTTATCTCTTTAACCAAATCGACATACCATTTTGCATTGTAATTAATGCTTATTTGCTGTTGCGAAACCAAGCCTGAGTTAGTAAAACCAAACAGAAACTGGAAGATATTCTATATGTATGTATCCTGGCGGTCTGGGTTCTTTCGGATTCGAATAGCCCATCGATATAGACACGATACCGATAAAACTCTTTTACTTGCTTACCACAATCTGGGGTTAATAGGTATGTGAGAGACCAGGTGTAACAGTACAGTAGATATTAGTAGGAACATTATCAGGCCAAAAACGTCCAATATTACAATCAATAAAAATTAACAATGGCGTTCTATAACTTACCTCATCTATTTGCGAAAAAATACCATTTGATAGGAATAGATATGCTAGTACGACGGCTTATGAAGAAAATGCTTACTCTTGTGTTTTCAGGGTTGTGGAAGCCGTAGCAGCTCCACTTGATGCAGATGAGGCTGGAACTCATGTTAAAGTTATTAATTTGGAGCCTGAGGATGATTTGAAGACAGCTGAAGCTGTGAAGCATCATCATGTTCACTCAGGCCATGTGCACCACGTACACAAACATGAGGGACATGCGCACCATGGTCATAAACATCATGGACACGCAGACCATAAACACCACCATAGCGGTCACCATCACCACGGCCACAAGCACCATGGACATGCCGAACACAAACATGGCCACCACGGTCATCATCATCATGGACATAAACACCACGGTCACTTTGGTCATGGACACAAGCATCATGGTCATGCCGAGCATGGACACAAGCACCACGGTCACTTTGGACATGGTCACAAACACCATGGTCATGCCGAACACGGACACAAACATCATGGACATTTTGGTCATGGGCACAAGCACCACGGTCATGCCGAGCATGGTCACAAGCATCATGGACATGCCGATCACAAGCACCACCATGGGGGTCACTTCGGTCATGGGCACAAGCATTCAGGACATGCTCACCACGGTCACAAACATCACGGACATGCTGAACACGGTCACAAGCATCATGGCCACTTCGGTCACGGACACAAACACCACGGTCATGCCGAACACGGCCACAAGCACTCTGGACATGCCGAACACGGTCACAAGCACCATGGTCACTTCGGGCATGGGCACAAACACCACGGGCATGCTGAGCATGGTCACAAACACCACGGACATTTCGGCCATGGACACAAGCACCACGGACACGCTGAGCACGGCCACAAGCACCACGGACATTTCGGCCATGGACACAAGCACCACGGACATGCCGAGCACGGACACAAGCACCACGGACATTTCGGCCACGGGCACAAGCACCACGGTCACTTTGCCCACGGACACAAACACCACGGACATGGTCACCACGGCCACCACCACGACGATGGCGGCGACCACGACGAGGTTGCCCACGATTTCGTCGGAATCGAAGGTGATGAGGTTGTTGTCCAAGATGAATTTGCGGAAGCTGATACCTACGACAGAGCTGACACGATTCCCGTTCCCGAAGTGACGGGCCAGGCCCTGCAACACCAAGCTGTCCACCAAGCCACTGCTCAGGGCAACGAAGAACAACTCGCCATCATCCCTGTGGAAGACACCAAATGAATCTCTGACGAAGATATCTGATGACGACGTCGATACCGCATTATCATCATCGTGTCGTCACCGCGCTTATCGATATCACTCCGTCATCCCCACACTCATCTCAAGCAACGACTTGAAGTGGCACTTACCAAATACGTTACCAAATAACTGTTGACTGATTTGTTATTGTTTTTGTTATATAATATTTGTTGCGAATATATTTTGTTATTGTTTTGTACAAAATATGTTGTGATTCGTTTGAAAACACCTTCTCTTTTGATAGTTAGGCATTTTTTAATGATTTTCAATGAATTTTTGATGATTGGGCATTCTAAAAAGTTACAACTTAATGTAATACAATCTTCACGCATAACTGCTGTACTTCAATAATTGTATTGATTCAATCATTTAGTTAATCTTGTGTTGTGTAGTGGGTACTCAATGACAAAGGAAACATTATTTTTAAAAAAACTTAGAATATCTCAAAACGCAAAGGGTGTTGGGGTAGTGTTCAGCTGTAGAATACGGCTTCCAATATTGCCTCAACACAACCAATTCTTTAAAATTGCCATGGGTCTTTTGACAACAACATCATAATTTCATAGTTCACAGAAAGCTAAGTATATAAACGATAAATTATTATTGTTTCATAAACTCAAATAGAAATTGTTGCTACTGCTTTTTGAAATCTGTAGTTGCTATACTCTCTATCAGATAGTTCATGAGTAATATACTCTTTGTTGGCTACGCTATCTGCTATATAAACTAGGCTTCGTTGTAATTTCTAGTGACACGCATACATGGTTAGCAGAAACTACACAAAACGCAATCAAACGTACAAGTAAGCAGTTTTGAATAGCTTTTGCCTTACAAATAACATGTTTCTATAATAATGATGTATAAAATTAACTTGTCTATCTATTTTCATTATTATACATTGAGTACACTTTATACACTGACGTTAAATTTTCGGCTTGTTACGACAGTTTTCCATAATTTGTTACCTTTTCATTTTCAGAAAAGTAGACGTCGCAGCGGAACCGCTCGACGCAAATGGCGAGGGAACTCAACTGAAAGTTATCCAGTTGGTACCTGAAGACGATATGAAGACGGCAGAAGCCGTAAAACATCATCATGTTCACTCAGGCCATGTTCACCATGTACACAAACATGAGGGACACCACGAACACGGACACAAGCACCATGGGCATGCAGATCACAAACACCACCACGGTGGTCATCATAAGCATGGCCATAAGCACCACGGTCACGCAGAACACAAGCACGGGCACCATGGACATCACGAGCATGGGCACAAGCATGGAGGTCACTTTGGGCACGGACACAAACATCACGGACATGCAGAGCATGGGCACAAGCATCATGGTCATATGGGACACGGACACAAGCATCACGGTGACTTTGGTCATGGACACAAACACAGTGGCCATCACGGGCATGGACACAAACACAGTGGGCATCATGAGCATGGCCATAAGCACCACGGCTCTGCTGATCATAAGCATCACCATGGGGGTCACTTTGGACACGGTCACAAACATTCTGGACATGCTCACCACGGTCATAAACACCATGGTCATCATGATCACGGGCACAAACACCATGGCCACTTCGGACATGGACACAAACACCACGGTCATGCCGAACATGGCCACAAACATTCTGGTCACCATGAACACGGGCATAAGCACCACGGACATGCAGAGCACGGTCATAAACACCATGGTCACTTTGGTCACGGACACAAACACCACGGACATGCGGGACACCACCACAAACATCATGGGCACTATGGTCATGGACACAAGCACCACGGACATGCTGAACACGGTCACAAGCACCACGGACATTTCGGCCATGGACACAAGCACCACGGCCACATGGGACATGGACACAAGCATCACGGTCACTTCGGTCATGGACACCATCACAAGGGACATGGTCACCACAGCCATCACAACGACGACGGCGCCAACGACGAAGACGAAATTGCATTCGCTGCTGCTGACACCATCAACCCTGTCGACGTGGTTCCAGCCCCTGAAGCTGCAGATGCTTCTGAAAACTTCGCAACTGAAGACGACGCAGGAAAACTTTCCGTTGAGCCTGAAGAAGACACTAAGAAAAAATGATCAGCTGATCAAAGGCCACGATGGCACACCAGATATCCTCTTTCCTCTAACTTTTCGTTACCTCAATTCATTTCAAACTTCACTGGAGTTTAAAATAAAACTGTCGACTGAGTTCTTTATTGTTATTGTTGTTGTTGAAAATAAATTGTTGTTCTGTTATTGATAATTTAATTTATTTCCATTTTGTTACACCTAACAAGGATTGCATATAAATTAACGACTAAAAGATCTTCACATTCCTTGGTTTTGAACTAAAAGTTGTCATTTGATTATATCTATTTTATTCTAATGAATACTGCCCCACATGGCATTTTCAGGACCCTCTTATACAAAAGGCGTTCTAAAATGAGAGTTTATTCAATTTATATTTTAGCAATATTTATCTAGGAATGATAGATATCTATCAACACCTCACTTACTACCTTATAACGAACAGATTTAAAGTCAGCATTCATGCAATGCAATGGGTAGTTGGCATTCCCCAATATTTGTCTTGGGAATACGTAAAACACTCTTGGAACTCTCACTCTCAAACCTTCATCCAGAAAGGAAGAATCATGTGCACATACCATTTTACCAGACATCTATCTACAAAAATATTTGTTCGAATAGTCTACGCCTACGCCACATCAATGTTGATTATAAATTAATATGCAAACTTGTAGACATTGGCAAATCACATTTAAGAATCACGCAATGGAATGTTCAGGATTCACATTTGAAGGTTTGCAATCTACCTGGATTAGCAAAGATTAAGGTTTATGCATGAGTATCATCATAGAAAGCGAAATCACCATAGAGTAAATTTGAATGGCCGAGAAGCAATCTGGACAAGGATTTCACATTAGCAAAGTGCTAAGATGTGAACATATATGTTACCTTCTTTTAGAATAGGAACGGTAGTCTAAAATCATCTCAATAAGTCCATATTCTTTCATAGCACCAAAATCAATACAGGTTGGAAAGTCATCAAATTTAGTTTTTAAGATGACCACGGAAGAACTCATTCAGTACGATCCTGGAGAATTCTGCAAATCTTCTATTTTGAAATCAGAAGGTCATGTTATTATGATTCGAGTGGCTACGAATTGACAGACAGAAGGTCACCCTAATCACAATAAGCCGAATGATTTTTGCTCTACAGAGAAGAACTTTGAAAATGATTCCAGATTGCAGAACCTATTACAACCCCGGGAATAGTGACTTTTCCCACAGTCTACATACACTTCTCTAGTAGGTACTCATTCACAAGAACACCATGGAATCCCCATCCAATTTAGATGTTAACTTCTATAACACTCGAGATGAAATGATCTCGCCGGGAAATTCAAATTTCTGCGGTATGCCAAAACAGCTCCAGCTATTGCTGAGTTGAACATAATCGAATGTCGCCTTCCAATAAAGTGCTCTCTCTCTCTCTCTCCACTCACTCTTTATATTTAAATCCACAATAACGGGCTTCGTGTCCCTCTCACACGTAGTAGGTACCGTATGATGTATAAAGGATACCATGACGCACCGATTTCGTAATGCGATGAGCCTCTCCTTGGATTTAGGATTGAAATAGCAGCGTTAATATTTTATGATACACATTAATATATAATCACACATATTTTTACAGTTATTACTTATATCTAAAGAAATTTATGAAAAATGTCAAAGAACACCTTATGTCCGTGGCGATGAGGGGTGGAGTAGGAGCAAATTGGTCTTGTCTGGCGGTTTGTTGGGCGATGACCGCTATTTGCGTGTTTTCCGAGGGGTAACCAGAAATTCGTTACGACTGAACGGCGCGAGTGACGCCAGCCGTCCGTCGTGTGACGCAACGGCGATCCAATAGGCCGTGACCAGGTCTGGGGACACCTGGGCTTGTCTAGCCGCACAGCTGGTGGAACATGACGTTATTTCAAGGATCCGTCTTCTCAGTGGCCAACGGATACATGTCTAGATCACGGATTACTTTTTTTCAGAAGTAATCTCAAATCTAACGCAAAAATTGCTGGTCTATGAACCGGGGGGTCCTCCCGGTAGAGAACTACCGCCCCCACCCACCAAATTCCATTAAACCGTCACTGGTCCAGAACGGTATAAAACGTAAGATTTGAGTGGGAATTTCGATTTTAGAGAAGAAAAAATTGTCTTCTGAAAGTTAAAACAATTTTTCCTCTACCTAAGGTAAACTCGAAAGCAAAATGAAAAGTTGATGAAATAGGTTGCTTTTTTGAAAATGATAGATTCATAGGAAAAAATTGATAATTATTACTCGATTAATGAGATTGGCTATGGCTTTCCGGTTAGTATAGGTACTTGCAATTTTTCTATACTTTATCGTGAACTTACTTACAATCTTTTATGAGAAAATGAATTAAAAATAATGAAATACTATATATGTACCACTTTTTTCAATTTGTCACAGGCACTAGAATTCGTCTGCGGAACCTTATGTTGCGTCCTGAGGAACGAATCCGTAAACGAATACTGCCGGTCGCAAGGCCTCGGCCCCAAACTCTCCAAACGTTTGAATAATTATAAAGGGGACCCTCTCATAGAGAAACAGATTGAAACCTTGATTAAAATCCACCGAAGAGAAATACTATCAGAGTCATTTATTGCTGGTAAAACCAGTACATATATACCCCCCCCCCCCCCTCCCCCGCTAATCAGTTCTAAAAGTGTTATATAAGCGCTCCATCTCAAATTTCATCAACGTCTGTCAATTAGGAAAGAAATTAGTCTCAGAAACCTCTCAGCTGATCAGAGCCCCTCCTTGCCTCGTATTTGTATTGTAGGTATTCCGAAGGAGCTCCAGCTCAGATTTCAGCACCATAGGTCCATTATTGTTTATTCAAGAATAACGGACAGTAGCACGTATACAAGGTGTGACATGGTGAAATTCACGTTTTGACATGCCATCAGTGCAGTTGTATGGGAAATAACACACATCGTAACACAAGGCAGAATATATTATTAGGGTTTTATAGGATAACATTGATAAATAACTAAGTCATATAACACAAAAGGTAAAAAGTGAGTTAAATGAAATGAAAAACTTATATATAAGTACCTACCTACTAAGCGAGAAAATATATATATGAGTATGAGTTAGTAAATGATTGACATGGAAAAAAAAAGTACATTTAAAAAAAAAGTTATAATTACGTAATTCCACGCAGAAATGGGCGTTAATCGCTTAAAGGTCCAGGCAACGGTTTACGAACGATATATATGTGTGGAGGAATTAGAAAAACATCAATTTCAGGGTCTATGGGTTAAAAAACAAATTGGGCTCAGAGGTCCTTCAGCTACTCAGTGCGCCTCCGTGCATTGTAAATGTATTCTTAAGATCTCAAATGAGCTCTATTTCAAATTTCAGTACCGTAGGTTGATTAAGTAAGAAAATAGCCTTACGAGTCCTTTAGCGAAACGAATCTTTTGGTATGCGTTGGTGGTTGGATTGGAATTAACTCAACTCTGTTCATTAGGCGATTTTTATCATGTTCGCACCAGTTCTGATTGTCTTCTAATTCTTCCGTACCTAGTAATTCTACGGGCCGTTCATGGATAGTACATACTCGTCTCACACAAGGTTTTTTAATGCGATTACAACCAAAGCAGCCAGCATCTTGACTGTAAATTGGATCATTGACCCCGAATAGAAGAAAGCCCAGCTTGTTATCTGTCCTCAGTGAATATACCAAGAACTCTCCACGCATTCTAGCACTCATATGGCAAATTTGTTCTATTCCTTGATATGATTATCATTGTACCACCAAAGTTGAAATAATGTAACATTATCCAATGTAAGGCCTTTCAATCGATCCATTCATCAATTGACCTTATTTTGATTGAACGTGCTTAATAAACAAAACGAAATTCGACTGCACTCACGTTCACGATCTTTTATCTGCCAATGATCTACAGAGGGTCATTACGGGGAGCTCTTAGCTGCCCTTACTAAAGTCACACAACGCCGCAAATAGGTAGAAGTTATATCGTAACTATTTTAAAATACTGGGTTATACTTAAGCACTACTGTTATACTGACTAGATTAGTTAGCCCCTAGTTAATAATTAATTTTATTGGTTGACAGAATGGTGTTTCCTCATCTCAATTTCGTATGCCATCTACTTGATAGATACCGACACATTTTTTCCGGAAGAAGAAACCGTACTCTAATTTGTTGGTGACTAGGCTGAGTTTATAGAATGTGAGAATTTGAAGATTGAAATCATGAGTTATGGAAAATGGTGTGGTCCTCATCGGCGTTGTTTGAACGCAAAAGAATACAAGAGGTTGGCAAAAGGTTCATCCTTTAAAGATCTCCGTTGATCTCCGTTTATTTTGTAGCTAAATATTTGGGTATTTTCCTTGACAAGACCCTTACTTTGGAATAACATGTTCTAAGAGCGGTCGCGGTTCTTTAATTCACCACCTTACTTTAGTGTTTATGAAATATTATCATATTATTACCTTAGTTCTGAAGATAGGTCCGTCAGAAATATATGCAATTGTAAATTTCAAGTCTTATTTCAATTCAACTTTAAGAACTTCAACTTCAACTTTAACTCATCCCCACGACTATTCTCAGTTAATTCTAATTCGACTATCCTCAATCGTTTTCACGGTACAATTTGTACACATATCGTATATGTCTTGGCCTACTACCATCCACTATAATAAGCTTGTTCACCGGAAGAAGTGCCGTTTTCACTTCCAGCCCAGATGTTGGTGGATTGATTCTTAATCAGAAAGTAATAACAAGAGATTGTAGTCCTTAGGAACATCCGTCAATTCTCTACAAAATGGTAGAAGTTGGTGAGTAGAAAACTGTACCAAAATCACAACAGGTGATGACGTAGAAGATGTACAGCCCGATTCGGTTGCCCTTTCCGTCATCTATAAAGATTAAGATTTTAGAATAGAATATAAATAGGTAGGGGAAAATGGGGTAATACCGTCGAATCGGGGAATACCGCCACCCCATATAACTAACCACCTGAGAGACAAATCTTTTAGCCAAATGTCGTCATCTTTACATCAGCGTAATGTTGGAAACGTTGGTTTAGGGTCATCAATTCGTTTTTATCAAAGATAAGGGAGTTCACAGTTTTTGAAGCTTGGTGTTCTAGTTTTACTGTTGTCGAGTTTTCGTGGTAAGTAATTGTTTTTTATGTCAATTATTGAGCATGGAGACGTAGAAAAACCATTTAGCTTTAATTTCCACCCATTACTTCATGATTTTTTTACGAAAACTGTAGTTTTTAATGATTTTTTATCTCGAAAAGTTTACAGAGGCAATATCGCCACAGGAATTCAGGGTAACTCCGCCATAGCGGTATTGTCCCAATGCTCCAATCATCAGTCTTGTAGGAAGTGTTTTGTGGTAATAATTACCTATTTTTATTGATTCCGAGTAATTAAAATATAAATTGATATTTAAAATACGAATTATATTGTGATAGCTTATCTCCATAAGCACCTCTATATTTACCTAATCGTGATTTATTGTATGTTTACCTACCTATCTACTGAATAGTAGGTATCGACCTAACTGCCTTCGTAAATTAACGTAATCATAGTAAGATTCCACTGTTCTTGCTCCCGTTTTGATTTTGACAATGGACGTTAGTCTTGTGAATTAGAAGAGCACTAATTTAAAACTTTGAAAGCCGGGAAGATGGGAAGATAGAATGCTATATAATCTTTATTTTTTTAACGAGTTCCGCGTTGAACGTTGTCAATAATTCAGTTCCTGTGAAGAACCAACATTATTTTACCAGTATTTATTTTGTTCCAATTTTACTATTCTGATGTGGAAATTGTTTGTTAACCTTTATTGAATCCTTCTCTTGTCAACTAAGTTCCCAATATGGTGAGAAGCTACACAAGAAGAGTTTTTGAAATTCAATAAATCGTTGTTCCGATATTCTGATGAGACTCTTCATTTCCTCCTTGTTTTAATACGGCGGTATTACCCTAACCCCACGGCAGTATTGCCTCAGCTAGCTGGGTTAATACCGCCATTTACAAGGTTCTCGTAAATTGCTATTCACTAATATAAAGTTGCCACACAACCTGCAAAAACGTTGTAATTCACTACTGGAGATTTTTTTTAATAATTTGCTTCAAAATCTGAAGCTCCTGAGTGCAAACCTGGGCTGTGAGAGACAAGTATGCTAGAGGTGGCGGTATTACCCCATTTTCCCCTACATTTATTCGAGCCAATAAAGTTTAAAACGTTCTACACCAATCAAAGAAAACAGTGCAATAATAAATACAAAAGTAATAGAAAATTATAAACAACTAAGAAAAGCCAGGAAGGAATTTGATTTTTATAAATCGAACACAACGCAATCGAATGAATATATCAACACGAACCGTAAATAGGTTGATGCTTTTGCTACATATTTTATTCCGAAAACATTTGGCACATTCAAATCATTAATAACATTACACATTCGATACATTATTAACAATTGATAATTGATTGTAAATAACAAGAAAAAAATAAGGTAATTATACAGTTACAATGATATTATTTACAATGATACATCTTGATCTGATGAGTTGAATCAACAATTAATTAGAGAATCTTCACAAATAGATGTAAATTTGTTCGATGGATTGAAAAAAAAAAATCCAGATTATCTTTATACATTGATATATGTTGCTCAGCAAAACCGCCCTCTCCTAAAGTGAATGCTGAAGGATATTTGTTCTGCATCGCGAATCAGTAAAAAAAGGAACGGCTCCAGTTCACAGCTCTTGGATTGCTGAATTTCACTGATTCCAGTCTAGCAGCCTCTTAGAGTTTAACCTGCTTCTTAACACATAAACGAAAACAAATGGTGTGCACGCTCTTTCCTCAACCTAACAAGCGCAAATCCGAACTCGCCACAAATAGCCTTGTGATGAACAGGAGGATCTCAGGAGGGCCTTTTTGGATTTTTCAAATTTTTCGATATGGGTTTGGCAATGATGAGTCCACATATGATGCAGACAAATTCAAACTGGGATCGTGCTAATGTGGAATTAAGAATTTCCACTGTTTTTTCATTCTGGTAAAGACACTGCAACTCCTGATGAAGAAACCCAGCATCCGCATTGCTTGCTTGAATCGACTCCCAAGTCACGAACAGAACACGCTCACAAGTGGGAATAGTGGGTGAAATATATGGGTTTTTACCAAAATGAAACATTTTTTGCACCGATTGAACTCATGACCAGTATTAATTTGTCTTATTTTACTAATATACATCCATAAGTACAAGTACGTTAAGTAAAATATACATCATACCTGAAGGGTTATGGTGCATAACTTAGTTCCATGTCTCTCTCACTTTCCCAATTCACTTCCTACACTAGCACATGTGGTTTCAAGCGCTCAAGGCGACGAGTTAGATCTTGCACATTCAAAAGCTTTACAGCTTCCTCATTTACATGATCTTTTAAACTTGCAAGATAAGAAATTGCTCGCTTTTATGCCTAGATTCTATTCTTTGTAATGAATGATCGGCTATAGTTCCCTGCAGCCTTATTGTAGCTTGAACAACCCCGCCACCATCACACCAGAAGTCCACTTCCGCCAGTATCCGTTTGCCATCCAGTCCAAAAGCGCACTATCGATACTAACTCAATTTGCTCCGTGCAGCGCCCCTTTAATTTACACTATTTCGGGATTTAACCCAGGCCGAAATCGTGCAGCCACTACGAGAGAAATGACAACGAGACCAGACAGACAGGGCGCCCTGTGAAGTAAGAAAAAGAAGAACCGGTGTTTCCTTGTCACATTTCAAGCATCCGTGATTGCCCCCCCCCCCTTCCCTTTTGTTTCTATAGTTTTGATGTTTACATGAATAATACATTCCATACCAGCTTGGGTTATAATACAGGTGTCAACTTGTAGTAACGAGCAACATAGTAGTAACGAGTTCTGAAAATGCAGGATGGTCTGTCTATTGTTTGGAGTTATGCAGCTCCACAACTGCGCTCCATACAGTCAAACTGGTTTTATTACTTGAGTGTACAAGAGCAGTTCAATACTAATGGTCATGGTGGACCTCCTGCCAATAAGCCAGTACAGAGTTTTAACATGAGTTCAGTTATCTTTTTTCCCTTAACTTGTTCCTTCCACCTGAGCTTGGTATTCAGCGACATTGTCAGATATTTGGCTTCATTCAAGTTGGGAATGAACGCATTGTTGAGGAAATGGAGATGCGATTGATTTAGCTTTCTACGTGCAGTAACTTGGCCTCACCTAATCTGATACTCGATTTCGATGTCCAAATACTGATTTCAGAGAAGGATATATTAAGTTTTGAAATTGATTCATTATAGCTCATTGTCAGGACTGCAGTGTCATTTTCTAAAATTGCTGTCGTATTAAGATCAACTTCTGATCAAATGGTTTGAATGGGGAACCAATGTTTTCGTTAGGTTTCAATAATTAAGAATCGAATGTGCCATTGCGAGACGCTCTACAACATTATTTTGTCTCAAGAACCTAATCGAGTGAAGACAAACGTAACTCTAAAGCTGGAATTCAAAATTGGGCATGTTTCGGATTATTTGGTAACAACTACAAGATGCTGTCCAGGTGGCTACCCTGCCCAGCCGAGGGAAGCCATTGCCTCTTCCCCTTCTAGCCCAGATTTTAAATCGGAAGATATTGCAGCATCCATCTAGACGCTACAGAAACACGGAAGTTGGTGAGAAGAAAGTGGCACCATTATATCACCTTGGTACTCCACGTGGTGTTCCTTTCAGTCAAATCCAAGAGTGAAATCAACGGTAGTGATTTTCTAAAATTCGTAATATACAACCGAATTAACCTTCATTCCGGATAGTCGGCTAACCTACTCTGTCGGATAGTGGAGTCCATAAGACCTCTCATATAATTTTTGTTGATTTGGTTTAATATTTTCATGTCAATTTAAGGAATCTAGTTAAGACACATCATGGACACATGAAGGAAGAGCTACTTTTTATTAGCAAAAATAAAGGACTTTGAACAAATTAATGAAATATTTAATCCAAATTTAGACTTTTCTTCTGTTTAGTAGTAAAGCAATGTTAGAATTATAATCAATTATTTATTTCTTATCTTGACTGTATTCATTTATCCAATTTTAGTATCACGACTAACGAATCAAAAGGGAACTATATTGAAAAACATTGAGTTTGTTTAAGCCCATCAAGTAGCGAATTTTCGTTAAAAATATAACTGATGCAATGGCCTCAAAAATTTTAAAATGAAAATTATCCAACGGTTTCTTCATGATAAGAGTTGAATATATCAGTAAATTACGACCATCCGAATAAGGACCACCGCCACTCATTACCCAAATATCTTAGATACTTACTATTAACTGTAGCCTTGCTGTTAGCCATACAATCAATGAACAGGAATCAACATCAGTGAGTCCCCCCCACCACCCCTTTTTTCCACAATTTTTGAGCTTCCGAAGTGAAACTTGGAGACCGTTTTTGGGGTGCCTAATAGTTCGGCAAAAATAAATAAAATAAAACAAAATAAATCCTAGACTACCCAAGGCAGTAGGTAATGGTTAGGTTTGGAAATTTGTGTGACAACTCATTTTAATAATTTTTTAGCGCTGAACACAATGGCGAAGCCAGTATTGCGATATCTCATCCCGTTCTCAGAGGGGCTCTTGAACCCTATGAAGAAGCCGGGTTTTTCTTGATAGGTACTTGTGTCTATATATTCTACCTGTTTTTAGTGACTGTAATCGTGATCCTTAAAATCTTTGTTCCAGGTGTTGGTGGTGATATTCCAAACATGTTCGGGAAACATTCTTCAAGCGCTGATCCCAGTTGCGGCACCGCAACCTCCGTAAGTGCAGTTATGGTAGAATCCGTCCATCACGATTTGTAAATAACTGTGAAAAGACGTAAAATCATAAAATAACGGTAATAACGGTAACGGCGATTCTGGTCGATTTTCCGTTGTTTTCTGAAGTTGGTGTTGAAAATATTAATAAATTATCTTCATTACGTGGTTAAGCACGAAAAAATACCCTGAAATCATGTATTACATGTGGCAATTGAATATCTTTTCATTTATTAGAATTCAACGTAAATTAAAGTCCAATTTTCATGGAAGGATAAAAACTAACAAGTATACAATTAAATTAAATTACACACACACACACACACACACACACGTATATATATATATATATATATATATATATATCCAAAAAATATAAACTTATCTCCTTATCACTGAACTGTCTGTATGAAAACCAAATAATAATTGAAACAGGTTCCTCGGACGGAACTATCCTCGCCCCATGTTCCAGATACATGCTGGATACATATTCCATATACCTACTTTAAATGCATGTTCCATATAGTTTAGATATATTATGTTGCTTCTACTTTGGCTCAGTAGTTTTGATAGAAAATTTCCGGACGGCGCCGGCGTTGAAGACCGCGAGATTTTGTTAATTCTTTTAGGAATCTACGCATCTTGAAACGTAATCCTACATAGCAGGCAGGAGGGAGGCGGGGTATATATTCTTGGCCGTTTGCCAAGGTCTGTTATTGAAAACAATAAACTATTATATTTAATAATTAATGAATTGAGGGAAGAAGAATTAGAAATCACTGTCCAGGAGAGCAGATAGGCAAGAACCCGCAAGACCGCTCGGTTTTGCGGGTGATGTAGCTCTAGAAGTCTAGAACAATGGCTCCCAACCAGGGTTGCCAGGTGGTATTGGACAAAAACCGGACACTATGAGAGGGGAAGCTAAATTTAATAGACTTATTATAAAAGCATATAGTCATAAATTCTATGTATGCAACAAAAATTCAATAGGTATGTATTTTCTGAAAATTATAATTCTAAATGTACGTGATAGTCCAACATTTCAAGATTTTAACTTCCACCCAAAAATGAGAGAAAGAATGCTCATCTAATGGCTAGCTGAAGAACTTAGATAGTTCCTTCATACAAAATATTATCACAGGAATACAAACGTTTATTATTCAGGTCATTATGTACACAACTATAACTCTCTAGTGTTGATCGCCAAAATATAACTCAACCTAGATGTATTGTAACAGTCAACGAGACGTTCCAAACCCGACGCGAGCACCTCCCACTCCATCATGTTCCTCCCTACAAAGCAACCGCTCAGCGTTGCCAACATTCGTAAATATCCAAAACTGCAGAGAGTTATTGTCAAGTGTACAAACAAATAGTGAATCGAACTTGAACGCCTGTATTTTAAAGCTATTTTTCATATCTTTCTGATTGACGTAAGACATTAGGATCATGGTTTTAAAAGTTTCAGTCAAGCAGCATGAACTTCCGAGTTAATTCTAATTCATATTCATTTATGAAGGTATACCTTAACTCATGACTTTTTCAGCATGTACCTTATAAGTTCAAATTTAAATACTTTCATGAAGCTAATCTGCCTGATAATGTTCAAATTTCCAGGGTGACAAATTTGTTTTAATAAATATTTTAATCTTAAAATAAAATGAAAATGAATAATAAAACAATGCGGAATCTGCATGGTTATTTTTTATTTGCTTAATGGACAGATCTTAGAGAGCTCTCCAAAAAGTAGCTGTACGGTGGGTATCAGACCAGTAATATGGCTCTTGTAATTCATTTGCACGATGACGTCAGGGCCCTCACCCGCCTGAAGGAACCTTCAGCTCTCTTGCATTACTACTTGCGTGATCTGATCACCCGTTTATTGGCCAGACTAAACAGTGTTTTGAGCTGCAAATTAGTAGTAGATGGTTTTCAAGTGTGCTGAATTCGAATCTGGGGTCAAAAGTGAAATTCCAACACATGAAAGTTCCCCATTAAATTATAAAATAAAATAATACACCGGTACATATTTACAAGCGAGTTAACTTTGTCTGTACCATGCCAAGATTCTATGTGCCGGCGAAGATTGAATTTCCTCTTCGTTTGGTATGCGCAATGGTAACAAAATAGCATGTTGAAACGGAGGAACATAAATGCGGAGGAACATATAATAAAAGTAATTTAAACTACATATAACATATCATTAAAAGTACATATAAACTAAAAACGCAAGTCAAAGTACTGTAATCTAAATAGAACCTAAACAATAAGATAAGTGATAAGACGGGTCAGCTGTTCTGTTGTGTTGTTACCCAGTGGGGAACAAACGGAGGGGAAAAGGCAGTAGTTTGGGAGGTGCTCGCGTCGGGTTTGGAACGTCTCGTTAACAGTCACAGTTGAGTTCGTAGGATAGCACATTTGTGTGCAAAACATATGTTCAAAAATATCGAAGGTCCTGCTGAAGACGGACGAAAAAAACAAATGGATGGCCAAATATGACTTCGACATGATGCAAAGTGTTGTAGTTTACCACTCTATAGCCTGAATTCGAGAAAATAGTGTCCCTAAAAAATTATGAACAGAACGCGACAGATCGAGGTCATGACGATATGGGTAATTGATTAGTTATTAGAAAAGAAGGAACAATCTTGTGTCGAAAGATGATAGCTACTACATTCTTACGAATACAGTTGTCGCAACGTCCTATGAAAGAAGCTGCATAGTTTGAAAAACAAAACCTGACATTACGAGAGTACTGGTATGAGATTGGAAGTTAAGCGGCTTCTTCCTTTATATTTATATATTATTACTGCTTCACAACTAGTTTCACACTATATTCACTATATTCCATAGGATCCACCTAGCACATGGCCCTAAGTTATAATAACTACAAGTGTTATCAATTCTGCATTGAAACTATTTTTAAAGCCATAATTCACACAAATCACTTACAAATGTGTGAAAACACCTATACATTAAGGGACATTACTGCTATGCAGGATTTCACGAATCCTCCCGAGATTGGTAAGACTCTCCACATCTGTCACATATATATGCAACTCACTAAACCCCATCACATAACCTTCTATTTAAACTTAATATTCATCATTCCAGACTTCTCTCAGGCCCCATATAGAAGTACTCTAGCCGACTAAATTAAATCTTCTGCAAAATTTGACGAAATACAGCGTTGTATGGATCATGTTCTACCCTAATTGTAAGTATGCTTCTACCATCTAGTTAGTAAATTAGTATAATATGAACAACCCTCTGTATATCTACCATAAAAAAACCATATTTTTTAACCTTGTAGCACCTGAAGAGGCCTCTTATACGCGAAACTAGTTGTGAAGAAATAAAAATATATAAAGGAAGAAGCCGCCTAACTTCCACCCTCATACCAGTACTCCCGTGAGAAATGATGCCTTTCTGTGAAAACCGGACATTAAATGTCCGGTTCTGAGAAGACCGGACATTCGATACCAGAGCTATCTTTAATTTTTTCCCGGACAGCTTGGTGAACAACTGGAGTGTACGGCCTAAAACCTGGTAACCCTGCTTCCAACCCAAATTCTTCCGGTACCTACTAGTGGAATTGTCTAGACTCGCGACTCATGAATTATATGTATATATCGGAGAGCTTTGCCAGTACATTGGAACTTACATTACCTTAATTAACTCGCATTATTGATTATTTGACAACCAAAATCTAAGGCATATGCTTGTGGAACTTTTCATTTGAAACCAACCTAAGGCTGGTAGTTCTGGAGGAAGATCCCTCCTTCCTACCTACCCCAAGCCCAGAGGCTACTCGAGGTGTCCAGCAAGCTTCAGTTCATTCTGTATAGTAACCCGCTTCGCTAGAACCTCCCATTAAATATTGTTTTTATTCTCTTTTAATCAAAGTATTGTCATTTTAAATATACCGAGCTTCCGGATATCAAAAACAGTTCCAATTTATCGTTATGTACCTACCAATCATACCAACCTTCACACTCCCCTAATCACCCTCATATCAGTCACCATTTAATTCAAAATTGTAATGCGTTGACGAAAATTCAAGCGTTAGAAAAGTATGATATTCAGTTTTAGTGAAAAATAAATTAATTAATTAAATTTAAAAAAGCGTGTTACTCCAGACTATAACTTTCCTCGAGATTAAGATAAAATTCCCATTCTTGCATAAGAGAAAAACTTATGTATAATGAACAAGTAAATGAATAAATAAAAAAGAAGTTTATGTATAATTAACAGGAACATAATAAATTGTCTACAAAATTATGCTGAAACATGTACTTAAATGTCATTAACATTTGCTAAAAATCGATAAAGCCTGCAAAAAAGGCTAAACGTCCGCAATGTTTTTTGAATTGCAGAATATTGCGTAGATCAATTTTTTATTTCCCTATAAAATTGGTGATTAATTTCTTCGCACTCGAAGTTCTTAAATTTCAAAACAATCTATCATAATATAGTACGATAATTTACAAAAATCAATCATGCTGCATGATTGAAACTTTTTGAATTATATATGTGTGCTGATAAAATCATTCTTCTTTGTAAATCTATATTCCTTTGCACTGAGAAGCAAACAGTTTGGTGAAGAGAGTAGAGGTGTGGGTGAGGGTAGGTTCTGTGGTGGACAGTTTCAGCCAGTACCGATGACGGACAGATTTGGGTGACTCTCCCATTTCATCAGAATTCATGTTTTGGAACGACTAGTTTCTACGATAATTGTAATGTTATTTTTTGATGCCGAATTACTAGTAGTCAACCTTAATTGTTCCTTGTTATTGGTCAACACGCTTTATCTCTAGCGTCTATAGTAGAAGCCCCCTACCAAACATCAACATCCTGGGACGAACAGGAGAGAATTCATCTCACTCAGCTGATCAGAACGGGTTCCTTATTTCATTCTGCTCTTGTTGTCCCACAGTGGCTTCATTTCAAATGTCAACTTCTTAGGATGATCAGTAAAGAATTCATCTCACTCAGCTGATCAGCATCTAAGTTATTTAGACTACCTCATAGTGTAAGGGCCTCATAATGTAACCTCAAAGGCTCCTAATTAAATTTCAACTTCCTAAAATGAACGAAAGATAATTACTTTACCTACTCCTGGTTAGATTCATTTATAAGCCTGGTTATAAGGACCGTATCTCGGAATATCGTTGAAAGTATGGATGAGTGTGGTTTCTTACTTGCCTGGTTACTGTCGTCCTTGAAACGTCATTTTCGAGTATTTTTGGGCAGTTAGGTCCGTGTAAAAGCGTGTTCCACTCTAAAACATGCAAAACCACGTTGATTAGACAAACTAAATCACTCGCGACGAAGTTGTGGAAACCCATTTCAAAACGGAAGTTAGTGAAAAACGTTTTCTATTTCCACTAAAAATTAAGAGTTACAATGTTGAATCGATTTCGACGGTTAGGCCATCATCAGTAACAAACAATAACAGTTATTGTTTAACAATAGTTATTGTTAGTGTCAGTTTTGTTAGTTAACAATAGTTATTGTTTGTTACTGATGATGGCCTAACCGTCAAAATTGATTTAACATTGTAACTCTTTATTTTTCGTGGAAATAGACAACGTTTTTCACTAACTTCCGTTTTGTTAACTGGACAGCTTTTCTCAAGAAATGTGTGTTCAGATGGTTGCAAATAATTGCTTAGATTTAGCTTTCGTTAAATTAGATCAAATAACTCGTTGTTTTGAAATTTAACAACTATCATCAATCACCAATAATTAATATCAAACAGGTTTCTATTAAATAATTAATAATCAAACACTTCATGATTCGCTGAATTGAATTTAGCTATGTCACGGACTCTTCTACGCCTGAACATTTGCAATTACACGATGGTTCACTTGGTAAGTAGGGGGTACTCATTACCTTCGGCAGTGAACTCAAGGGAGCTCATAACATTGTAACCTAAGTTGGCAGCTCTGATAGTATGTTGTAGGGTAAGTTCCCCTGGTTTGAAGGGAAAGGAATGCACTAGCAAATAGCAGTTCTGAAACGTTAGTTTTTACTTTGTGTTTTTAGCGAATTTTCGTAGAAAATGAAGCTATTGCAATGGCTCAAAAAAATTTAAAATCAAAATTTTTGAAAATTTTCTTCATTGAAATAAATAAATCCTTAATAAGCCTTAATAAACTTCACTATCATCATGCTTAAGAATTTCAGCAATCTCGCTATTTTTTCTCATCCTTTATCCAGATTCACTGTTAACTGCTCCATATATTCGCCTTACGACCTTTCTTTCAAGAACTCTTACCCTCTTCTCGTTGTCTGCCCGCATAGTCCATGCTTCTGAGCCATAACAGACCACAGGACGGACAAGGAATTTATACAACCTCATCTTCGTGAATCTTGAAATGGATCGGCTTTTGAACAATTCAGTGTTAGCAATGAATGAATAGAAAGATCAATTCCCAGCTTGTTAGCATATTTCATCCTGAACTTTGTATTTCGAATTCGCAGATGTTTCAAGGTATGTAAGGCATACATACCTTAAGGTATACACTGCGGTAGGACCTGAGAGCCTAGGCAAGAAGGAGGAATCCTGAGAAACTAGGTTTTTGCTTCATTTACCTTCAAACCCAAAGGACTCCCAGCTTCATTAAGCACTAGCCGCTCCGGCTCGCTACGCTCGCCTCCACGTCCAGCCGGGGGGCAAGCCCCCCGGACCCCCCATTAAGTTGCTCGCTTCGCTCGCAACGTGTGGCGTGTAGGGAATATTGCTCGCTTCGCTCGCAAAGTCTGGCATGTAGGATATGTTGCTCGCTTCGCTCGCAAAGTCTGGCATGTAGGGAATATTGCTCGCTTCGCTCGCAAAGTCTGGCATGTAGGGAATATTGCTCGCTTCGCTCGCAAAGTCTGGCGTGTAGGGAATATTGCTCGCTTCGCTCGCAAAGTCTGGCATGTATGGGATGTTGCTCGCTTCGCTCTCAAACGATAGATCCCTAAGGGTAGGTTTAACTTCTGTAAGGGATGCTGCTCGCTTCGCTCGCTTGAGGAAGTTATACTGCCCACCCAACTTGGCAGACGTTTTTTTCTGTTGGAAATTCTTACAAACAAATTAAATCTTATAAAACTACGTGGAACCACAAAAAGTTTATTCGGGGATGTTGCTCGCTTCACTCGCAAGGTATTGCTGTATATTTGTAGGAAAAAATCCGAATTTATTCTGTTGAAATGGCTCTCGCTTCGCTCGCAAGGTATACTGCCCACCCAACTTGGCAGACGTTTTTTTCTGTAGGAAATTCTTACAAACAAATTAAATCTTATAAAACTACGTGGAACCACGAAAAGTTTATTAGGGGATGTTGCTCGCTTCGCTCGCAAGGTATACCTGTATATCCTTGAGGAAGTTATACTGCCCACCCAACTTGGCAGACGTTTTTTTCTGTTGGAAATTCTTACAAACAAATTAAATCTTATAAAACTATGTGGAACCACGAACAGTTTATTAGGGGATGTTGCTCGCTTCGCTCGCAAGGTATACCTGTATATGTGTAGGACAAAGTCCGTATTTATTCTGTTGAAATGGCTCTCGCTTCGCTCGCAAGGTATTGCGTAGAAGTGCAAATGGGAACCCCCCTGTGAGGGTCCCTTCTGGTAAGCAACGTTGTGAAACGGGCGGCCCGGATCGATTAAAAATGTCATATTAAACGGTTCCCCTCGCTTCCGCTGGCAATTCGACCAAGTTCTCGTCACTTTTTTCGATATCCGATTTCGGATTCAGATTCGGCGGACCCAAAGCTGTATTTCGCCCGCGAAAACCGTTCCAAAAAACGTACCTTTATGGGGTATATTTTAATCGGAAAAAACCAAGTTTTTCGGCGGACTTTTCGAGAAAACGGGTCCGTACTCTCGCATTTTTTTAACGCATTTCCCGATACAAAGTGTGGCATGTAGGGAATATTGCTCGCTTCGCTCGCAAAGTCTGGCATGTAGGATATGTTGCTCAGTTCGCTCGCAAACGGTAGATCTCTAAGGGTAGGTTTAACTTCTGTAGGGGATGCTGCTCGCTTCGCTCGCAAACGGTAGATCTCTAAGGGTAGGTTTAACTTCTGTAGGGGATGCTGCTCGCTTCGCTCGCTTGAGGAAGTTATACTGCCCACCCAACTTGGCAGACGTTTTTTTCAGTTGGGAATTATTACAAACAATTTAAATCTTATAAAACTACGTGGAACCACGAAAAGTTTATTCGGGGATGTTGCTCGCTTCGCTCGCAAGGTATACCTGTATATGTGTAGGACAAAGTCCGTATTTATTATTTGAAATGGCTCTCGCTTCGCTCGCCTATGTAGGCATACCTGCTCGCCTCGCAATGTTGTGACATCGAACCCTTCACGTCAATTCTTGAGCCTTCTCTCGTCCACGGCAGAATCATTTTAATCGCTTTGCTCGCTTCTGCTCGCAATTTGACCGAGTTCTCGTCACTTTTTTTGATATCCGATTTCGGATTCAGATTCGGCGGACCCAAAGCTGTATTTCGCCCGCGAAAACCGTTCCGAAAAACGTACCTTTATGGGGTATATTTTAATCGGAAAAAACCAAGTTTTTCGGCGGACTTTTCGAGAAAACGGGTCCGTACTCTCGCATTTTTTAAACGCATTTCCCGATACTTTTTTCGCGATCCGATCGCGCTGTCGTCTTCCTCGTTCAAAAACCTACGAAACCCGTATTTTTCCGGAATTGTCAACGGCCGTTTAGAGGGGTAGGGGAAGCGGGGAAGTCCAAAAAGCGCACATTAATTCTTACTTCGACCCCCCTCCCGCCCTACGGCCCATGGTTCGGGTGGGATTAGAAAATTTTAAATTCGCTTATACACCCTATCGGAAAATCCCAAGAAGATCCCCCCACTCGTAGATCCGGCCCACTCAGCCGTTTGGCCGTGCATAGACACGACAAACAGACAAACGGACGGAGTTTCATTCTTATTAATAGTATAGATTTCAAAGGCTAGCCTCTGAGCATAGAGACTGCGGCGATATCGTATGCATGTGCGAGGACTTGCCATGACTTATCTATAAGTGCTCCTTTCTTGTTAATCCTCTTCACAGCTTCATGCAAGGTCGAATTAAATAGGGTGGCGGACAGGGCAACCACATCTCGAACTCCTAAGTTTATGGTGAAGGGTTGTCCTACCTTTTAGGGTTGTATCAATATGATGCACAAGCTTCTCAGGCACACCATTTCTTTCTAGAGCATTCATGACACCATCCCTGCTAAAGCTGTCAAACGTCTGCTGATAATCGATGAAGAGCAGGTAGAGCCGTGTGCCATGTTCAAAAAACCTTTTCAGCGGATTGCCTAACAGTGAAAATTAGGTCCAAGAGTGCCTTTGTCTCGGCGAAATCCATATTGATAATCGCCCAATGCTTCTTCAGCATATTTCTTGATCCTTTCAAGAAGCAACAGTGAGAGAATTGTATATGCACCGATATACCTCTATAATTGCGATGTTCGAATGTATCGCCTTTTTTATTATGTGTTAGCCTTTATCCTTATGTCTAGCCTTTTCAAACTACTAGTTGCTCCAAAACCGTATCCATAATCATCCTAGTTCCTAAGAAGTTTTTCTTCTTGGTTTGACGGTTTTTTAGCTACCTTTTCCCTTGGAATCGTCATAAAATCACTGGGAAAGGAATCAGAATGATCAAATAACGATTTTCATCACAGCAGCTTATCAGCCTCTGTGGTTGTATCTTTGTTATTGGATGAGCCCTAACCAAGGATACTACCTACTTGTGAGGCCACACACTTCATCATAACATTGTTTCATCACAACCATGCCTCACCAGGGACCTGCATAGACTTGTCTGTCACCACAATCATCACATCAATATTTTCTCCATACTACCTCAATACTGCTACCAATTCTATAAACTCTGTTTAGGTCCTAGACCTTACCAAAACATTATAGGGTCAGGTGGGGCATGTGTGTTTTTGGGGCAAGTGCGTCTCTTCGTTTTATTCAGCTACGAGGCCACTCTATTTTAATACGTTTCTTAGCAAATGATAGAACAGGCATTTATTATCACCTGATAAAAATTTTAACCTCCTGAGTGAACAAATAAGCGTAAATGGAACCATTTTCCACGAAGCCTTCAAATCCGATATCAGAGTGTGAATCTGAGGGAGGTACAGATTCCAATGGTTTTCTTATCAAAAACCCTTCCTTTCCTGTTTATTCCACTGTTTATCTTTCAACCTTTTGTCTCTGCGTTAACTGCGCACTTGATAACTTCAAGGCTACTGAATTGCTGCAGTAAATAAATAAAACGTTCTTGCCCCCCTCTCCCCCCTTTTTTCAACAGTGGGGGTAAGTGCGATTTAAAATAAGGGGCAAGTGCGTTTCATTAAAAACCGCATGAAATTACCCGGAAAAATAAGAAAATCGAGGTCTTGAAGCCCAGTTTCCATTCAAAACCTCTTCCTCAACCTCCACGCACAAACCTCAGTCCTGTCTGATTCTGCAAAACTCTGGACTCTTCAAATTTTCTCTCACGCAAACCTCATTCCCCAACCGACAGCGAATCAGAGGATAGCCAACAAGTGGATGCGTTTATTGACCATTTTATCAACTCAGGAATTCACGTTGGATTGGGAAAACTATAACTAACTGGAATTGTTTCTTGACCCCAGATCGAAAGGATGAGCTCATGCAAAGATCTCTATAACTTTTTTCCCCCACTTTTCAGAAACTCAGCCACCAGTCCATCATTATCAGGGAATTTATTACATTTTAACTTGCTAATAGCATTCTGAATTTCATTGAATGTAGGATCATTCACGTGGGGCTGTAGTCCAAAGAATACCACTACTGGACTACCCAACTGAGTGTCCTTGTTCAACAACTCCCTGAAATGCTCCGTCCATCTCTCCACAACCTGGGTCCCATCTTCTATAATTCCACCATCTTTTTCTCTAAATCCTAATGTTTTGGGCTGGAATCGTTTTTGAAACCATCTCACGTTTCCATACAGGTTTCTACTTTCATATTCAGATGCAAACGATTCCGTTTCTTCCAGTTTTTTTTCTTTGTGCTTGCTTTCAGTCACCTTCATATTATTGCCTTGGCTTTATGCTGCTTTTATATTAAACTTAACTTATGCTAAAATTTGAGGCATATACTATATCAGCTGCGCAAGCATTGATGCAAACCCAATACCTAACTGTAACCCTGATATTTTATTCGTAGCCTATGTATGCAGCAGTTCGGACCTGATAGAGCGAATATATGTGAATGAAAATGTATTAAAATTTGAATGAGAGAAACGCAGATATACTTTCAAATCACATTGAAAGTTACAAATCATCCACTTAGTCTGAAAAATTTGTAACTATATCATTCAGATTAATTTTGAATCTCCATAGGATGGAGAAAATTTTCATAATGCTGCTGATATGGAATATCGAGTACTGCGTGCTCACTCCTCTGTAAATTAGATCAAACCTCTAGTTCATTTGAAATTTAATATTTGGGATAAATCGTGAATAACATAAGGTTTTTACACGTGATAATAACTTACGGGCCCAGAGCATATAATCCTAAATGAATACTATAAATCTTATGAGAGACCCAAAGGTAAACTCTAAGCTCATCATGAAGAATTACATTCTAGTTGATTCTGTATGATGGAAAATCCCTTAGAAATAGTTGCTATTTTTCGTATCTGCGATATGAGGCAGGAAAAATCAGTTGTATTCGATTGCCATTGTGCATTAGTGAAGCAAGCAAAGTTAGATTCTAAGATATAGTTAAACATTACAACCTAAACCAATAATCGGTGATTCATATAAAGTGAAATTCAGTATTTTCTGCTGTTCCCGAAATTACATTAAAAATACAATCATAATCACGCAATCGAATCATTATTAATAAATAATGCACTCAATATACAATCAATAAATGTGGTTTATTCATTAGAATGATGTATTTTCTGTGGGGCACAAACACAAAAGAATCATTAGATAAGTTTTAAAACCGTCTCCATGAATCAATGCATGGAGAACCCTGCGAGAAGATTCATGTCCCCATAATTCACTATCATCATTGCTATGAAACAAATCTTAGTTCGCTGACAAATGTGGCTAAATCTGAGACTACGTTTGAGACACTTGTATTTATTTATTTTTGTTATTTTCCAGGCCAAAAAGAGTTGTGGTCCAGGTACCAGAAGTATTGAAGAAAGTAAAACACACGCACACAGTTTATGTGCATAAGAAACCAAAGGATGCAGATCATCATCACAAAGGAAAAGTGGTGCACCACCATCACCACGGAGGGAAGGTTCAACACCTTCATAAGCACCATGGGAAGTCAAAGCACGAACATAAGCACCACGGTCATGCTGAGCACAAACACAAGCACCATGGTCATGCTAAACACAAACATAAGCACCATGGTCATGCTAAACACAAACATAAACATAAGGGGCACGCAAAGCATAAACACAAACATCATGGGCATGGAGAACATAAGCATAAGCATGTTGGGCATTCTCATCATGGTCACAAGCATCATGGTCATCATGGGCACCACCACAAACACATTGGACATGCACATCACGGTCATAAACATCACGGACATGCAGAGCACCATCATAAACATCATGGACATTCAGAACATAAGCACAAACATCATGGTCATGCACACCATGGTCATAAGCATCATGGGTCGTCGCATCATTCTCACAAGCATCACGGGCACGCGCACCATGGACATAAGCACCACGGGGAGCATGGCCACCATCATAAACATCATGGTCATTCAGACCATCACCACAAGCATCATGGCCATGCCGGTCATCACCATAAACATAGCGGTCATCACCATCATGGGCATAAGCACCATGGTCATGCACACCATTCACACAAACACCATGCCCATGCTGAGCACGGCCATAAACACCACGGACATTCAGCTCATTCACATAAACACTCAGGTCATGCACATCATGGGCATAAACATGAAGGGCATGCTCACCATTCTCATAAGCACCACGGTCACGCAGGACACCACCATAAACACAGTGGTCATCATCATCACGGACACAAACACCACGGTCACGCACATCACGACCACAAGCACAGCGGAAGCTCTCACCATGCTCACAAACATGACGGACACTCTCACCACGCACACAAACACCACGGCCACGGAGATCATAAACACAAACATAGTGGACATCATCATCACGGTCATAAGCATGGAGGCAAACACAAACACGGACACGACCACCACGGTCATCATCACCATGGCCATAAACACAGCGGACACCATCACCACGGCCATAAGCACAGCGGCCACCACCATCACGACCACAAACACGGTGGGCACCATCACCACGGTCACAAGCACCATGGTCATGCCCATCATTCACACAAACACCATGGGAAAACTCACCACAGTGAAGACCACGTTATGCTGCATCATACGGATGAAGAAGCGAATTCCAACAATCAGAACCCAAAAGTCGTCAAATCTCACGATCTTCCACCAGCAGAACCTCCACAATCATCTTCTGGTAACAAATCTGAAGACGATGATCTACCTGATTTACCTGACGACGATGATTTCGACTTCGAAGACGACTACGACAACGAACAGTCAGAGTGGGCAGACTACACAGGTCAACCATTTCAAATCGACACCAACCGAAGAAAGTGATACACAACTCAATACATACACAAATACAACACTCTTGAGCTTTTCCCAATCCGAAGTGTAAATATCTTGTAAAAATGATTTATTTATTGATTAAACTGTAATTATTTCTTAAACTTGTATATATGAATCATTCTTTCAGACACCAGTTTGTTCATTCACCAAAATATGTGGTTCAATCATATTTCAAATATACTTTGGTCATTTTTTGTACACTTAACGGGCCCTAGTACACAAATGGAAATTTGAGTCATAACCTGATAACTTTAAGTTTAGTTTTTTATCACACAAAAAATAGAACACGATAGATATATTGCAATTATGAATTTGATATTTTGAATATAATTTTCGTCTCCCTTAAGAAGCCCCAGTTCCAAGGGAGAAACGTTGGAGGTTAATGAAAAACGAATTTAAGGACGGAAAGGCTTATTTTTTTTTAAAGTTTAAGCCACACCTCAACGAGAACGGTGATTAGCGGCATAGAACAAGGTGTCTAAAGGTACACTGGAAGTGGCACGTTTCCAAGGGGAGCCATGTTGTCATCTTTGACTAAAAAAGAGCGCCATCATGGACTCCACTGGCTGGAAAAAAATGAGGGGTACAGTGATGACCACTGTTCAGCCCCCAAAGTGGATTTAAAAAACTGTTTCTGAGATTGATACTAGTTTTAGGGAAAAGTTGCAGGGGTTTGCTGATACTTTTCGTCTCCAACCAAAGTTGTAGTTTCTCAACATACGTCTTGATGGCATCACGATGAGTTATGATATTTGAGTCTCCACCCTGCAGTTTTATGGTAAGGCTGTTTAACGAATCAAAGAAGGCTGACAAATATGCAAACATTACTTGAGAACTAGGTTTGCTGAAGTAAGCAAAAACGAGCTCGCTCCTGGAATTGGCTCGATGTTGCCCCAAAGAATGGTCGAATGGTCTCACGCCCCCCCCCCCCCCCCGACCCGTCTTCACGACCCCCAGGGGGGGCGCGCCCCCCAGTTTGGGAATCCATGGTACAACGGAACGACACAAGCCATTAGAAAGAGAGCACTTATGAGTTATCAAAACTCTGCTCCTAATTTCTTTATTTCCCCAAAAGGTAATTATTGTTAAGTAAAAATACATGGAAGGGAAAAAACCCTTATATGATATTGGAAAACCAGAGAAAAATCACAAGAAACTCACGGATGCAAAAACGTTGGTTTGGGAGATTTCTGTGGGGAACAAGAGATTATTGTGGGAGAGAGGGGAAGGATAGTCCCTTTTGTATATCGTTTTTTTGTATATCGTTTTTTCGTTACCTCTTTCTCTCAGCAGTGAACTTGCTGTTATGTATTCTTTTTGGGAGCTTCTGGCTGACGCCGTTGTATAATAATTGAATTGTCTATTCTACTCTTTTTTTTCTTTTTTTTTAAGGTTTAAGCCGCACCTCAACCAGAAGGGTCATTAGCGGCATTGAACAAGGTGTCTAAAGGGACACTGAAAGTGGCACGATTCTAAGGGGAGCCATGTTGCCATCCGTGACTAAAAAGGACCGCCATCATGGACTCCACTGGCAACTCGGAGGGGAAAAAATGAGGGGTACAGTGATGACCACTGTTTAGCCCCCTAGAGTGGATTAAAAAAAAAAACGAAAATAGAGTAATACAACAAAGACTAGATGTAAAATAGGCTGATAACTATACACATGGTACCATATATAATCAGCAAAGTGAAATAAAACTACGACTAGATGTATATAAATATATCACAGATCAGATATCACAGTTCGTAGTAGAGCTCAGCGGCTCTCAGGTACAACAATAGGGATCGGACCTTGTCTGGTCCAGATAAAACGTCAACCCACTGAGGGGGCTGATGCTGGACTCGGAGGTCCACAAGGGCTGGACAGTCCTCCAGAAAGTGGCGGATGGAAAAATCACCACCACATCCCACACACAACATCTCAAGTTTCTCTATTCTACTCTTCTCCAATTCCTAGGAAATTCTTAATTTTATTCATTATCAAATCCTCGAAATTATGTTCACAAATTCATTTATGAGGATAGAATGGTTTTTGTGAGACATAAGAGGTTGTATATCTCAGTCCAGTCCCACCCCAGACTAGTACCATCCACGTACCTATCCTTGAATTTTATGGAGCCTCATATCGCAGCGACTTCAAACAAATATCATGAAAATCGTTTATTTTGTCTGGTGAGTATAATATTTCCTCAGAACTACTGGCGTGTCACGATAAATTCTTCGTACAAAAAGGTTATTTAACAAAATGTTATAATAAGGATCAAGCACCCATCAACAATTTTATTCGCGTTAAGTATCTATTGACATTTGTGCTTAAATACAATGCAACTAAATTATAACAAGTTAACAGTAAGTAATATTAATACAAAAAGTGTTTGTCTTATTTGTTTCATTAACCGACTTTGTTTAGGCCGCGTAAGTTTGCCGGTTATTTGGCATAGAAATAAGTAAAATTTGGGTAATATTTTTCAATTACGGTTGAAAATATTTTATATACATTCAAAAACCATGTATGGATTTATAAATTTCTTCGTGTTTTGTGATACCTTAAGAAAATATTGTCATTGAGATTAGCAATTTCCATTTAATTGTTATTTGCGTTTCATGGTACCGCGAAGATGCTAAGTATTGTATCATAGTAACACAAAATTAGTACCTCAAACACAAATATAATAAATTGAAGAGTATGTAAATATTACTTTCAGGCTGCCGAACATACTATTGAGATGGCGCAGAATAGTTTTGTATCCAGTGCGACTTTTTTTCATATTTCTAGCTGATTTCTAAATAGGTACTCGCAACACCGATTCGCTGTTAAAAGCCATCATTCATTCTTCGGGGTTCGAAGCGTATGCACAGTGCAGTCATTACGGATGAATCCCAATACTTTCCCATGGATCTCTGGAATACATAATTGAAGAAGTAGTATTATTGTATTACCTTCAATATTCTTAAAATAAGACAAATAATTCGTACGCGTATATATCAATCGGTGACTAATTATCCATTGCAAGAGCAAATTGCAAGGTCAAGAACAAAAATTTATGCTGGAATTCAGAAACTCGTAAACGAATTCCACTATCTGCTTTACAAGCAGATACCATGTTACATGGATAATATATCTTTGATTGGGGATTTCATAACGGTTGCCCTCGAGAGTTGTAATATAAATATATAAACAAATCCTTCAACTTTGCACCGTATACCGGCTAGAAATGGAAAATGTTGAAAATAACTCTAGAGAGAAGCCACGACAATGAGTTGATGTTAACAGTCGACTGTTGTCAAAGGGATGAAAATGTTTTCTATGGAGTGGAGCAAATAATGCTATTGCTTTACGTTAAGAATATTGTAACCGGCTTATTAAAATTTTAGAAAATCATTAGTTAATCATTAATTAATCGGCTCATTAGTTTAGAAAATCGTAACATCAACTTTCGCAGCGAAAATTTTTGGTTGACCCCCCAGAGCAAAGACATACCCATGTCAAAAACGTAACAACGAAGTCGTTGTATATATGAAAATGATCAGAAAATTTTCGTGACGGTTATTCGACGTGTCATTTGATGGCAAATAGGTCTCCATAAAAAAGTATTCTACGTTAAAACATTGGTATGTAGTAATTAATAAGTAATGATAAATATAATTGCGACGTTCAGCTGGTACCAACTGATGGGGGTGTACCTTTACTCCTGTGCCTTAAAACCCTGGCGATCTACGTTGTAGGATCAGCATTAGTTCAGTAACAATCACCGCAAAATATCCACCATCTGCGTGCATCGACGGATTTCAACAGGTACACCAACCTGAAAATATCATATCAACACTTAGATTGCATAGGTAGTTTAAGATATAAACTTGAAGGTAGCCTAGATATTATCGCTAAAGAAAATTAATAGCACAAGTTTTACGTAGAATATCTTATATTTATAAAGATTTTCGAAGTTATAGTATAATTTAATGGCAAGAAAATGAAATGGGAACATGAGAAATAAACAGTACTCTTCGAACTCCTTATACGACTTAAATAAAAATATGAAAAAGTATCACTCATGCAGCCTGATTGAACGTACGAATTTTCGTAAATTATAGTTCTATATCAGTGTTAAACTGTTTGAAATTTTAGCTCTTTGAGCAAAAACAAATTGTTAACTGTAAACTTCATGGCGAACAAAACTTGTTTTAAATAATAATATTCAAACAAAGATTTTGGATTTATTAAGCGTTTCTATTAGGATTTTATTTATATTTATACTTTGACCTTTTTTTTCGTTAACCCAAAAAATATTGGTTTGCCACTTTAACGCTCTTTTCCACGGTGCCATTATTTGTTATATTTAGTGAGTCGGAAGGAGTTATAGCCGCTTCGTTGCCATAAAGTAGAAAAGACAAAAAAAAAAATTTTTAAATTAAATTACTCGATGAAAAAGGGTTTACAAAATAACCTCCATTTTATTTTGTATCCAGTTTTATTGGAAATTTGGTGTAGAATTTACCTCTGAATTTTATGAAACCTTATGAGGGTTCACCCTGTATACATACAGATATACGTTGCACAAGTGCAATGCAGTGTTCTCTTATATTATTCATTAAGATTAAAAAGGTGTCACTCTTTGTAAGATGTGACAAACTTCAGAATTTGACTTCAACAATTAATTTGCAATAAAAAGTTCTCAGAGTTTTTTTAACGCCATATTTTCGAGTATTTTTGATTTTAAGATTTTTTCGTGCATTCTACCTTGTGACTTCGAAACGGCCCTGAACCCCCTTAGATTCACACTCAAAATAATAAATGGGGGCACCTTTGAAAAGACCTTTAAATGTCCTATCAGAATATGGCCAAAAAGCAAATTCATTTAACAAAAAATTTTGGTGGAACAAAACTCGGTAATCACTAAGTCGGAAATATCTAGTATTTCCGGATTTACATCAAAATTTCATCAAAATCTGATGGAAACTATAGAATTTATTAGTTGCAATCATTAGCGGAAACGCGGAAACACAAACACATAGACATATAGAAGCGAAACCAAAGATCGTTCAAAATGATGTAAAACATAAAATGCCAGTGAACATTTTGATTTTAGAGGCAACAAATTTTTCATCTCCCGAAAGTGAAAACAATTCTTCCGCTATCTATACCAAGGTAGACACGGAAGCATATTTGGTTATACCTACTCGAAATCAAAGAACTTGAAAAAAAACTGTTACAAGAACTTTTTGTTGCAAATATGTAGTTGAATCAATTCCCGAAGTTTGTAACTTCAAGTTTGTGTTTATGCTCACCCTGTACATTTTATGTATTGGGCGAAATTCGAATAATAGCTTGTGAAAAAGAACCCTTGCTGTAATAACATCTACTCATAATGAGTTGAAAAATATCGGTGGAATGCTATTTAAATATAGTCAACATCCTGTCTTTCATGTAGGAAAGACACTAAACTCGTGCGCTAACCACACAATCTGAATGGTTAGAAGAAATGAAAAGCCTCTAACAGCCTTACTGTCCGTACAACTTATTATAAATTCTATATTTTCCATCAGATTTATGCAATTTTCAGGGAACTGTCGGTTAGATTGCAGATCAGTTTGATTATTCCCAAATTAATACTTCACGCTGCTCATGCGGAAACGTAAATTCAATCAAGCGTTATTTTCTTAATATGCCCTAGTCGTCTGATGACACTCATATTCGGAGGATAGTTGGGAGAAGTCAATTTGATAATTCCTTATCAATTGTAACATAATTCTATGATTGTTAGCAGCTGCGCGTGCACGATGGGCAATTGTAATAAGCTCAGCGGTAATGTTACAGGCGAGTTAAGCTGTAGCGCTCTATATACGGTTCTCATAGATCTGCGCCCAATCTGAAAATATACCGAAAAGGTAGTCCCAAGAATGGTCGGCGATATCACAAAACGCAGCTCAAGCCAAACACACAAAGAACAACCGCGCAGCTGAAGAACTTCGTGGTTCCTTTACGCCGTTGTTATGTTCGTGTGATGGAGCTCTCCACGAAGAGTATCAAATATTCCTCAAAAGAATGGTAGGGGTGCTCGCGGACAAATGGTCTCAACCATACTCCAAAATATGCTTTTGGGTCAGGGTGACGACCCAATTTTCAGTCATAAGGGCAATTAATCTACGGCTCAGAGGGGCGAGGAAAACGATAAGATGCCTAGGCTTAGAATATGGGGCTACTGCGGTACTTTTGACACAATATTGACACAATAGATTATTATAGAAAAACCAACAGGAAATGATGACACACCCTCAGATAACATAATATGTTAAAATTTTCTAGTAATAGCAAGTTATTATTGTTACCTATAAGAATCAGAAAAGCATATGTAGCATCTATCACTCTGCCTCTGAGCTCAGGTAATTATTCAATGCTTAAAGTTGATTGGTTCGATACACATAGACATCTAGCACGGTATAATTAGAGTAAACAAAAACGAACGGTAAGTAAGAATTTATAAATCTTTTTTCTTTCTTAATAAAAGAGCATAATCCGTTCAATATCCCTCCGATTCTTCGAAGGTAATCGAGCAAGGCCGTGAAGACTGGTGTGCAACCGCCAACTCAAGTTCCCGGGCGTCACATCGCCGAGGGATTATCTCGTCACGAACCGAAGGAAAGTAACAGATTAATATAGGATTAGTTACCCATATAGTGGATTAATGGGAGATCAAACTCCAGTATTACATACCTTGGGGTGAATAGTAAACCAGCAGGCTTTATAACATAGGATGAGGTAACCCTCATGAGTTCACTCGGAGGATGTGACGAAGAATTTTTCTTCCGAATCTATACGTTTGCAATAAAATCAGTATGATCATATTTTGAACATTATATATCCATAATAAGGACAAAAAAATGACTTTCTCACTACCAAATTTAGGGAAGCTGTTTGTTCGTGCAAGGAGTACAAAACTAATGTTTTTCTCCAAAATGAAAATGCCCCCTTGCTTTTTCATGTCTCATAGCTTGGTGAACAATGATCAGTCTGTGGTAGTTCCTTGACATGCCATAAACTGCAATAAGTGACAGTGGTGTATTTCTATGACATTTTCAGAGATTGTGTGGTTCATTACCCTATAAATTTCACTGTTGTCGGATCAATACCTGCCTGTGCGCATGAAAACGTGAAATTCCTAAAATAACAAAGATTTCTCGTGATCTAAGTGTTGAAATTCGTTCAAACTATGGGAATTGTTGGGTCTGTTTCGGGATGTTGACCGATGCATTTGGTTCATACAGATGAAACTCCGAGACTAGTGGACCGAATTCGATGGAAGTTGCGAGAGATTGTGTGGGTTAGCTCCTAGACGGTTCTTTATATGATCCATTGTAACCGGATTAATAGAAGCCTGTGCAAACGAGAATTTATTATAATTAATTAAGATTTCTCATTACCTGTCTGTTGGATTTTGTTCAATGTGTCTTGCATCACGATTGATTGATTAATAATTATTACGCATGCATAAAACGAAAGTTGGTGAACCCAGGGGAACTCCAAGACAAGTGCACAGGCTATTATTGATCACCGTTTCGGAGACTAAAGCGCTCAAAAACCAACAAGCAAGAAATGTATCCCAAAAATATATATATAAATCTTTTCTTGAGGAGTGATTGCAACATTACAACTTACTCAAATTTGAAATTCAAGTGAATCATTCGTTGCAGAATTTAGCTCTCTATAACTCATGAAATACATGTTTCTTCCCAATAGCTTAGTTTTAGCATAGAATAAATTTTAAAAACTTTGAAAGGATTACGAAAATGTACATGTTTTTTCACTACAGCTCTGCACACACTAGTATTTGGAATAGGCAAACCTGAGGTTTTACTACTCATATTGGTCTTAACAGCACAGGTAGACAGATCTCGGAACAACCCAACACTTAGTTTGTATAATTTGGTAGTTTAGAAAACGCTAATTTTTTACTGGTCTAGCTGCCAAAATTATCAACTTGGTAAGTCGAATGATTATTTCAAAAAACAAAAAACCAGTCATTCCGGTCATTTTCTACAACGCAGCATTATGCAATGGTCTATTTTCATTTAGGAAGGTCTAATGAACATCTTAGAACTAATTCCAGTAATTTATCTCTCAGTTAAATTCAGTGCCAAATTTCATCAAGTTTAAACCGGTCAGTTTTCAAAATGCAAGTAGGTAAGTGGTCTGGCGATATAAATCGTCCATCGGGACGGTATATAGAAGATTTTAGAGAAAATTCAAACCATTTATCTGTCAGTTAAATTCAGTGTAAAATTTTCGAATTTTGATCAAAATTTTCTAAAGGAAAGCAAGGAGTACGGACTGCCAGACCACCGGTTCACTATCCATGGCCATGAGAACTACAAATTTAATGGCTTCGTAGCTTTACGTTTTTCAGTTAAATACAGATGTTGTTGACCCTTGATCTATGTGTTCCTCAACTAAATCTATTTGTTCGTATATCAATAAGGAGCAGCTACTCGGTCCAGCCAAATGGGGGGGGGGAGAGGAAGAACAGAGGAGGATACTAGAAAAGAGACTGGCGAAAGCCCCAGAGCATGCTGGTTACTATAGCTGGCTATCTGATTCAGAAATAATAAACCATTATGTAATAATTTGCAGCGTTTTATTTTCGTTTCAGATCGTCCAGACGGTTTGGTTTCGTTTCTGTCTGTGTGTGGTCCACAGATTCTTTATCAGGCGAAACCACTTTAAATTACAGTCTGATTTTGAAGAAATGATCAGGGACTTTGCGAACCTGGTCATAGCTCAATCAATCGAATCTATGTTCACCTGCCGATCAAAGGTAGTCTGTGCACATGCGTGAACGTAAAGTCCCTATTACAATCAAAATTTCAACAGAATTCATTCGATATATTCTCAGAGATTGGGCGTCTTGAAGTGAATATGACTCTCTACGAATTTTATTGTTTACAAGTCAATGTTAGCACCAAACGTGAAAATTCTAAAATAAGCATACTTTTTTACTGTTCAACCGATTTCGATGAATTTCCCAGGAATTGTGCAGATTGAGGTCGACGGTCTCCTACAATGTCCTAAGTCACCACATATCAAAGGCAGCATTTGCAAATCTGCAAAGGTAAAATCCACTATTCACTTTGTTTCTATACTTCTACATTCAAGATAAGTATTATTATTAATCCATATCTTCCAAGTTGCTTAAAGTTATGGTTCTGAAAATCAATATCAAGTCTACATGATATGATGATGATGATATTTTAATTATTTTAAACCCTTTAGTTTAAGAGAAACGAATGCGGGAGATGCTAGAAGCAAACGTGAGACAAAAAACATGACAAAAAAAGTCTATGTACCTACTTAAAACTTAAAAGATTCGAGAAATACTTAAGTCTCATTATGTGATTGAAAAATTGATAAAAACTGCACTCAAAATTTGAAATCCGATATCTCTTTTTGAGTAGCAGGATATCATTTGGAATAAGTTATTGGTTATAAAATTGGTACTATTGGTACTCAAATTTCAAAACAATTTAATATAAATATAATTTACAATTCAAACAAAATTCGCTCATATGATCGTGCTACATGACTGAAACTTTTTTCTTGTATTCTTAGTAGTTCATCATCCAGTTATAATTATTATTCTTATCCCTTCGTTTTGTTCACACAACGAATGTTAACAAAATACCTAGTAAGATATAATCAGTAGGTAATAAATGAAATTATCAGTACGTTAATACCTGATGGCGGCATATCAACGATGACTGTTGAAGCAATAGGCCCAAATCATTTATTCCAGCGATGTAGGCATAACTCTGAGGATTATTCATATCTTAGCGCACTCATCATATTGTCATGACTCATGAGCATCCATGCAAATACTAGTAAATCCGTAAGCCTGCGGACGAAAATAAAATTAAAATCTGAGAAATATATGGCAAAACATTCCCAACGTATTGATAATATAACTATTGTAACTAATAAAATAACCATTTCATTATAATTGATTTATTATAACTGTGAAAGTATTTGAAAAAATAATAATAACACAATTTTTAATAATAGCATCTGTTATTATTCGACTAAGTTATTAATGTAAAACGGTTCATACAACTAATATTCAAACGAAATATTTCTATTGAGGCTCATTATGTTCATTTAATTTTCTATAATTTATTTGAAGACTTGATAGTCTGTAGATGCTGTTGGTGGAGGAGGAAAGGGGGAAAGGTTGGAGGTATCGCAATACCAGCCCACGCAACGAACATATGAATGAATGAAAAGAAATGAACCAAGAATTTTACGTGAAACAGTATAAAATACAGTATATATGTGAAACTACAGGGGACTTTCGCTCGACCTTCTAGCCGTTGAGAAAGTAACATGCCATACAAAATCTTCTTATGTTTTGATACTTGTAGCATTGCTTTTTATAGACGCCATTTCCATTTAATTAAAAGACATAAAAATTTGTATTTTTATGTGCCTACACTTTAAGCAATCTAAGGTCTTTGAGCAATCTAGGCAATCATTATTATCCTTATACATAAAATATATGCATATACATAATTATGCAACACATCAACAACGAAAAATCTGCCAAGATGGTGTGGGTAGTAAAGCTTCCTACCATATTGTAACATGAACGTGTAGAATTAGTTGATGAACAAAGTACTAGTCTTAATGATTGAATACAAAACAGAACAGTAATATAAGTGTGCGTATACATCTAAATATACTAAATAGGGTTATAATTTATTTTTGCGCATGCGGATGTACCTTAACACCAATCCAATTTCATTCGCTGTCGACAGGTATGGAATTGGTAGGATATTGTCTAGGTTTTTCCACACAACCCCTGAAAATTCTATCAAAATCGCTTCATTAGAGTGTCAACCAATATTAAATTTGAACATGTGCTATAGCTATTACTAAACCAATAGCGATACAATTGTTAGGGCATCATTCTGGAAAGTATACACAACTACCCCTCAAGTTTGATCAACATCGGACCAAAAGATTATGGGATATCGATGTTTTAAGAAATTCACTCCTGTGCATGCCCACGGGCTACTAGGTATTAATCCAAAGACAATGAAAGATGAAGGGGATCGTTTAGGAACTGACCCGCACAATCCCCGAAGATTTCATAAAAATCGGTCCTTTAGCTTTGAAGTTTTGCCTGTGTCAATCAATTTTAGTTTTGCGCATGCGCAATAATTACTAAGCAACTAACCGCAATATGTGATATAATTCATAGGGCATCTCCCTGAAACATGTACCCACCTGCCACCCAAGTTTGAACGAAATCGGACCAATAGATGAAGAGAAATCGACCATTATAAGAAATTCACATTTCCGCATACGCAAAGGCTATTGATCCAAAGGCGATGGAAGTCATAGGGGACGTTCTAGGAGGTAAACCGTACAATCTCTGAAAAATTCGTCGAAATGAAATGAAATTAAAATGTATCTTATTTCTGAAAATATGACAAAACAATTCACCTACAATAAATTAAAGAAATATAGTCTCCCTAATGGGTGATATACGCGACAGGGAAAGCGAGTTGTAGCAATGAGCCTCTGGGTTCTTAAATATTATAGTTTTTTAAATTCTTAATACGTAAATGATTATATCACGTTGAAGAAATAAATAAAGTGTCATTACATAAGTATAAATATTACAATCTAGATTATTAGAGTATTAATAATCATTATCTTGTGTTTTGAGAAACCAATTTTTCAAAATTTCATGCGCTTGATTAGGTTGATCTATTAACTTATTTTTAACGATAGAAGGCAGATTGTTAAATACTCTGATTTCAGCTAAAAAATATGAGCTGAAAGAGGCAGTTGTGTGCACATGTGGTAGATAAAATTTGCCTTGCGATTGAAGCCTTGTTTTTATTTCACGAATGGGATACGTAAACTTCTTCTCTTTCAGAACTTGTTTTACATTATTGAGATCTATAAGATAACATAATTTTAAAATTTGAGTTTACGAAACAGTGGACCAGTGTGTTCCAAGAATTTACTTTTCGTAATAACTTGAATTAGAATCTTCTGCCAAATATATACTGGATTTGAGGTTTTAATTTAAGATTTAAGGATTTAATCGGACTAAAACGGTATAGTTTTGAGTGTGACAAGGACTTACCACAGACAGACAAGGAAGACACTGAAATTGATCAGCTGGCTCTGAAAACGCAAAAATCAAATGTTGATTTTGGAGGGCAAACAGTTTTAAGCTTCTCGCACAAACACGAGCTCCCCTTCTTCGGTTGTGACAAAGCAAAAAATGTTAAGAAAATTAAAGGTAAATTTCGCAAGAAAAATCATCAGCAACATTTGAAATTTAAAGACTCAATGCATACAGTTCAGCATTATTCAGAATGGACTTAAGGTCCATGAAGACCTGTGAAGTTAGGTTATAAATTACGTGTTTCTCTCGTTTTAACATGGTCTGAGTCTGCCGCAAACATATTATTGCTTTCACAAATTTCAAAAAATGGCCAGGTATACTGTTTTCTGAAATTACTAGTTCTACAAGACTAATAGAGTCCAACATTGAAACCTATTCTTAAAATAACAACAGTAGTACTCAGTTAGTATTCAACTGCATATAGCTTTTAGTCGAAGGTACGTGCATATAGCCACTTCGTAAAGATAATTGCCACAATACATTGAACACCCGTTTTTTTCCATTGAAACCAGAACAAAGTGTGTTTTCTCACGATGAAAGAGAAGGGGTGAAGTATTGGTACTGATGCCGCGAGGGTCAGAACGGACTGGCAGAGCGAATCAATTGACCGGTTGGAAATATATCACTTTATGCGGTTACGTCAGGCTAAGACCCCCCGCCCGACCCGAGTTCGACTGCAGCAAAGCTAAAACGACGGTATTACAACGGGCTGCAACTCTGTACTCGGTCTCACGTAAAGAAAAAATGGAGCTTTTGAAATTATTGTCGAGAGGGCTTCGTGAAGTAACAGAACCGCTTGGAAACGGCTTTGAAAAAAGTTCCAGAAGGACTTTTTTGCAGAAGATTGGGGAGTTGAAGTTGGAGAGGCCAATTTCGACTGTGTCTTCCAAGTTTTCTAGGATCATGATGGCTCTAGCTGTCCGTTGAGTTTGGAAATCTGTCGTACGGATCCAAGACTTGGGAGTCATGCACCATGAAAAACAGTGCGGTTACGTTAGATCAGTAATGAGAAAAGGTAACGGCTGTTTAACCCTCAAATGGTGCTTCAAAATGCAATACGCACACGTTGACTTTGTCTCGAAGCCTTTTGAAATAAAGTTACAGTACCATCCAATGTTTTTTTTTTTTTTTTTTTTTTTTTTTTTTTTTTTAATGCACCCTTTATGACAAATGGGAAAATTTAACGAATCGCATGATGAAGAGCGGAAATGTTGAATATTTGCCATCTTTCTGGAGATTTTTCCTATATCAACGAAGTAATAGTAGCCCTTGCACCTCCAGTTAGTGGTGTCTACTTTAGCTCTACCGGACGAAATTAAAAAAAAAAAACACATGGAACATGCTTTGGATATAAACTGAAAGACTATGTGGGGGAAATTAAGAACCAATAAATTTTTTATTCCCGTATCCCGTCAGGAGTAATGACCATAAAAGGTTGGTTTAACTTAAATTGCCCGAGTAGTTTTTTGTGCAAAGTTTTTTTGGCGTTTGGACTATGCCGTCAAATTCAATGCAAAGAAGTGTCTAATGTCACGGTTGGATGTATCTGACTGATATAGAAAGATACAAGGAGAGTTCGTTTACAATCAATGGTGGTTTCAATTGCACAACTATTGCACATCTTCATGTGCTGTAGAAATAGGCTTTACAGTCATTTCTTTTTGAGATTTTATTTTGCTATGGCACATAAACTAAAAAAACGTCACGGAAAATTGCTCACGAAAATATTTTGATGATATCCACTTACAACCGAGTCGTTGCTAGGGAAATATTACTTCGTCGTTTTTCATCCCACAAAATCCGTTGACCATTCGTTCGAAAGCTCTCAATTTATCCAACCCTATAATGTTAACTACTCCGAAGTGCGTGGCCAACAAGCTGAGTTATGAGCAAGGTTATTTGAATAATTGTGTACACTCAGGTGATCATTCTCAATAATTGATATTGTGAACATGATTGCCACCGCTTGTTAATTTCTGATGATTTCATTGAGCTGGTGTTTCGATGATTTGATTCATAGCAGGTGATCCAAATATTGCGAGAACGGTTTGATTTGTGAAGCGGTGGCTAAATCATTTCAATAGGTAATTTCTATACTTTACACTCTAGGAAGCTGTAATTTGGTATGTAGAATCTTTAGGACATTTACTTGACGATGCCCAGGGTTCGGATCAGATGAGTGGCTCTTAAAGCTAATTTCTATGTTTTACACTCTAGGAAGATGTAATTTCGTATGTAGTCTCTTTAGCATATTTACGTGACGATGCCCAGGGTCCGGATCCGCTGAGTGGCTCTTAGAGCTTGCATACGAGTCTGCAACACATACTTGTCTTCAACTAAAGACGTAAAATGTCCCAATGTGTTGCAGACTCGAATGCAAGCGGTTTCAGAATGGTCTAAAATGTAAAATGCGAGAGGAAATTTTACCGCTGTAAGAAAACAACAACCGTTTGATTTTTTTGGAGACTAACATTTTTCGGCGAAAACAATGGTTCCCCCATGGGAGCAATTTACGAGATCAAATTAAGCATCTAGATACCAATGATTCACTAGTAGGTACTTCCGCATAGACAATAGTTAATAAACTTGATTTCGAAAAGTTAGAATAAATCCATTGGAACTACATCACCTGATTTTTATTAAACTTTAATGGTTAATGGGCTCAGTTTAAAGTTTTAGCTACATAGGATAAATAGTATAGAAATTAGGAACCTCGACAGATTGGGGTGGTTCCGTTATATGAAATTCTATTCAACCTGTCTCATAGAGGCTTTGTTCAGCCTTTAATTTCAGCTTCATAAATTAGTTACCATAGAAATCAGCTTATTTAGAAGCCAATCAACTGATCACAGTACCTTTTCGCATTATTTGTTTATCATGGTTACTTAGCAATATTAGTTTATAACGTAGCGTAATAAATCAAGCTTTCCTTGACAATACAGTGGCATAGGGATCTTGAGATGTGATAAATGAGAGCATTCCAAATGTGGCAAACGGTTTTCCTGCTTTGAGAGCTAAGGGAGTTACACTTCCCTAGCAACGCATTGGTTGTATGTGAAAATCAATAGAAAAGATGTCGGCTCGCGCTGAATATCGCTTAATTTTCGAACACAAAACCCACCGGAAAAAATTATGTATGTTAAAACGATTTACCAATATATACTTTTTATCTTCCAATGACACTTCCTATGATCCACGTTTCGAATTTCAGCCGGAAGAGCGTTCATAAACTTGACACCCCAATAATTTGTCCCATTTTGACAGCATTTGAGTCTACATCTTCTTTGAGACCAACAAAATTGCGTCTCTCGTATCGTAAGCATGAGTTTCACTTGTAGAGGAGTATAAGTTTTATTATTATAATTATAATTATTTGTTATTATTATTATCAGTTTAATATTTATTGCTTAGTTTTTGCTGAACATTTAATGAGAAACACTGGTGTGCTGCATTTTCCAACCAATGAGGAACAATGTTCCACCCAATTCGATTTCGGATCAACCCAAGTACCGCAACCAAACTTTTTGACTGATGTATTTTCGAACCCTAAATTCGTCAGATCCCTAGTGGTAGAACATATTTTTTCCGTATTTAGAGCCAATCTATTCGCTAAGAACTATGACATCACTTTTTTATGATCTTTCATGATTTAAAAGAGCTGACAGAATAGAATCTCAACTACTTATCAACGAAGTGTCATCAACAAATAAAATTATCTTGTCCGTAATAGAATAGCATCAATCATTAATGATAATAAGAAAACGCAATGGACCTAAAACTGAGCGTTGCGGAAGACCTATGCTATTGATGAGGGAATCTGATCTAGTCTGCTGGTGAAATACAGCCCGAGGACGATTCTCCATATCGGTAGCCATCATGGTTACTGCTCTCTTACTGAAACCATATTTTTCCAGTTTATCTAACATTGAGTCATGCGAGACGCAGTAAACGCTTTACTGACGTCATAAAATGACGTCAAAGAATAAAACTTGTCTTCAAAACCCTGTAAAATTTGTCCAGCGTAATCGGCTCGTGCGTCAACAGTACATCTTCCTCTCTTAAAACCGTACTGAGCATTATGAAACAGGTTTTTACAATCGAAAAACTCAGAGATTTGTTCTTTTAAAATATTTTCTAAAATATTTGAAAATAGAGGTAACTTTGAGATGGGTCTGTGGTTTGCAACCTTGCTTCTGTCTCCTTTCTTGAGTAGTCGAGTAGTTAGTTGTTAGTTAGTATAGTGAGTTCTAGAGTAGTTACTAAAGCCACTTTTAGCGGACCAGGGAATATTACCCTGTCGATGGTCTCGTTTATAAGAAAATTTAGTTGAAGAAGAATAATTTCAATAATATTTTTCAGGACTTTAAGATTATGAGAGAGTTTTGACATGTATGTACATGTACACAAAGTGATGCCATATATGTACATCAGTTCCCAAGTTATTTTTCGAAGAATACGCATGGTTCATAACTGTCGATTCATCAACTTCTCTAAATTCAAAAAACAATACCTCAGGGACGGACAAGTTTAGAGGATTATCAAGCAACGGGGAATAGAATTAACTTCATCTTCCTCAACTCACTGAATTCCTTTAAACTTATTTCGGGTTATGCTTGGAAATTTTTCTTTTGCTCCCTATTCATTTCGATGGTTTGATGTTTTTTGAAGTCTTGAATCGATTTAAACGTCTTTCAGAGCAATTCCCGACGATACTAATTTTTTACCATTTTTTGGGGGAGGAATGGGAGGCGCTGTATCGGTTGGATTAACGCTGTTCAAATTTTAATCTCTATTCTTACTAAAAATATTGCCCAAGTCGGTAATTAAGGTTGTAAATTACGTATGTATATTTCCGTATTTAGACGTTAGTTTTTCGGTTTTTGGCAATAACACGCAATGTTAGTAGTAGCAGTAGTGTCTTATCGTCCACACGTTTTACGTCCAATGTAAACTTAGGTATGTACTATATTATTAGTTTCTGCAACATATTTTTTCACATAAAAGTAGATTCACTTTTTTCAAACTTCGTGAGGAATCTGATCTGCGGACCGACTAGTTTCACTATGTACCTAACTACTATTTTTCCCTCATTTTACTTTTTCTTCTTGGGGTCGTCGCGACCCACCTGGAACCTCTACGAGACCCACCAGTTGGAAATCACAGGGTGAACAGGAATGAATTCTTCTCAATACGCTGAACAGGATGGAACCGAAATTTTATTTGTCTCTTAATGTCTCAGAGAGACTCTCTGTACAATTTCAGCTTCCTTCGGTGAACAGGAGAGACTTTGCTTATTCAGCTGATCAAGATTTCTATTGAGGCTCTCTATGAAATTTCTACTTCTTAGGGTGGACAAGTGAGAATTTAGCTCATTTGCCACTATAGGCAATCAAACAGAAAGCTTCAACCAACTTAGTTTGTAAACGTACGAGTATTTGAAGGAGGAAATTTGACCCTCTCAGGCAGGTTGAAAGTGATTAAAGTCTGCGGAATCGTCTTGATCAGATAAGTAAGGCTAATTACAGTCCTATTCGCCTAACAATGCTGAAATTTTCAGAAAAAAGCCACATTGTGGCAGTTGGATTATAATTACAGTCTCCGGAACCACCCTGCTCAGCTAAATCAGCTCGAATTTCAATTTCTTTCCGAATCGCTCTACGACTCTGTAACAACGAGAGGTGGTGGAAAGAGAGTAGCTAAAAGGGGAGAGGCGATTTGCCAGCTACACTCAGAGAATATCCTGGACGCTAATAGCCCAAGAGCTTACCCTTAGATGCAACATTCACAAGAATCGAGAGGGAGGAAATACTCTTGCCATCGCAGCCCTAACATCCAAAATAGAGCCTCTCTAGAACAGATGAATATAATTACAGCCTACGAATCGCCCTGATCAGCTATTTGATCACTGAGGTTAGTTACATTTCTAATAGCTCTACGACGCTGAAATATTATATAGAGCCCCTCTGGGACAAGCAGAAAGTAATTATCTGCTGAACCACCCATATCAGCTAACAGATTTGCAAGGTTAATTTCAATCCTACCTACCCTACGATGCTTAAATTCGGATAGGAGCTTTTCTGAGGCAGATAGAACATCTGAGGAACCCCCCCCCCCCCCCCCCCCATATCAGCTAAATGAGTACTGAGTTTAATTTCTTCAAAAAACCACCTTAAAGGGCCACTTTCACCACACATAAAAAAACGTGAACTCGGTTTATCAGGATCCAACTTCAATGTAAACCATGGATTGATCTCAGTTTCAATAGATTTTGGTTTCACCAAGTTGAACTGAGTTCCTAGGAACAAGTTTTTTAACATGTAATCATGTTTTAGCGATGGATCCCCCGCCGAAAAGTGAGATGAAAGTAGCGCCAATAATAATTGTGATGATTTCCGCTTACAACCGAGTCGTTGCTAGGGATATGATACTTCGTCGTTTTTCATCCCACAAAATTCGTTGACCATTCGTTCGAAAGCTCTCGATTTATCCAACCACACTATATTAACTACTGCGAAGTGCGTGGCCAACAAGCTGAGTTATGAGCATGGTTATATGAATTTGTTTACACACAGGTGATCATTCTCAATTATTGATATTGTGAACATGATTGCAACCGCTTGTTAATTTCTATAATAAAGTGAGAGCGAGGAGCTAAAACATGATTCCATGTTTTTTACATTTTAGCAGTCAGGCTCAAAGTAATAACATCCGGGGGGGTCCAGGGGGCGAGGCCCGGAGGGCCGAGTTTTTTCTGAACTCGTATCATAGATTCCATTCTATACAATTATATACAAATCTAATGGTGTCTCTCTGCGTGTGTGCTACTCAATCACGTAAAAACAACAGGACCCATTGAGCAGAAATTGTACATGGACATTCTTAGACTCCCTGGTTTAGCACATAGGCAACATTACAGTCCTCCAGACCCTTTCCTTCATCGATAACTTGGCTTTTCCTAAAGACGTTTCCCGGGTATATAATTTTCTAATTTTATTGAGGAAAAACATGACAAGCGTCGAACTTTTTACGGTGGGTTGAGCTGATCAGTTTTCATTCGTTAAGTTAGATGTTCAAAAATTGATAATCAAAACGCCTTATTAACCCTAGAACACACCAATAGTTATTACAACTGATTCTACGTCACTGGGGTGCATGACATCCCAGCACTTGAATATCGTTAAAAAATAGTCAAATTAGTTTTTTTTTTTTTTTTTTTTTTTTTTTTTTTTTTTAACTTAAAAATCAATAGAAGGGTTCCAGGTAATGACGAAAAATGTGAAATAACTCTTCAAAAACAAAATTATAATTGAATACTTTTTTTACCTTTGCATCTCTAAAAAAACATAATTTTTTAAGCCTTTTTATTAGTTTCTACCAACAAAAATGAATAAACACTAAACGCTAAAGAATCAACATTAAACCGATCGGCTAGATGCGTTTTTAATTTTTCGAATTTCAGCCACCTTTTAGTGTCATAGGCGCCGTTTGATCGGAGATCTGCCTTGAACTTCCATGGTGAAATTCAATATTGCGAACAATCTGCGTTCAATAGTCAAACCGCTTCTTTAACTTGGTTCAAAAATTTGGTGAAACCGGCCCTAAGACGCTGACGTGTTTCAGCAACGCCCCGGGTACCAGCGAGTGTCCAACACAATATTGCACATTTCTCTTGCACCGACTTTCTCTAACGTTCGGATGTTTCCCAAGACGCGAAAAACGCGAACAAAAAAGGTTAACGCGGGCCATCCACGAACCATAACGCTCAAATCGGCCGAGGGGAAGAAGAAAATTGTTCGTTTATCTGGACGCTCAGCGGCTCAGCGTTAATTTCTGCGCTCCAACGCCCCGTTCCGAGCCATTCGCTTGCACTTTGGGGAGACATTCCGTTCCCGGAGTCTGTTTCAACAGCGGGGTTCTGACTTGGGGGCCTCCGAATCTCCACAAAACGGCCGACGAAAATCTGGAAGTGCCCGAGTTACCAACATTTCATTAGTCTAATCGACCTGAACGGTGGTCCTAGTTATGCCACTTAGACCCGCAACTGTCAGTTAACAGAAAATGGTCTAATTGTTGTACCGTAGCTGTGTGCATTTTCGAATGATTACGCACCTACCTACTGCATTTTCATGAAACATTCCATACGGTCAATTCAATTTCAATTTCGATTATTAGAAATAATATGATACGAGGAATATTTAAGATTACTACATTCACACCAATTGATTACTAGCCGGTTACCCATGCATTGCACAGACCCAGATCTACGGGTCATTTTTACCGTGTCATTTTATCCAAATGTACCTTGTCATTTTTACCCAGCAGTCCCCAAAAGGCTTCAATTCAAATTTCAGCAATCAAGATCCAAGTTGTACCTAATTAATAAGTCATTAATTTGTAATTAATAACCAATTACCTAATTAATTAATTTGTAATGAAAAAGTTGACGCATTCGCCAAAAGAGGAGCTACACAAGGAACTCCGAGTTTGGTTAGGATCCCTACAGAAGATTTTTATCGTTTGATTGAAGATCATCACCGAGAAATGGAAAATTCTATAAAACGGCAGTACCATTGCCTCTTCGGAGGTCACGGTTTGTGGGCGTGTCGTCGAACCGTCGATAAATAAAGACGATTCGTCGCGTACGCAGTAACCATGGCCTATGTACCTCATATAATCACAGATTTTTAAATGACCAAGCTTCAGCTATATGCGAAGAGTGCTAAGAAGAAGAGGTTACATTAGAACATACGATTATGATGTGTTCAACATTCTCCACGCCTCGTAAAATACTGTTCGACGACTTAGCTCCGCAACTCGATTCCCCATTCTGCAACAACGATATAAGAACCAACTCGGCATTCCACAGTCTCCATGAATTTATAGTTGAAATAAACAAAGACATTTAAACCTGTAAATAGAACTTGTAAATATTATGTTAAGTATGGCTTTATATACATTGTAAAATGCCAATAAATACATTTAAAAAAAAAACTAAGCGTCCCCTCAATATAAACAAATCAATATAACCTTAGTTACGTTGAAACTATTCCCGATCAATATTGCTGCAGTTAACCCTAAAACACTCGCCACTGGGGTGTCGGCTACCCCTACCCGATTTCAAACTTATGCTGCTTGAAGAAAACATAACCCTGCGAGATCTAGCGGCCATATAAAAACTATCAGGATCCCAGCTTACCGAAACGGCCTCCTGACTAATCAGTAACAGTTTTGATTCCGAATAGGTCACATCAGAAGAGCGTGTGGGGTGTCCGACACCCCACTGGTGTGTTAACGTGACTCTAAGTTTGAAAGTGTTCCTTCCCGTTTACGACGGTTAAGGAACTCGGTGAACGCATTTATATAGAAAATTTAATTTTAAATCGAAAGTTACTGATATAAATTTTCGTTTGAAGCGTTTCGTGAAGAAATTAGCTTCTTTTTAGTTAAACTATCTATCATCTACCTCCACTCTCTACTGCCTAAACGTCGACGTGACCCATCAGCGACATAGGTAGTGTTCTATTCTTTCCCTAGTTTTCAAATTGTCGTCAATGGTGAAGTCGAGTTACGCAGTATTGTTTTTCAGGGATGCAAAGGTAAAAAAAAAATATAGTATTTAATTATAATTTTGTTTTTGAAGGTTTATTTTACATTTTTCCTCATTAGCTGGAACTCTTCTATTGATTTTCAAGCGTTTTTATGAAGAAAAAAAACTCATTTGAGTATTTTTTAACGATATCCAAGTGTTGGGATGTCAAGCACCCTAGCGGTGTAGAATCAGTTGTAAGAACTATTGGTGTGTTCTTGGGTAAATAAAGCGTTTTGATTATCAATTTTGGAACATCTAACTTAAAGAATGAAAACTGTTCAGCTCAACACCGTAAAAAGTTCGACGCATGTCATCTTTTTCATTAATTACAAAATTATATACTCGGGCGACGTCGTTAGAGAAAGCCAAGTTCTCGATGAAGGAGTTGGTCTGGAGGGCTGTAATATACCCTATGTGCTAACAAGGGAGCCTAAGAATATCTATGTACAATTTTAGTTCAATGGGTCCAGTAGTTTTTACGTGATTGAGTAACACACACACCAGACACCATTAGATTTTTATATAATACTATAGATTGGATCAGCAATGATGAGCCTCTTGCATCATTGCTGAATTTTTGAACCATTGCAATGTCGAAATTGAGCACTATTTCTAAACTCCGATATGCTGGAAAAAACAATCTTCAGATTGGTGTTCAGCACACTCAAGAGCCCCTGAATTAGATATTGAGTTCCCTATCACATAACGTGACTTTTTTGTAATCCTGTGCTATCATGGACAAGACGAATCAATTATATTTAGTTTTTATAATTAGGAGAAAATAAATTGCCTGTACCGTGAACCAGGGTGATTTTAATTTTTTTATTATTTTTTTATACTTTTTTATTTTTATTTTTTTTATGGAACATGTTTTTACCATCATAACCCGGTTGAAAATGAGGCAAAATTACCGTTACGTGATTCAGTGTGTTATGCTCCTATTTTCTGATAATTATAGCTTACAACCGAATCGTTGCTACGGAACTGTACCCTAGGCATTTATCATCGTACAAAAATCCTACGCTCTCGATTCCCCTAACCGTATTATGTTAACCACTGCGCAGTGCGTGGCCAACAATCTGAGGTATGAGCGTGGTTTTCTGAATAACTGTTGTGATCCTTTTCAGTTAATTTTGTAAACATTATTGCAACCACTATTAGACTGGAAAATACTTGGAAGTTTAAATGTGATATTCCATGTTTTGTCAAGATTTAGCGCTTTTTTTTCTTTTTTGTTCTCCGGATTTGAACCGAAAGCGGTGGGAATTTTAATTCGCGCCAAGTTCCCCGGTCAGTGGACAAGGGCATATCATATTTTTGACGTTTAAAAAACGCCCTTCGACGCCACCGAGGCGTGAAACAAGCCCGTTAAGGAGTCCCAGCGCAGCATAAACCTGACGAAATTCATCCTTGGTGCCCTCCGAGCGGTAATTTTATGTTTAGTTCCATGTTCGATAGAAAATCCCCTTTAAGGGCGACACGGGGACTCGCTGCCGAAGAAAAAGAACCGCCGTGAAATTCAAGATCGTACGTTGGAAATGAAGAAACGGAAAGACTCCGGACGGCTGATAGGTGGAACGGCGGACTGAGGGGCGTCAAGTGCCCGGGGTGAAGGACCCTTTTCACTCCTGTCGTCTATTTTCGACACTAACCTCACGTTTCCTTCTTAAGATTCCACAACTCACTGCTCGAGTACTAAAGTAACCCAAAACTGATAAAGATAGACTAAATTCTGAAAAAACTTCCATTCATGCAGCATGATCATAAATATGACGGCGGAGTTATGGACCTCCGAGTCCAGAATCGGCCCCCTCAGTAGGTTGACGTTTTATCTGGACCAGACAAGGACCAGTCTCTGTTGTACTTGGGAGCCGCTGAGCTCAACTACGAACTGTAATATCTGATTTGTGATATATTTTTGTACAATCTAGTCATAGTTTTATTTCACTTTGGCGATTATATATAGTAACATATATTTAGTTATTAGCCTCGTCTAGATCTAGTCTTAGTTGTATTATTTTATTTTTGAGGTTTTTTTTATCCGCTCTAGGAGCTAAACAGTGGTCATCACTGTACCCCTCATTTTGTCCTATTCCAATTTGCCATTGGAGTCCGTGATGGCACTCCGTTTGGTGGTGGAGGGTAGCATGGCCCCCCTTGGAATCGTGCCACTTGCAGTGTCACTTTGGACACCTTGTTCAAAGCCACTAATGACCCTTATGGTGGAGGTGCGGCTTAAGCCACTAAATGAAAGAAAAAAAATTAAATGAAATGACGGCGGAGTTTTATATACCTACAAAGTGCTCCAAGAGTAAACCCCCTCTCCCCCTCCTATATTTTTCCCACAACTTTTGAGATTTCGAAGCGCAACTTGGGGGAGCGTTTTTGAGGTGCCTGGTACTTAGTTTTAAGCAATTAAAAATCAGAAGAAAAAAAATCAAAAAATTGTTGGGGAGAAGTATTGGGTACGGAAAAAAATTTCTATAAAAACAGAAAACCTCAATTCCATAGAGGGCTTGTTGCTATGCACCTTCAGAGTTTGGTTTATTATTGCAGAGAGATTTTGGTTTGTTATTTCCAATAATAAGCCTATGTGATCGTGTAGCAAAAAATTTTTATAACCCCGCCTCAAACTTTGTCACTTTACGTTTCAAGGTGCGTAGAATCCAAATTTTAAATGTTCGCCGTCCGGGCCATAAAAGGCCTATGAATTGAATTAAAAAAAACCCGTTCTTTCGCACATAGAGTCCATTTGGGGTCTTGTTGGTCCTATCGATAACCATCCCGATCGCTTTACTCGCATAGATGCTATGGGCCAAAAACGGGCGAAAAAGTGTCTTTTTCGAGGCTTTGAGTGTTAGACTTACGCACGTACGCACGCCTGGCACTCTTGGCAGGGGGTCATGGTTGGTGGTGGGGGGGGAGGGGGGGTGAGCGGGGGTGGAGTGAGAGGTGGCGCCGCGGCACCTCGTGGTCGTGTCTGGGGTTACCAGGGGCGTATCAGAGGGGTGTAGGAGAATGGATATTTATTACTTTTACGTGTTATACCCATATAATACACCGCAGCACCATGAGGTGGGTACGGTGTTCCTTCGAGGCATGAATATATGTTTTTTTCTAGGTCATATTTGTGTGTTAATACCAATGCTTTTCCTACGCATATTTAATAACATATCCTCTCGACTTTTCGTACGTACTTAGATAATGATATTATTAAGGCTATAACTATTTGAATAGATAGGAGCTCAAATCGAGAAATATAAACATGCGTATATAATAGTATATACGTATTATAGAAGTATATACGAGTATATACTCGTACGTATTATATTCGTAATTATAAAAGTATAGGTTGTGGCAACTCGAAATAGGACACGCCGAAGAGTTTGGACGGGCCTTATGACGTACACAAGCCAACTAAAACTACGATCATACTCAAATGAAAAAATAATAAACCTTTGTGAAATAATTTGCAGCGTTTTTCTGTTTCAAACAGGGGGTCTTTGTTAGCTTTCGCCTAGCGATCATGTCACGAGTATTCCATTTCCATCTAAGATTCGTTTCTCCTGGGTTTTCTTCTGTGTCTGTGCCATTCCAGTTTTTGCCTAACTTGAAATTCATCTTTCACGTATTTGTCTTTAAATTCAAAGTGCCTTTCGAACCACTTTAGTTGTTATTTTATTTCTGGTATTTTCGGTTTTCTTCTATTAATTTTTCTGTTATACTTTTCAATCACTCATGACTTTGACTTATTCAAGTCAAACTGAACGGGACGGTTTCCCTCATGGACAACGATTCAGGCAGAAAGACTCGAGTGTAAGACTCGAAATGGCGAGTTGTAAATATCAAAAACTGGCATGTAAGATAATGCTCGTCTGTTGAGTGGCGCCTGCTAACATTGGTGATTTCACTTGAACTATTTCAATTTGGGAAATAGCCGACCGGTAGAACTTCTGTAGCAGTGCCATGACTGTCAGTGTCAGCGGAGAATTAACATTGATTTGGCCGGGGAGAGTTGATCGTCCTTCCGGCCCCCTCTTAAGGAGATATTTGGGTCAGCCTTGCATTTCCAGAAAAATAGAAAATTCCAGTCCCTGGAAGCTGCTTTCCCAAAGTGTAGGAGTGTGCAATCGGTACAAAGTGAATGAGATAATTTGTCGTTTTACTGACATGGTTTATTCATTGAACTAACAGATCTCTGTCATTCAATTGGATAAAGGAATAGACTGTTTATAATAAAAGTCAAAAGATAATGAGTGAATATTTTGAAACATGCAGCACCCGGTTTTGCAGGGTCCCCGGTTTTCACCATTAACCAATTATACCTAAAATCTGCACTCTGCTTCTTTCATAAGCACCCTGATTTTTTCAACTACCCTCGTACTTCGACATATATCACTCGCCCAACTACTCAAGCCACCATACCGGTCCCTCCCACCCGCTTATGGTCCACATCCCGTCATGTTTATTATGGTTTCCCCTACATTCTTAGAGTTTTACCCAATTATCTCCAGAAACCGGGAGAGCACTCTCGCTTAAACTATAAGAAAAAAATTTTCTCTTGGCTCATCTCATTGGGGCCAGACAATTGCAAAAACATTATGTGCAGTATCTATACATAGAAGAGTAATTTAGGTTTTGTAAGTTTTACTATCTGTATTTGTATGCATATGTATTGTTATTAAATTTATTGTGTGAATTTGAATTATTTGCGTGTTCACGTGTTGGATTGTGTATTTACTACTTAAAATGTCTACTCCCCCACACCGCACAGAGCCTGTCTCTTGGTGTTGGGGTAATTCCGTACATCCTCCACTTAGATTATTGAAGACACTTATTTTTGTTTTACACGCCACAATGTTCATTCTTGTTTATTTTGTCTTACGCTGGAATAAATCTTTCTTTCATTCATTCATTCATTCATTCAAACTGATGGAACAAGGATTTATCTTACTCTCGACTGGTGCAAATTCTGGCCTCGTGGTTACTAAGGAGTTTTTTTGCTCTCCTGTATAATTTAGTAAATTAATGTAACATAGACCCATATTCTAGTCTCCGACGTACAATGTACACAAATTATATCGTTTAGAACGAATTCCTTCGTTACTTTGCCTATAAACTCGGCATACCTTCGCACGAGGTGAATTATGAATCTATTATGAAGATGTGCAACCTGATTCCCCTGGAGAGACGGCGGTGTATAGCGGATGTCACCCTTTTCCACAAGTTGATGAACAACCAGATCTCAACTCTTTAATTCTTTAATTCTTTCAATATTTCCTTTTTTTATATATCAATTTGTAACCATTTTTTCCTCTGTTATATATTCTAAATTTAATAGTCTTCAATGTAATTAGGCGCAGCCCGTATTGTAAAATAAATAAATAAATAAATATTTGGCCTAGGACTTCAATTGATTTGAGAATATTAGCGCCTTATCCGTATAACCTACAAACCAGTAATAAGATATCGCGATGATCACGATCCCAATTCGAGAAGATAGATTGACAAACTAGTGTCTATTCACAGGATGAAGGCTCTCATCACAATGAAAACCACATTCTCCGGAGAGTAATCCGTATCTAACTCAAAGACCTGTAACATCTAAAGACATCGGAAAGCAGGTCCCCATTGAGAAGGGAGGCATCTGGCGCCGAAAAGAAAAAAAAGGCACGCAAAAAAGCGCATAGAACTGAGGAAAATGGCGTTGGGAGGCTGAACTGCAAGAAAAGGACGGCAGTCCTTCGGATTAAGGAGTTTCCCAATGTTTTTTCCCGACCCCGCACAACTGCGGTTGGCGCAAGCGACTCATTCAGACCGTCGGAATCGAGGGGCGACTGGAAACAAGGATTTTGTTCTTTACCGTCTTTTTGTTGGGGATTCGGACGGCTCAGGGTCAGACTGACGGGGTTTTTTCCAGCGAAAGAAAAAACCCTGGAGTCACGATCTGGATGGGTAGTGGGACGTGGGACGAGCGGCCCCTATGGATATTTCCACTATGTCAATCTTGGGTGAATTGGCATGTTTTCAATGTCAGGCCAGGACACACCACATTTTCCGAACAGAGGTTTTTTGTATGGTAGAGTCAGTAGGTATTTGGAGAAAATGTGTGCTACTAGGAATGTTTCAGCAGAAAAAACATAATGACGATCTAACTAGGAAATGGGACGACAGCCCTCTATGGTTATTTCTAACTTGTCAATCTTGGATTGATTGGCAGGTCTTCTATCTCAGGCCAGAAGTAAGATGAAGCATAACATTTTAAGATGCAATAGAGGATAGTTGCATAATAGAGTGTGTATTATGATAAAATCTACGCTACTATGCTATGATTGTTTTTGACGAAAAAGCATTTGAAAAAAAAAATTATTTGAATAGGGAGTCGGACGTAAGACGTCCGTCCCCTGTGCTTATTTCCATCTGGTCAACCTTGGATTGATTGGCAGGTCTTCAATCTCAGGCCAGAAGGAAGATACAGGCACTACATAATCGGGTGCAGGAGAAGATTTTTGTAAAGTAAGATCAATCATGTTTATTTTGAGAAATTTTGTGCCGTCAAGAGTGTATTTGCTGAAAAACATAATTATTATGATGTAATCAAGAAGTGTGATGGCCATCATCTATTGTTATTTCCAGCTTGTCAACTTTGGATTGATTGACAGGTCTTCAATCTCATGCCAGAAGGAAGATAAAGGCACCAAGTATACAGATGTAGATGAGGATAGTTTTATCCCCAGTTGTTGTTGTGTTGTTGTAGCTGTGGTTGTTGTGTGTGTAGTAGATGAAAATCTGTTATGAGGGGTTTTCTCCAAAACATCACAGTTTTAGTGTGACGGCCATCATCTATTGTTATTTCTAGCTTGTCAACTTTGGATTGATTGACAGGTCTTCAATCTCATGCCAGAAGGAAGATGCAGCCACCATGTATACGGATGTAGATGAGGATAGTTTTATCCCCAGTTGTTGTTGTGTTGTTGTAGTTGTAGTTGTTGAGAGTGTAGTAGATGAAAATCTGTTATGAGGGGTTTTCTCCAAAACCTCACAATTGATCTAAACTGAAAGTAGGACGATGGATAACTATGGATATTTTCAGCATGTGAATCTTGAATGGATTGGCAGGTCTTTAATGTTAGGCCAGAAAGGAGACACTTTTTAGGTGCAATAGAGAATCTTCGTACGTTGGAATGTGTATTATGAGGATAATTGGGTATTATAGCTTTCTTCTCCCGAAAGAGAATAATGTTAATCTAAATAAGAATTGGTCCGTGAGATATAACAGTTCCCTATAGTTATTTTCAGTCTGAACCTTGATTGAATAGCTGGTCGTGAATGTCAGGCCAAAAAGGAAATACAACTATACAACACATTTCTAGAGAACAGAGGGTTTTTACTATGTTAGAGAGTGTATTAAAAGATAATCCTCTATTAGACCAGTTTTAGTGTATGAGAAAACAAAGGCATTTGACTCCAGAAACTATAATTTATCCTTTAAAATGAAAGAGTTACAAAGAACTATAAACGAGGCAGATTTTCGGTGTCCTAGTACCCTGTCTAGACCATTGACACCAACGATCTGGATGTAGGATGATCAACCCTTCCCGTTAGTACCATAATCTCCATATTCGGTAGATTGACAAGCCTTCAGAGTTGGGCCTTCGGGGAGATGCACCTCAATTTTGAATTCAACAGGTTTTATTTCAACTATTTATTAAGAAATCTACTATTAAAATTCTGCTTCTCAAAGAAATAGCTTAATCACAATCTGGACGGGTAGTGGGAAGTAAGACTGCCGTCCCCTTTAGTTATTTACAGCGTGTGGAAATTCTTCGCTATCCAGCCAGATGCATAAGGCCCTGCCTTTTTGCTTAAAGTGCATTAGGAGAATGTATGCCAAACCTGCTGATAATCATCATTTCTTGTAAATTATCAAGAGTTATTACTGATAAAATTTGTTATTGGTAGCGAGCAGATGAACGTACAGTAATCCTAACGGTCTCATTCGTTTCTTCGTAATGGTACCTTCAAAATCCAATATTTTAAAAAGTTTTAACCTTCCATCAAAGCTTTCCAAGTACGGAACATAATTTTCATTATGTGCAGCCCTCTCGTGAATTCCAAATTTAAATTTCTGAAAGTGATTTGATAACCATTAGCAGCCGACATGAAACCGATGTTTTAACCAAATATTTTAACATTTAGACCAGTACAGTGAGGGAAAAAGCTATTTACAGTTTTCGAAAGTACCTGTTTCTCAATATAATACGTAGAATATTGAGACGCTTGTTTTAACTAATCTATAAAAATTAGTCAATGTCGTAAAATGAATGCGAGTAAACATTTCCAATATACAGCAATATTTATCCTCACAAAAATGAACAAATTGTTTCCACAACAATAGTAAACCCAAAATCAAACAACAAAAAAAGCTCGTCAATTTCTGTAAATTATGGTATCATATTTATGTTGAATTGTTTTGAAATTTGAGCACTTTGGGTGAAATGAAATTCTTAATATCAATTTAATGGCAAACCTCGTTCTAAATAACATTCTGCTGTTCAAAACAAAGGTTTCAGATTTTTTGTGTAATTTTTATCGATTTTTTATCAGATATTATTGAAATTTAGGTATAGTTTTGTGCACACATTTTTTAATGTTCTAGTTCTTAGTTGTTGAACTTTTTTTAGTAATGTTCCGCTAAAGATGTAAATTATTGGGAAATGTGAATTCCCGTTGTGATGATGGGTCTTTACTGTTTTACAAGTGTTTTTTATTGCATCTATAAAGATTTTATGAGAATTTTTATTACTCAGATTTATACCACGAATATGATGATTCCAATAAGCCCAATCCAATAAGCATGTTCGTTTACTACCGAGAATGTTCGTTTTGACGAGCAATAAAATATACCTACTTCTTCTTGTTATTTAGATGCTTCATTTGATATGCCATTGTACCACATAATACATTTTACTGGTGTTTACTACAAAATATAAAATATTTTATATTTTAATAGCATCTACGACACACTACATCGCCCTACATGTTCTCATTTCATAAAGAATATTCTAATCGTGTTCCGCATTTTCAAGCTTATTCTTCAACAGTGAACATTGTGAAGGTGAGTCTTCTATGAACTCGTATTTTACTTAAATGTTGAAATAAATTTGAAAGGCAATTTCAGTTGAATTCGTCGAGTATCTAGGTAGGTAGGTATCAAGTGACCGATGTGCATACTAGATGATTGTTACCTAGGTGACACACGGGTTTCTTATATGCAGTTACAGCAACATTTCACAGACATAGGCTGGCGCAGTCGTACACATGTTCCCAACACATGTAAAAACCGCCGGACCGTGAGGAGGCCTAGTCGGAGTGACCCGGCATGCAACAATAGCGATCTCCTTCGGGGATTCGGTACGATACAGCCAGTGGATTTTTTGGTGTCCGTTGTGCAAGGAATTGCATTCCCCTCAGAGGTTCAGGGTCCGGACCGCCAACTGCTCGGAACAACTCAATTACGTGGTGCTAACCGACAGAACACTCTTATCTCCAGCCCGTATTTCTGAACCAGACTTCTAGTGTAGGAGGCCAAAAACTCATTTGACAGAAATGCCCTCTTTCTTCAATAAGCTCTGCCTTATATTTGCCCTGACTCTGTCTTGTTATAGACTAAGTTTCACCACAAAACAATTTAACGAAGTTTAGCCAAGCCCCATAAAAAAAGAATATTGAAGGTTAAACCGTAAAAAGCATCAGGCGCCATTCACCAACCCAAATCTCGGTTAAAACCAGTTTGGGATAATGAATTTTACTTAAGGGAGTTTAAGACAAACGCCCCAATTAAAAGCTGGGCAATTTGACTCGTACACCACCACCCTTCACCTGCTGACCAGTCCCGTTTCCATTTTAATTACCAAAATAATGCAATATTTCAGAATCTCAATGCTACAACAATCTCAATTTGAAATGAGAATAGTCTGCAGTTTTACTTAAAAATAGATTACGGTATTTTAATAAGGTTCCAACTATTTAGCTTTTCTACCATTGCTTTATCAAAGTTCAATAGTAAAATTTTCATACTTTTCAGGAATATGAATGTGAGCGGATGAAGTTTAGTATGTCGAGACCGTAAGAAGTGACCATCCGTGTTATTGCTAATCTAAATTACAGTGGATAATCGCCAGGGGCACTTGGGGTACCAGTTTATAGATTGTTATGAAGTCAGGTCTTTTTGGATTTGTTTAGGGATTGGAAGATGATTAGGCGCGTCTGGAGATTGGTGGTTAGCGATGGGTGGCAGTTCAGGCTTACGGTCTTCTACAAATCTAAAAAAAAAACACTGACCAAACCCACAAGCCTAACCTTCCGAGAAAGAGGTGCCAGTGTATATAATTATGTGCAAAGACCCCCAAAACAAACCCTGGGCACTGTCATGGCATAAGAGTTGGAGCTTTTCCGTGGGTTTTCACTCGGATTGTCGCTTTCGAACTCCCCCGTTTCGAAAACGGATACTGAATTTTAATACTGAGCTTTGTTTTTGGCCACATATCGTCAAGTTTTAATCATTACATTATTTGAAGAACATTCAGTTAAGAACCAGTGACTGTAGCAATCCCTACGCGGGGATCAAGAGAATACGCTTTGTTCTGTAGTGTACATCATTTATACTAGAGGCATCCATGGTGAAGAGATTCCCACATGTTCAAGGAAATAATAAATTATCGAAATATTGGGATAATGGGTGAGATGCCAATAACAATAAGTTATAGTTTGTTACTGATGATGACCTAACCGTCAAAATCAAATTTAACATTGTAACTCTTTATTTTTTCTGGGTATAGACTACGTTCTTCATTAACTTCCGGTTTCTTAGATTATAGAGAGTGATTTAGTTCGTATCTTACCGCCGTAAAAGATACCTACATAAGAGCTTTGACAGTTAGTACCAATTCAGAATCCACCATGTTAACGGTCGTCTTTAAAGAATTTTAGTAGGTATTCATAATTAAATAACGTACCTATACAGTTTCCTTCGATATAGGGGCGACCTTATTTTCTTGACAATTATCAACGTTGCAAATATTATTTCTGCAGCGTCCTGTTCAGTCATCCTGCGCAATTCAAGATTTAACCAGTTAGAACAGAATTGTAGTACGCTCTTTGACCTACGACGACCGGTGATGGTTTCGATAGAACACGACTGGGCTATTCACTTATCAGAAGGTGTCACTTTTAAATAAGAAAACGAACAGGAGCATGTCTATTGACGCGAATTTAACAAGAAATGCGAAAAGTGCGTTTATATTGTACACCAAACTCGCTCAACATCGCGACAAAGGATCGCACGGGAGTTGAAGGCAGAACGAGTGTTACGAAACGGCTGACCGGAGACCATCACTGAGCTGGTAACACTGAACTGGGCCGGTGCGAAGCGGAAGGCGAGAAAACCACAAAAAAAACCACCTCGACCGGAAAATGCGATGATGGAGCAGATGCAGGAAGGGGAAGATGAGGCAGCAACTACCTAGTAGTGCACTTGACATTGTCACTCGACAATCGAGATTGTGACCAAAACCTACGATGTGTATCTTTTTTGCTTCCTCACTACAGAAGGTAGGGAAGCTTTGTGTTCGTGATTGAGGTCGAAAAAATGTTTGCCCTCCAAAATCAAAATTTTCACTTACTTTTTGCGTTTCGCCGCTTGCTGATCAATTTTGGTTCCGTGTCTGATGTCTGTCTGCGGTAAATCCTTGTCAAGCCCAAAACTATACCAAGTTTCAGCCCGATTCCGATGAATTTACCAAGGATTGTACAGGTTAGCTCCTAAACGGTCTCCTCTAATTTTCAATGCCTTTGAATCAACAGTACCCTGTGCTCATGCGCAAACGTGAATTTCTCATAACGTCGTTCTTTTATCATCTGTTGGTCCGATTTCGTTAAAACTCGGTTGGTGATTGGGTATATGTTCTAGAAAAATGTCCTATAAATTAAATCGCGATTGGTAGAGTACTAACCATTGCGCATGCGCGAAACTAATATCGATTGACACAGGCAAAACTCCGAGACTAATGGACCGATTTTTATGAAATTATCAAGGATTGTGCGGCTTAGCTCCTAGACGCTCCTCTCGATACCCGCCTTTATTTTTCTTTGTTTGCTAGTTTCATTTATTTCAAGTGTGCATGATTATGAACCGTTTGTGTTAAATTCATTTCGACTGGAACGGCACCATTCGTTTACTACTCTGGAACCAGTTTGCAACTGAACTGTGGGTTCCTCAATGAGTGAACGTCAGGACTGTGGAACCCTTATTCGGAACCTATGGAACGGTTCTGGTTTTTTATAGGAACTACCGATCTCTACTTCTAACAGTGCAACAGAATGACAAAGAAGACGTGGATTTCTACTTATTACTTACAATACCCTCTCTTAGGCGTACTGTAACACAAAAAGGATTCTAGAGTAAAAAGTCCCTTCTTTACGGTATAAAAGAACATCGGAGTTACTTACACGCCTCGTACATATCGATTCTAGTGCTGGAGAAGGCGGCTGGCGTAAACTTTGGACATTCCTGCGGGTACAAGGTGCCTGAGGGAGGTATCTCCTGAACTCTTCATATTTTCAATGTACAAACACCTGTCCATAAATTATAAAATAATATTCCTCCATGCAACGAAACAGTATGGATACTGCTTGATTCATTACAAAGGGAATTTGGGTCCATCGAGAAGTTTTGGGTAGGTAAAACATATGAACATAGTGTAGGTATCAGCCTTATCAGACCGATTTTGTTTTGGTCGGTTCCTGCAAATTTTTCCGACTGAACAGATTATGTCACCACTTATCATTATAAAATATGTTTATGTGAGAAAAATCTACTTGGGAAAATGTATGGTTACTGCGTCGTTGTTCGTAAATGGCCGTTCTGGTTTCCCACCGAATATAATTTCGAAGTTAGGTACCTGCTACTACCTTTCCGGAAGTGGATTCTTGCTTTTAATCGAAGAAAGTACGCCAAACAATATTCGTTCATCAATTTAACCTATCATGATAATATCTAACTAGAACAATTACTTAACATTCTTGGTGACTAGGATAGTTAATTTTTACATAGGGTGAAATAAGTAAGCAAAGATTTGTTTTGTTGTCCTTTTCTTTTAAAATAAATAAATAGAACAGATAAATTTAATCTTTAAAGTTTATTATAGTAGTTTCCCTTTTATAAAAAATATTTCTGTATTATGATAGGACATTACTGTTTTAGAAGTATTCGCAGCAATTCCTACACTAATCACTCGCGTCGAAGTTGTGGAAACCCGCATTTCAACGAAGAAAACGGATGTTATTGACACACGTTGTCTATATCCATGTTTTATTTCCATTTACCTTTTCTTTCTCCGAATAAAATTTCAGCAATGACATAGGAAAAACGGGTCTTTAATTAACAAAGACATCACTATCGCAATCAATAGTCAATGAATTATGATAGTCAACAACACACTACTGTTTAATCACAACTTAGATTAACCGTTTTGTTATCATTCTTCTTTTCCGCATTCTTTGGGTCTGAAACCCCGAAAGTAAAACTTTCTTTAATTAAGGCATAGAGAGAGGTGTTTGACAGACAGCACGGGAGATGGGTCGGGGAAAGGGGTGGTCTGGAAGCGTTGAGAGCTACCGTTAAGCTGTGTTTTGATGAGTTTAGCCGATAGAGCGCTCTGTATTTGGGAATATGCACCAAGCCCGGCAACTGTTACAGTATACGATTTCTTGATCCAATGTCACAATGTAATACTGATATTTCTGATCTTCTTTTCTCACTTTAGTTTTGCATCCAAATTTATATTTCGATACACTCTCACAAACTCTGCAGTAGATCTCATAGTGTAGGTAATATACCAGATAATAATCCAAATTACTAAATCTTGACAGAACGTGGAACACGTTCCATGGGATAACTGGAGAGAATTTAGGCCACTCAGTTGATTAAGAAAAAGCTCATAATTTCAATCGTATCTCAATGTCCCAGACAGTCTCCCTATCAAATTTCAACTTCCGAGTTTCTTTCCAGTCTAATAGTTGTTGCAATGATGTTTACAAAATTAACTGACAAGGATCACAACAATTATTCAGACAACCACGCTCATATCTCAGATTGTTGGCCACGCACTGCGCAGTAGTTAACATAATATGGTTAAGTAAATCGAGAGATTTTTAACGACTGGCGGACGATTTTTGTACGGTGATAAATGCCTGAGCTACGGTTCCATAGTAACGGTTTGGTTGTAAGCGATAATCATCAGGAAATAGGAGCGTAACGCATTAAAAGTCACGTAACGGTAATTTTGTCTCATTTTTGGAAGGGTTATGATGGCAAAAACATGTTCCATGTTAAAAACTATGAAATTTCTTGCAAACTTTTCTGTAAATACTTTTTCATGAATACTTATTCAGTTTGTGTCCAATTTCAAATTATTGGATGATTAGGAAACATATCACCAATAGACGTCCCAAGTACCTGTTCCGTATTTTACCTAACAATAATTTCACCATTATTGGTATTAAATCGGTTATTTTTGTAATGGTTAGTGTTTACCTTATGGTTCCCTCAACCCAAATTCATGATTTTCTTACATTGGGATTAACGGGGTGATTGGCAACGAAGTAGAGATTTTCGGTAACTCATAATTTGACATTATTATTAGATTTCATTATTTTAATAGTTAGCAGAGTTAGCTGGTGCAGAATTAGCTGGAAATAACATTATCGGGTTTCGTGACAGAGTAGATGAGATGCTTTGTGCATGTATATCAGAGCGAGAAATTGCTAGTGAGAGAACTTGTTCAGTTTTTTCTAATCTGTTGAGTGTGACTTAGAAAGACAAAAAATATATATCTTCTGCAGAGAGGAGAAATAGTTCACGTTTCGACCACTCTCGACAGGTAGGTAAGTGCGGCCACTAAAACACGTACTACTGACAACGCTTGCTCTAATTTGGAAACATCGCACCCGACTTTATATTTCTTTAATGACACGTACCGCGGGTTTTTTTCAGCCATAACCCCGAGTTGTGGAGCTGTTTCCTTCAACAGCCTAGCAGTCAACGTAAATAGAGAAGGTAATAGATGAACAGGTACCTAGTAAAAGTAGTAAACCCGGTGGCGGTCCTTTTATGTAACTGAGAGCCAACGTTCTTATCAAATCTTTCACTAAGAATTATATCAGTATAGAGTCTTCTAAAGTGAATCGACAAAACCTACATTTACTAAATTTCTGTAAGATAAATACTGAGATTGAAACACTTTGGTGACGCGGGAGGCGACTCAACACATCCCAAAATAGGTGGGTAGGTACTTAGCTCCCCTCTCAGTTCTACAATTTCGAACAATTGTTGCTTTTGACCAATGTAGTTTTTTTACTTTTCGAGGGTACTGAAAGTATTTTTGGTGATGAAAGTTTTTTTTTTTTGGGGGGGGGGGGGGGGGGGTGGACTTGAGATTATGTATATCTTGTTATAAGGCAAAAATCAACTATCGTGTTACTTTTTACTTTCGTTACTTGAACAGAAGGTTCAAGGGGATCCATGACAATCGGCCTTTAAATGCAGATTTCTCCCTTTTTGGGAATAGCTTTAGATCATGGTCATGTCTATTTGATATTTGAAAAAGCGTTAAACTCCAAGAATAATTTCAGAATGTCTTTAAACGGATTTCCATGCAGAAATTTTTGGACAATTTTTATTTCAAAGTTTCTTAAACCATTGTAATAGCATCATTTTCTACAAAAATTCGGTAAGATACAAACTTCCAGCTGTAGCAGACTTTTAGTGCTAGAACTCCAACTTTTGAACTGAAATTCCGCAGATTCTGTGGCAAATTCAGTAAAACTTATGTACTGCGAGCGTATAAACCGTATAGCAATAGGTGGATCCCCGCAATGAGGGGGTGGGGTGACGTTTTTTGTCTCGTTTTTGTCCCAACCTAAAAATCTTCATTTTTTTAAGTGGCCTACATATTGAAAACGCTGCAAATTATTTCACAAAGGTTTATTATTTTTTCAATTGAGTATGATCATAGTTTTAGTTGGCTAGCGTACGTCATAAGGCCCGTCCAGACTCCTCGGCGTGTCCTATTTCGAGTTGCCACAACCTATACTACTATAATGATATACGCATGTTTATATTTCTCGATTTGAGCTCCTATCTATTCAAATAGTTATTACCTTAATAATATCATTATCTAAGTACGTACGAAAAGTCGAGAGGATATGTTATTAAATATGCGTAGGAAAAGCTTTGGTATTTAAACACAAATATGACCTTGAAAAAAACATATATTCATGCCTCGAAGCCACAAGGTGCCGCGGCGCCGGCGCCTCCTCTCACTCCACCTCTCACGCCTCCGCTTACCCCCCTCACCACCCACCGTCACCCCCTGCCAAGCGTGCCAGGCGTGCGCGCGTCGAAAAAGACACTTTTTGGCCCGTTTTTGGCCCATAGCATCTATGCGAGTAAAGCAATCGGGATGGTTAAACGTTAGGACCAACTAGACCCCAAATGGAGTCTATGTGCGAAAGAACGGGTTTTTTAAGTCAATTCTTAGGCCTTTTATGGCCCGGACGTTCTACGCACCTTGAAACGTAAAGTGACAAAGTTTGAGGGGGGGTTATAAAAATTTTTTGCTACACGATCACATAGGCTTATTATTGGAAATAATAAACCAAAAGTGGAAAACTCCTACTGCCGAAGTGGGTTATTCGACCCATCAGCCTGTTCTCCGCGCTATTTATTTAATTATATATTTATATACCCTTTTGTTTTCAATAAAATGTCTTGATGTCTTTCACAATAGTTTCTTCTTTAGGAAAACAACTTTCAAATGTTTCGGTTGTTTTGAGTACCATATAGCCTTAATAGGTAATTATTATAGCATTTCCAGACCAAATGCAACCTTTTCCAGACCAAATTAAACTTTATCCAAACCAAATAAAATATTTTCCAAACCAAATTAAACTTTTTTCTAATCACTGAAAACTCTCAAAACGACCAGCATGAATACGTATAAACTGACTTGTTATAAAAATGGGTACTTTTCCTTCGTACCCCCCCCCCCCCCCCCAGTCAATTTGTCTTCAACACGCCCGCCCGCCCGATGTTTCTAAGCATTACTTCTTTACTTCTTACTTCGATTATTTTATGTTGTTATGAATTTTTGAGATGCGAGCATCCAGAAGACCGCCAAAGTATGTACACATCATTCTGACCTACATGTCCAACTAATCTGTATTTTTACTAAGGGATTGATTACTTGATGGTATGTAATTTTGAGATGCAAGCTTGAGAGCATCCAGACCACCAACCTATACACAGCATTCTGATCTATTTGTACGAATTCATGTGGTGGCAATCAAACCACAAACATCGGCAATTTCTAAAAACACGTTTTTTTTTAAATTGTTTATTTTATTTATTTTTTTAAATAACATAATTTCTTTCCTAAGCTTGGAATTGTCACCAATTCTACGTAAGTAAATATATAATCTAAGTAATAAGTAATGCTTAGAAACATCGGGCGGGCGGGAGTGTTGAAGACAAATTGACTGGGGGGGGGGGGGGGGGGGGGGTATAACGGAAAAGTACCAAAAAATGTTGTGTTATGGAAAATGTTATGTATGATGATCTGAAATTATGTGTTATGGCCGTATGTAGACTTGAAAAAAAAAGAAAAAACCCTCGAATGACAAGCTTGCATAATAAGGAACAGTGAGGGTACCGGAAAGCGTACCGTATATAGTTATAGTAAAACGTTGATTTCCCTATCTTCAACCGAGATAATTCGACAAACTTTCCGGGTGCCTGTACCTATTACCTACATATGTACGATATTTTACACTTTTTTCCTCTGGACAATGACGTTTTATTATTGAAAATAACGAAACATTTTTGAAGATGTGGATACCTGCTAATACGCGACAAAGGGCGAAGAGAGAAGTTTTTGTCTGTGTCTATCTTCTCTGTTAAGTGGCACAATCCCTACCTATTTCATCAAAATCGATCTATCAGTATCGGAACTTCGTCTATAACAATCAATATCAGGTTTGACATGTGTAATGGTTACCTATTTCAACAAAATTAGTAGGATGTCTTCCAGATACTTGTACCCGAATACCCATGAATAAAATCGTACTGATGGTAGATCGTGAGGCTTTAGAATCCATTATAAGGTATCAGCATAATTTAATTGAGGATGAATCCTACAAATCAACCACCTTTTTTGAAAATCACGAATATTGCAATGTCAATGTCATGCCACCTTGAAATAGGAACAAAAAAAATTGATTATAGCATTATAGGTTATCGTTATGGAAGGTATTCGGCTTCCCATGAGCTCCGAATAGGATTTTTCTATTCGTACAACGAATGGACCGCTAACCGTTAGCATTTTACGCGCATGCGCAATACTCCATTTGTATTCGTAGCTCCTCCCACTCGACTACGACTCAGCGTTGCAATAACACCCAAATATTCGTCCATGCAACGAAACAGTAAGTATGGATACAGGATAGGTACTATTCATTACAAAGGAAATTTGGGTCCATCGAGAAGTTTTGGGTAGGTAAAACATATGAACATGGTGAAGGTATCAGCCTTGTCAGACCGATTTTGGTTTGGTCAATTCCTGCCAATTTTTTTTTTTTTTTTTTTTTTTTTTTTTTTTTTTTTTTTTTTTTTTTTTTTTTTTGGCTGAACAGATTATTATGTAAACTTATTATAAATATGTTTATTTGAGAAAAACCTACTTGGAAAAATGCATGGTTATTGTGTTGCGAACTTTAGAGTCTCTTGGGTGAACAGCAGAGATTTCCACTCACTCAGTCGATCAGATAGAACCCGTCATTTCAATGGTCTCTTAATGTCCCAGTGAGATTCCCTTTCAAATTTCACATTCCCAAGGTGAAAAGGAGAGAATTTATCTCACTTAGAATCTATCAGGAAAGAGCACATCATTTCAATCGTCTCGTAATAACCCTGAGAGTCTCCCTATTAAATTTTCACTTCCTAAAGTGAACAGGACAGATCTCAGCTCACTCAGGTAATCCCTAAAGATCCCATAATTTCAATTGTCTCTTACTGTCTCTAGGAGTCTATCCTATCTCAACCTTCTTGGGTTGGGTGAACAGATGAGAATTTAGCTCACTTCATTGCTCAGGAAGGACTCCATTATTGCAATCAATGTTTCAATGTCCCAGTCCCGCTATCGAATTTCAACTTCCTAGTGTGAAGAGGAGAGTATTTAGCTCAATCAGCTGATCAGGGAAGAGCCTATTATTTTAATCACCTTTAATGTCCCAGGGTGGGAATCTCGCTATAGCATGTCAACTTCCTATGTTCTACAGGAGAGCTACGTTTCTAGGTAATTGCTCTAAATTGCTTATTATCAATTTTGGTTTATTATTTCCAATAATAAGCCTATGTGATCGTATAGCAAAAAATTTTTATAACCCCCCCTCAAACTTTGTCACTTTACGTTTCAAGGTGCGTAGAATCCAGATTTGAAATGTCCGTCCGCCGTCCGCCGTCCCCCGTCCGGGCCATAAAAGGCCTTAGAATTGACTTAAAAAATCTGTTCTTTCGCACATAGACTCCACTTGGGGTCTTTTAAAGGGGAGATTTTTTAAAACAAAATTTAATTTCGTACATAAATTGTTGGATTTTCTATTTCATAGTTGATAAACTTTATTTGACCAATCTTATGCTAAAAAATATCAATTTAACGATTCTTAGCCATTTTCAGTGATTTTGTCAGCACATTTTTTGAAATTTGGCCAATTAAATGATATCAATATACAGTATAGGTAACACTTTTATGTGTTGGAAAGATGACTTGGTAATAAATTGTTATGTTTATCAACTATATTAAAAAGCGTAAAATTGTGAGGTTCCGCTGCTGTTATGGATTGAACCCATTTGTGAGGTCCGAAGCTCCGAGTTCCGATACTAAATATACTATAAGCGGCGTTTAATAATTATGGACCAGAGATCTACGTAAAAGGGCTGTCTAATACATAAATAATAAACCTTTGTGTAATAATTTGTAGCGTTTTTTGATCTTAGAAATGCGGCCACACAAGTTTTTACTTGACCCCCAGCCCAAGAATATATCCATATGGAGAGAATTGAGCTCACTCAGATGATCTAAGAAAACCCATTATTTCAATCTTCACTAGATGCCCCGTAGTGTCTCTCTATAAAATGTCAACTTCCACGGAAATTGCTTCATATCGGTTATCGGTTATTTGGTCTTAAAAGAGGGTGACGCAAATTTTTTTCGCAAAAAAGTATCAATTTATTTATTTTACCAATAGTTCAGGTAGGTTTTCCAGTTTTCTACTTTCGTTTCTAGTTTGCTACATTTCTAGCTATTTACTAAAATTTGCTTATCGGTTGTTTGGTCTTTGAAATACCTATTAGACCAAACAAAGAGAATTTGTATGCATCATTGGAATAATTTCATTGATTTATATATTCATGTTACGGGAAGCCACTTGCCATTCCCAACTTGGCCAACTTTTTTTATTTTTATTGATTTGGCTTATAATCGTAACCCGTTGCAATAATATATTTATGTTTTACACGAATAAATGTACTGTATTGAATTTTGACTCCCTATTTTACTTTTGAACCTTTCCCAGCATTTTATCACCTCCACAGTTTAATGTTCCCACAAAAAGATGATGCATATCAACTACTGCATGAGGAACCACTATAGTTAATTGGTCAATGCTCATAAGTTTTCGGTGAAGTTAAACAACATTATTCTGTTTGAGAAAGGTGTACAGCCCCTTGTACACTACACGTGACCATGACAGGACATGAAAGTCGCTAAATTCATCCTTTTCGTGGTCATAAACTTGACAGCGACTATTGTAACAATCTGTGACGAAATAACGCAAGTTTGCTTAAGATACTTCTAGGAAAATGTACCTTTTGAACGGCATTAGTAGCTTTCAGTATCCAGCGATCCGTGCTGAATTCAATGTACAAGAAAAACTATAAGTTCCGCTCATCAACCAACCGTTGAAACTCGTGGTACCCATTGGTAAATTATACCGGTTTGTTTCCACACGCCTTGAATACCAGACCATTAGTGCTTTTATAAAGTTTTTAGTGATTGAAAAAAAAGTTTAATTTGGTTTAACTTTATTTTTATAGGACTTCAGACGGAAAGGTAGTAGCAGGTATCTAACTTCGAAATTATATTCGTTGGGAAACCAGAACGGCCATTTACGAACCAACTCTACAGCTACGGAGTTGGAGAGATCTGCAGTTTTCCTATTCGATTCACCGTGAAAAAATACGTAAAAACTGACCCCAAACTTGTTGGTTCATAAACTGTCGTTTTTCAAGAAACCCCACTTGAAACAACCAAGTTTTACAACATTAAAACATAATTTTCTTCTCTTAAGCAAAGTAAATGTAAAATTGGCCATTGAATTGGCCGGTGAAAAGAGTATTAAACCAAGCAGTTTTTGTTTTTGTGGTCTCAAAGCTTAGTTATAAGGCAGTGGCTAAATTACAAACATTTTTTGACATGGATACGTTTTGGGCTGGGGGACAAGGAATTATTTGCGACACTTTTTTTCTCCACACAAAATGCAACGCTCCGGCACTTTAGATTATTATTAACTCGAAAAGTGAAGGCTAGGTAGAAATCAATGAGGTACTACCGCAATGTACTACTTTCCCAACATCCCAACAGAGTGGAAAATAATGTCCACTTTTACGTTCCCAACATCCCAACAGAGTGGAAAGTAATGTCCATTTTTACGTTCCCAACATCCCAACAGAGTGGAAAGTAATGTCCACTTTTAGTTTCCCAACATCCGAACAGAGTGGAAAGTAATGTCCATTTTTACTTTTCCAACATCCCAACAGAGTGTAAAGTAGTGTCTACAACTTTGACATACCCATGATCTTTTGTTTTTCCCCTTATTTTGGTTTATTATTTCCAATAATAAGCCTATGTGATCGTGTAGCAAAAAATTTTTATAACCCCCCCTCAAACTTGGTCACTTTACGTTTCAAGGTGCGTAGAATCCAAATTTGAAATGTCCGTCCGCCGTTCGCCGTCCGCCGTCCGGGCCATAAAAGGCCTAAGAATTGACTTAAAAAACTCGCTCTTTCGCACATATGTAGACTCCATTTGGGGTCTAATTGGTCCTAACGTTCAACCATCCCGATCGCTTTACTCGCATAGATGCTATGGGCCAAAAACGGGCGAAAAAGTGTCTTTTTCAAGACTTTGAGTGTTAGACTTACGCACGCACGCACGCCTGGTACGCTTAGCAGGGGGTCACGGTGGGTGGTGTGAGCGGGGGGTGGAGTGAGAGGAGGCGCCGGCACCGCGACACCTTGTGGTGTCTGGGGTGACCAGGGGCGTAGCAGAGGGTTGTAGGAGAATGGATATTTATTACTTTTACGTGTTATACCCATATAATTCACCGCAGCACCATGAGGTGGGTACGGCGTTCCTTCGAGGCATGAATATATGTTTTTTTCTTGGTCATATTTGTGTGTTAATACCAATGCTTTTCCTACGTATATTTAATAACATATCCTCTCGACTTTTCGTACGTACTTAGATAATGATATTATTAAGGCAATAACTATTTGAATAGATAGGAGCTCAAATCGAGAAATATAAACATGCGTATATAATTATAGAAGTATAGGTTGTGGCAACTCGAAATAGGACACGCCGAGGAGTTTGGACGGGCCTTATGACGTACGCAAGCCAACTAAAACTACGATCGTACTCAATTGAAAAAATAATAAACCTTTGTGAAATAATTTGCAGCGTTTTTTAAATTGGTTTTTCAGCAAATATTAATGAAAATTAAATACATTTTTCAGTATAATTTTGTGCATAAATTTTTTAATGGTCTTGTTCATTGTTGATGAACTTTTTTTTTTTTTTTTTTCAATTCCCAATTTCTAAACAAATAACATTTGTTTCTGACATGGATATGTCTCTTCTTTTCATCCTAGGAAGTTGAAATTTGATAGAGAGACTCCCTAGGACAATAAGAGACGATTGAAACTATTGGCGCTTTCTTAACCAGCTGAGTGAGCTAAATTCTTCTGTTCTGTTCATCTTAGGAAGTTGAGATTTAATAGGGAAACTCCCTGGGACATTAGGAGACGACTGAAATGATTGGCTCGCGCCTAATTAGCTGAGTAAGGTAAATTCTCTCTTGTTCATCCTAGGATGTTGAAATTAGATAGGGAGACTCTCTGGGACACTAAGAGACGATTGAAATTATTGAATCTTTTCTGATCAGCTGACTGAGCTAATTTAATTGAGACATTTTTATTAACTTGAGACAAAAAACATATTTCATAGGGGGACAAATGAATGTGTTATTTTAGGAACGTCACTTGTCCAAACTATCGAAATTGTTTTTTCCGTGGAATCTTGGTCTTTGTAAACAGATACATCTATTGATGTGAGAAACGTCGTTTGTTCAGGCTTTGTTAGTGGAGTAAAGTGGCCTCAAAGATGAGAGGTTCACAAATTTTATTGTAGAAACGTCATTTGTCCGGGACAACTGACCTTTCTAAACTAAAATGGTGAAAACCATACGAATTATTGGAAGGGGATATGAGCTACTACGCTCCACTCATCCTCTGTTGTATCCCCGCCTTCTGACTCTGCGGATAAACCTGGTTCCGTTGAGTGCCGAGAGTTCATTCAGGGATTAAGCACAGACCCATTCTACGAGTATCTGTGTAAGAATCAATCAGTGAGGCTACCTACCGAAAACGCCTATGAAGGCAAGGTGCCTTTAAATGCTGAAAAAATGAAGGATATCAAGAAACTGCAGCAGTATATCTCGCTGAATATAAGGATATCTGGGAAGAAATCGTGGAATGGCCCACCACCGCTGAAAAACCTGGACTGATTTTATTTTTTCCTGTGTGAATATTTTAACATTCTTACCATTTTTTACGGTTTTGTAGTTGTTGTTCGTACCCGTTATTATCCTTTTCTGTCATTTTTATACTCATACTCATTTAGTTGAGGGTTTGCCAGCATTCTAACTCTTATTCATAAAAAACTATGATTTAACTAGGTAAATACATCGTGTTCCTTTACCGATTGACACGAATGTACAAGTTTTAGGTTCCTTACGATTCATTTATGTTTGAATACTGTTTTAAAAATATATTGAACGTTACTTTATTTACTGTTTTACACCTGGAAAACCTCATTTATTTGAGAAAGGGCACTTGTCCACAATTTTGAAAAGGCTCCCATGGTGTATGAAATACATATTTTTAAAAACCAGATACAATGAAAACATCTGTTTGTACAGCAGAATAAAGGTGGATTTTGTTCCAAATTTCTAACTCAACATTTCACAAGTTATAGTGTTTTTTTCGATTTCCCAAAAGTAGGGATTTGTGACAAGTGACGTTCCTAAAATAACACATTCAAATAAGATACATCAATGTACCTATTTATCTGCATGTAGTGTAGAGACTCAACATCAGTTTACTGATTTTCTTGCTTGGGTTGTCCCACACCTTTACTTTTTATAATTGAGTCTGAATAGAGTTAAATAGGTAAGAAAATCACGTGGTTTTAAAGACAATTTAACGCCGAATCCGAAAATGTGGTGAATGGATGAGAAACGTTGATTTGAAAGGAAAGAATGTAGATTTCTTTATCAAAGAAATTAGTTTTCTCGAAAAAGTACCAAGGACGAGTGCTTTCGATGTAGAGACATCATCATCAGGCCAGTAACAGCACTGTTTTGACGGCCTGATGATGATGTCATTACAACGAAAGCGCTCGCTCCCGGTACTCGACTAGCTAGTGACGACAGACTCATCAGGAATGTAAATAATTGGCTAAGAATTTATTGAAAACTTTTTTTTTTTTTTTTTTTTTTTTTTTTTTTTTTTTTTTTTTTTTTTTTTTAGTTGACTTGTAGTTGTCATATATGATGTTGTATAATATGTACTTAGCTGTGACGTTTGAGTGGTTTTGAAGATAAAAACATAACTTTCGAGAAGTACATGGATATTGATTGTTTATAAATAATGTAAATACATATATGTATAGATCAAAAGTTGAAGTACTTTGAGATTCTCTAGGATATCTTGTAGTTAAGCAGGAACTGTACTAGAAAGAACTCACAGCAGACAAGGCACGTTGTAGAGAAAGGCGACCTTAAATTTGCGAGGCCTTCCTTGATGATCAACACCACGAGAATTTATAGATTCTTACAAGCAAATGACCCACGTGCAAGCCGGTTTTATTCAGTAATCGGAACTGAAAGTGACAGCGCAAGATATAATATGATAGCACGTGAAAATGGTTTTGAGAAGACCCTTTTATGTAATAGCTCCATAAAAATAGAAGGTGGAACTGGAGGGTTGAGGCAGATACTTGTGTTGTTCTTGGTAAAAATCTAGACGATAAGTAGGTTGGGTGCGCAGTGCGGTGTTTTCTCAGTACGTCGTTATTAATGATTTCTGAAAACCATTGTTTACTAAAACGTCGCCTTTGTTTTCGATTTGAAGTTATAGCCTTTCATTAAGCGACGAAAACTAGGTTTTTATACAGGATGAACACACTTAAGGTGTCGGTAACCACAAATTTAAAGTCCCCCAATCAAACAGGAGTCCCAAATCCACATCCAGGCCGAATCCCAAATCTATATCCAGGGTGCTCAAATTATTTTACCTAAATTCTGTACAGATGATTGGCAGCTATACAGGGTGAACACACTTAATGTGGCACAAACGAGTAGAGTCGATTCTGGAGCTCATTTCCGACAAAATGTGCCCCCTAGACTTTTTTTTAGAAGCTTTGTTTCCGAGTTATACGCCATTTAAGATTTTTTCGTGTTTTCGATCATACATCACCCCTAATTTACCCCCCATATCTCCCCTAATTATAATGTAATCTTAAAAAGAGATAGGCACATCTTTGGAAAGAACGGTAAATTTCCTATCTCTCTAAGGTATTTAAAGTCTTTTTACTACAGATCATGTAAGCGAAAAAATGAATTGAACACGAGAATTTCTCATTTTTTGAAAATTTCTGTTTTTTTGAGGTGCGTTAAGTATTTTTTTAAATTTTAAAAAACAGTACGCGTTGCAGGAAACACTTGCCCAAAATCTCAGCTTCCCAACGGTATAATTGATTTTTATTTTACTTGGTTAATTGGGCGAGAAAAGTATGTTTCTATGTTTGAAAAGGTGGATTTTTCTATGAAACCGAGGTTTTTTATTTAAAAATGACGATGGAAAAAAAATGAAAAATGGGGTCGGTTTCTACGTATTTTTTCACGCAGAATCGAATGGTAACGCTCGCAGATTCCTCCAACTCCGTTACAACCGTGGTTTAGGTAGGTACTTTAAACAAACCAATTTTAGTTCATTTGTTATGCTCAATGTTATGTGTTTTTTAAGGGTAAAATTTGTTAGTTAAAGTGTAAAATTCTGTTGTAACGCAGTTGAAAGATCTGCGAGTTTAAACACTACGATTTTAAACATAGAAACTTATTTTTCTCCCCCAATTAACAAAGTAAAATAAAAATCAATTATACCGTTGGGAAGCTGGGATGTGGGGCAATTTTTTCCCACAACGCGTACGGGTTTTTAGAGTTTTTTTAAATACCTAACGCACCTTAAAAAAACAGAAATTTTGAAAAGAGAGAAATTCTCGTGTTCAGTTCATTTTTTCGCTTACATGACCTGTAGTAAAAAGACTTCAAATACCTTAGGGAGATAGGAAATTTAACGTTGTGTCTATTTTAAAACTACATTATAATTAGGGGAGATATGGGGGTAAATTAGGGGTGATGAAAGATCGAAAACACGAAAAAATCTTAAATTGTGAATAACTCGGAAACAGAGCCTCTAAAAGAAAAAAGTCTAGGGAGCACTTTTTGTCGGATGAGCTCCAAAATCGACTCATCTCGTTTGTGCCACCTTAATCATCTGTAAAAAATTTAGGCAAAATGATTTGTGGACCCTTGATGTGGATTAGGAATTTGGCCTTGAGTGGATTTGGGACTCCAGTTGGATTGGGGGACTTTAAATTAGTGGTTATCGACACCAACGGACGAGGTTGTTAAACAACGCACGTGAACATTTAGTATCTATTGTTGGAATATTCAATGTTTTTAGCGTTAAGAAGTTTGTTTTCACCCTCTGAATAAGCCCTAGTTCCAGGAGAGGAACGTTGGAGTAATAAATTCAAAATTGAGGGGGATAAGGCATATTTTTTACGTTCATCTACAATTTGAACTGGCCTAGAAAACAATGGTTTCAACCGCTATGCTGCCGTGATATTAAAAAGCATCTCAAGTCCAAAATTTTTGAAAACGGGGTTTTGAAGCTTCTATTAATTTTGACGCGCTCTTTTCAATTGTGAAGTCGAAAGTTGAAAATTCAAATTGGAAAATAGTGAAAACCGCTATTACAATTTTGACAAGTCCAATATATTTGGTTAAAAGCATCTCAAGTTTTCGGAATTACATTTAAAACATCTGAAGTTTATCAAGAAACAAGACAGCTAAATGCTTTACTTTGAGTAAGAACAACTAAACTTGCCACATAATTTACATTATTAGGATGAGTTGCTTGGCTTCAAATACGTGGCTTCATTCGTGGTCGGTTTTCTTTCTAACACAATATTTTACTTGATAGTTAAAGAAAACTTAAGATAAATTGCTCTTTTTGAACCTGAGATGATTTTCATTATCACAGCAGTATGATCCTCAACAACTCAACTTAAACAAAATCAAACGAGTCTTTCTTCAAATCAATACATATTTGTAGGATTTCACGAATGTCACAGTGTTTTCGAGCCAATCGTGATAGAAATGAATAATACTCACTGGTGGACGAGAGAGCTGAGGGCATCGGAGGGGTGTTCAAGGTGATGAACGGATAACCGGCGACTAAGGGGAACCTTCCTCCGCGACCCGCCAAGCACGAGCGCCCTACAGCTGGGAGGGAGCCGGCTTTGTTGTCTAGAACCTGACCAAAACCTACGAGGAAGAAAAAAATAATAATCAAGAAATAATTATTCCTAGTGAGAAATTTTGTCCTACTGCAATATAAGAGAGATTATTATAGGAGAACTCCTGCTTATATCAGATATATTGCTGAAAAATTGGGCCATTTGTGAGATACTTTTCATTGTTGAGTATGCACTGAAAATTATATTTTGTGAACCAATCAATAGTAATAAAATTCATAATGGGTAACAGACGAATCGCTTAGTCTATGAAAGCTTTAAAAAAGAGATGACTTCTATAGTAATGTTAGTAAATGTTGAATTATTATCTACCTGATTATTAGTAATTGTGGGGGTTTGCATAAATATTCTATTTATATACAAATGAATGTACGTTTCTTGTCTTTTATGCGCGGACGTCCCGTTCGTCCGATTGGAATGAAACTTTATCCAACTCATTCCTTGCACTCCCGGGCAGATCATAGGCTATCGGAATCTTCCCCGAATCTACTACTTATCGTCAAACTGGCCGACCTTCGCAACGGGAAAGTACAAGGGAAAGCGAAAAACTTTACTGTAAAAACAGTAATCAGTCATGCATCATGGCTAATAGAGCGAATTCCCAAAGAAAAGTTGAGAATAAAACTAAGGGGACAGCCTTATGACAAGATCGCAAAAAAAATGTTGGGACACGCAGCCGAACCCGAAATTTTGATTAATTATTGGCATTTTTCATCTAAAAATCGAATTTTCACTTACTATGAGTCTTAGAGATCTGAACTCGCAATCGACTCAGCGCTAAAAAATATTGCGACAGTGACACCCCCACATGCTGTATTGTCAAAAAACTTATTTTTTAGCATTTTTGGGACACTAAATTGTAAATTTTAACTTGAAATTCTGGAAATTTGCCTGAAATATGCCCAACGGATTTGACCTGTCTTTTGCCAATACAGATTTCTCTGCGTTAGATCAAATTATTTACGCTTTTTTTATAGAGATATTGTCTGGAAATACTCCCTATAAATATATAAAATCTGGGATCGTGTTCTTTGATGTATGAAACGGGTTTGCAGGGGAACCCCGCCTCCTCCCTCCCACTTTTTAAGTTTTGAAGCTAAAATAGCTAAATAGGTGGTACGCGTTAATATGGCAACTACTTGGAGATGAAGTGTACCCGCACCAATCTCTACCTAAGTGAGAGCGAATTTATTATTTATTATATTTTACTAAAGTAAAAATAAGTGAACTGTTTTAGCGCATTATTGAATATTTCAGTCGGCAATTTGTTTTTCCGGATGCAACGCACCGAGTAATCCGCTAGTATGATATAAATGATCTGATATTGATGCCATTATTTTGAAGCTTACTGTGTTGATTGTATCCGGGCTGAGAAAAAGTATGGTGAACCTTTAAATTTTCTTGAGAGTAAATCTAAGGCTTCACTACACTTTTACTCAACCACAGTAAGATCTCAACACAGTAAGCTTAAACGTAGTGAGACAATATCATATCATTTATATCATATCTTCATGCATATGCCCGTATCAGATAACAAGTGTCTGGCAAAGGGGCAGCAATGTCACATCTACCTACCTGAAAATTATAATATACAAGAAATTGACATCTCTTATCATTTCCTATCAATTATAAGAAGTCTAGATCAAGTATTGTCACTTCAAATATAATGGGAAATTGTCGTGTTTATTTCTTATTTGCTCAGTAGAACGATCTGAGCTAGGACTTTCTGAAAAAGTGCCATGTGATAGGTTTCTAAACAGTAAAACTGCTCTTATAAATTCAGTTGCACTATGACGTCACGCACTATGACGCATGAGGAACCCTCGGCTTCCTCACCCTATTTCATCACATGTGATCTTCCTATTTCTTCATTGGACAAACTAAACGGTAAACTGAAAATTGCTTGGGAGTTTTCATGTGTGCTGAATTCAAATCAGAGGCCAAATGGGTGAAATCCAAACAGATGAAAGTTTCCAATTATTGAAATAACTATATAAGTGCGGTAGGAAGGATAATTTTTACCTACAAGACAACAGATGTATCGATTTAAATCACGGATAGATTAATATTTAATGAAGAGTTTTCCGGCAATAACAATAATGGAAATCTATAAACATGCATTCTCTTAACACTCATATTCATTAACTTTAATGAGATCTTGGTGTGTCAATTAAACTCTCATTTCAAATTTTCAACATTGAATAATTACAATTCTGGAACTAAATCGTGTATTTTTCAATGATGAAATGCATTCAACACTATTTGGCATTTAGTCGAGTACAACAGATAAGGAGAGATGAAACACAACAAAAGATAAATGAAAAATTTTCTTCATCGAAATCTGTTTTGAGGCATTCTGAACGGATCCTGGATTCACTTTATATTTATACATTCAAATAAATATATATATATATATATATATATATATATAAATTATGTGATCCTCTAACATAGGGAGGAAAAATAATAAAACTAATGCCTTCAGCAGTTCTCCCCTCCTAGTGGAAGCACCTCGCTTCGGACCTCCCGAAGCTCGGGGCAGTCGCTGTTGGGCAATCTCTCGTGCGGTACGTTCCCTCTCTGTACGTAGTCGTGTGTGTTTCTTTTCATATTTTAATAAATTGTATTCGGGAATTAAACGATTGTTTTTTAAAAACCGATTCCCGATTAAAGGACATTTAAGTGGCGCAGTCTCGTGGACAAATCAATTAACTTTGGGCAAATCAATCAATCAAAATCGATTGCATTCTGACCCAAAGGGAACCTGCTGTTCACCAAGAAGAAAATCTATCATCTCTACTCACTCTGTGACTTCGAGAGAACATCACACGCTCCACAAGAGGAAACTACGCGAATTCGCCAAAAACCAGGACGCCCGAGCAAAGACACTTGGCTCGTAAAATAATAGAAGTGGATTTCCGCCTGTGAAGACGGAAGAACGCCGTGCTATCCTCGCTATCTTTTCTCAGAAGCCGCTGGCCGCAACAAGACACCGAGGTACCTACTCTGTCGACCTTCACCTAAAGCCGAGATAAGAAAACTCAGATGTTTACTCTCGTCGTGTTGTAAGTACCAACCCAGCTTCATCTTTTAATTCTCCAGGAGTAGCGAGATCACCGGCAAATTTTGAAGGAAGATTCAAACTTCTAATTCAACTTCATTTGATTTTTTATAATTGTTAAACCTCCCCATTTCATACCACCCGTTACCTGGTGGGAAGGAACAATTCAATTTTATTCTAATAATCGTTAAACCTCCCCATTTCATACCACCCGTTACCTGGTGGGAAGGAACGATCAAGTTTTATTGCAACCGCGTTTCAAGCCACCCGTCATCTGGCGCGGTATTGCAGAAAAAAAAAATAACCAATTTTTATTGTCTTAATTTAAAGACACTTTATTTTATTTGTATTTAATTATTGAAATTGCGTTTCAAGCCACCCGTCATCTGACGTTAATTTCATAATTAACCAATTTTTATTGTCTTAATTTAAAGACACTTTATTTTATTTGTATTTAATTATTGAAATTGCGTTTCAAGCCACCCGTCATCTGACGTTAATTTCATAATTAATCAATTTTATTGTCTTAATTTAAGATACTTGATTTCATTTTTATAATTGAATATTATAAACTTGTGTTTTTGTACATTTACACACTGACACAAACGAACACTTGGAGTAGACACTGAACAGTACATACTTTCCTGTCAAAATTCCAAAAAACTACAGAAAATATTTCTTAAGGAAGGTTCGCTCACCTTTCGAAAGACTACCTGTAATAGAGGAAGATTCTGATATGTCTGAGGGACAGTCACAACCTGGGGCGGCAAACCCGATCCCGAGCAACCCTTTTAATGATCCTAACTTTGTAGATTATTTTATTTCTCAAAGAATCCAGGAGTCCCTCAGAAACTTAAATGTCAATCAAAATACTCGTACTAGGGACCAAGTCCCCGAATTTAAAAAGAAACATGCGGACATGATCCCGACCTTTGAGGGAAACCCAGGAAAGCTCCGGAAATTTTTGGATACGTGTGAATCTATAGCTAATAGGTTCATAGATGATGAAGATCCCACAAATTATCAAAATGAAGAGGTCCTTAAGACCATTATGTCCAAAATACAGGGACCAGCCTCGGATATGCTAGATAATTACTCACTTACGGACTTTCCTAGTATTAAAACTGCATTGCTAGAGACGTACTCCGACAAACGGGACATATTTACTTTATGTCACGAACTAACTGGACTGAGACATAGGGAGAGCGAAGATCCTTTTCAGTTTCATAATAAAATTAAAGCAAAACTAAATTTGGCTATTGCTTGGATTAAAAACCATGAAACTGAAACGAAACAAGAGATATTGATCGAGCACTACCAAGATATTAGTCTACGGACGTTACTCTTGCACCTACGGGAACCGCTCGGAAGTCAACTTCGGAGTAGGAAACCGAAAACGATGGGCGAAGCCCTTTCGATACTAACGAACGATTATCAAATCATGCAGTATCAAAAGGGTAGACTCGATCGGAACCCCCAACACAAACCGGCGATAAAACCGGAAAATAAAAATACGACTCCGGCAACCAAACCGTCATATTATGGCCAAGGATTTAAGCCCAAAACATTCCCAAATAAAACCCAAAATCAAGTGCCATCCAAGCCCTTTACCCCCAATAAAAATAACACTTCACAAATCACAAGGCCCCCACAGACTCAAGTTCCAAGTCAAGGAACGTCCAATTTTGCAAAGTCGACTCCAATGTCTTGGCAAACAACTCGACCGAATTTAGATTTGAACAATGTGGAAATTCCCGAGGAAGAAAGTATGGGAAGTTCTGACCCCGAATACAACGCGGAAAATCCGGCCGATGAGGACTCTTTTTTAGAGGAGGAGTCCGAATCGCTACATTCTCCCTAATACATTTGAAACCAAAAGCTGGACAAAAACTGCCATACATAGTATTTCCGAAGCATAAAATTAGAATCCTGTTGGACTCCGGAAGCACTTCAAGTTTTGTGCATCCAGAGGTCATTAAAAAATTTTTCCCCGACAAAATCATAACAGAGAAATTTCAAGTTAGGTCAATCCACGGATTGTCATATGGGAGCAATAGTGCAAGGATCCCATGTGGCGAAATGTTCAAAATTAAAAACCTAAATCTCCTTTTTAGAATTCACAAATTCCATAGCCGATTCGGATTGCTATTAGGTACAGATAACCTTGAGTTACTTGGCGCTCATATTGATTATGAGAACAAGTTACTGATAATAAAAAATTTCAAAATCCCTTTTAAATATCACTACGTTGATCAAGAAATAAATAAAAAACCGATCTATGAACAAAAAATACCACCTAGGGCAATTTCGCAGATTAAAATTCCCGTACGTTGTGATTCAACAAAAAAGGAAGGAGTAATTCCATATCTGAAACAAAATTCACTAGAAATTCCTGAATGCCTGGTCAAAATTCAAGATAAGGAATGTTACGTAGGAATTTTAAATAATAGTGATTCTGAATGTAATTTCAAACTGTTTGAACCCATCCAAGTTGAAGAAATCCCCATTTTAGACAAAGTGAAAAGTCCAAATGTGAATTATTATGATACGCAAAATTATGTATTTGACCCCACTAATATTCGAACGGATCATATGAACGAAGAAGAAAAGAGACAAATTTTGAACTTAGTATATCAGTACAAAGATTTGTTTCATTGTGAAGGAAACACCTTAACGTGTACTAATAAAGTCCAACATGTAATCCGTACCATTGACGAGATCCCCGTGTATACCCGCAATTACCGATATCCCGAGGTATATAAAAAGGAAATTGATAACCAAATACAAGATATGCTCAAACAGGGAATTATTCAACCCAGCTCTTCACCTTGGAATAGTCCACTCTGGCTCGTACCCAAAAAATTAGATGCATCCGGCAAACAAAAGTATCGACTGGTTATTGATTACCGCGGACTTAACAACAAGACAATAGACGATAAATACCCACTTCCAGTCATAAATGATTTGCTCGACAAACTTGGTAGGTGTATGTACTTCACTTGCCTTGACCTCAAAAGCGGTTTTCATCAAATTCCAATGCATCCGGATAGTATTGCCAAAACTGCTTTCTCTTCGGAAAATGGTCATTGGGAATTTAGTAGAATGCCGATGGGTTTAAAAAACGGACCTCCTAGTTTCCAACGGTTGCTCGACAATGTATTACGCGGTTTGCAGAATGAAATTTGCACTGTTTTTATTGACGATGTTATCATCTATAGTACAAGTCTCGAAGAACATATAAATAGTCTCAGAAAAGTTTTTGACAGACTCCGTGAAGCTAATTTGAAAATACAATTGGATAAAACGGAGTTCCTCAAAAGAGAATGTGTCTATTTAGGACATCTTATCACCCCTGAAGGAGTTAAGCCAAACCCCCTCAAAACCGAAGCTATATCCAAATATCCGATTCCCACAACTCCAAAACAAATTAAGGGTTTTCTCGGACTACTGGGTTATTATAGAAAATTTATTAAAAACTTTGCCCAAATAACCAAACCATTAACCCAATGTTTGAAGAAGGGAGCGACGATCGATCCTCAAAACCCCGAGTATAAAGAGTGTTTTGAGAAATGTAAAACTCTGCTCATAAATGATCCGATTTTACAATATCCCGACTTCTCGAAGCCCTTTAACCTTACAACTGATGCTTCGAACATTGCGTTAGGCGCGGTTTTAAGCCAGTGCACTAACGGTGCTGACTTACCTATAGCGTACGCTAGCCGGACTCTGAATGACCATGAACGCAACCTCTCTACCATCGAGAAGGAATGCCTTGCATGTGTCTGGGCTACACAATACTTTAGACCATACCTTTTTGGCCGAAAATTCAAAATTTTTACTGACCATAAGCCTCTTCAGTGGTTATTTTCACTGAAGGAACCCAATTCTAAATTATTCAGATGGAGGCTTAAATTAGAGCAATATGATTATGAGATCCACTACAAAAAAGGATCCACTAATCAAAATGCCGATGCCCTTTCCCGAGTGGAAATTAACATCAACGAAAATTCACCTGATGTTGAGCAAATTGTTCAAGATGCTCTCACCGGGGATAGTCCTCCAACTCCACTCATGAATGAAGTACTGGGAGAACTAAATGATGCCGTAAATAATTCATCGGAATCAATGGTCGTCAATGTGGACGAGAACGCCAGTGATTCTGCGTCTTTAGCTCCCACTGTTCATTCTAATTACGAGGGAAACACAATACTGAATATTCCTATAACCGAAAAACCTGTTAATTATGGAACTAACCAAATCATCATTGTAGTAGCCGACAGAGAAGAAATCAGAAACCCTAGGATTGAAAATATTTTTGAAAGAATCACTAGAATAACAGTAACGCTTAGGAAAAATAATCTTGAATCAGATATAATTCACTTTGTGAAAACCTACATAGTTCCGAAGAGAAAATATTCCTTATTTTTTGTCAATGATATCTATGAAGAATTCAGCCGAATAATGATAAGAAATTTCAAACATTCTGAAATAAGTTTCGTCAAGTGTTCCGCTAGGCTAGAAGATGTCACAGATCCAGAAACAGCTAGGGAATATATCCAACAACAACATATAGGGAAAACCAATCATCGAGGCATTACTGAGACCTTAGAGAAACTTAAGAGGAAATATTTTTGGCCGAATATGAAAACCACAATCCAAAATTATATTAATAAATGCGAAATATGTCTTGCCTGCAAATATGACAGACATCCCATTAAACCAAAGTTAAACGTTACCCCCACGCCTTCTAGACCATTCGAAATCCTACATATCGACAAATTGTCTTTGGAGAAATCCAAGTTTTTAACAATCATCGATTCATTTTCAAAGTATGCCCAAGCCTACATTCTAAAATCATCTAATAGTATTGACACAGTCGGAGCCCTTCTAAAATTCTTTTCCCACCATGGGATACCAAAAATGATCGTGGCCGATAATGGAGCAGAATTCGGTAGCTCATTGGTCAAGGAGTTACTAGAGACCCACAAAATTCAAGTTCATTACATTTGTTCTCAAAACCCAAATTCGAATGGATTAATAGAAAGATTTCACTCGACTCTAATTGAACACGTTAGAATACTGTCAAATAGAGACGAATTCAAAAATGAAAGCATAAAAAATAAAGTTAACTATGCACTAATAGCTTATAATAGTAGTATCCACTCTGTTACAAAACTAACGCCATTCGAAGTAATAAATGGTCATGTAGAGAACGACCCTTTACTAGAAGCCGACTTAGAGAAAAACTTAATGACGAATTTTATAGACAAACATCGAGACAAAGTAAAACTAATTTATGACATAATCAAAGAAAGATCTCAAGCCCAAAAGGAACGTATTGCTGAAAGAAGGAATCAGGATAGAGAGGAAGTTCCAGAATTACCCACAGAAATATTTGTAAGAACTAGACAAATTCAAGATAAAACTAAACAAAAATATCATAAGGAAACCTTGCAATCAACCAATCCCGAATTAAAAACCGCTCAAATAGTTCCTCGACACCATAACACACAAGGAAAAATTCATACGTCTAATATAAAAAGACCACGCAAACAAACTACGAGTGACTTACCCACTGACACTTCACCTCGTGAACCTGTTCCAGGACCCTCCTCTTCTCAATCGGAAGCTCCGAGGTGAGAAATATAACAACTAATCAAGGGATACTGCCTATTCTATTAGGACCAGCCCGACTTATAAACTCCCAACATACTCTGGTTCACCATTATAAAATTGACAGCTTAATAGATGAATTTTACGAACTAACCTCACAGTACGAAAATCTGTTGAATAAGATCAAAGTAAATCAATTCCAGGTCAGACAGACAGACGAATATTGTAAATTATTAAATTATACTATTAGTATTATTAAGGAAAAAATTACCCACATTAATGTTAATCAAGGTAGAAAAAAAAAGGGGATTAGTAAATGGGTTAGGTAATATAATTAAATTTATAACTGGCAATCTAGACGCCTCTGACGGTAAACGTTATGAAAAGCTGTTTACTCAAATTAAGAATAATGAAATAACTGTTCAGGATCAATTGGATTCTCAATTCTCACTCATTGCAGATCTGATGTCCGATTTTAATTCGACCATTCAAGACATTCGTTTCAATAACGAGCAAATAAAAAACAAACTGTTAGAAATTGATAATTTCATGAAAATTAGTTCTAATCAGGCTCTCGCTGATTCCATAAAGGAAATACTCAACCTTCAACAACTAGTATTTAATGTGATACTGACAATATTCCAAGATATTGAGAATTCAATAACATTTTGCAAATTGAGAACATTACATCCTAGTATAATTGGAACGCATCAGCTGTTTGTAGAACTCCAAAAATTGTCAAATACTTACGGTTCCAAATTACCTTTAGAAATAAAGTACGAAAATATTCTAGAAATAGAATCCACTATTCAAGTTACTTGTGCAATCAAGGACGATGAAATAATGTATTTTCTCAATCTACCGTTGTCCGATGGGTTACAATACCACTTGTACTTTTTACGACCAATACCCACACTTAGGCAAAATCAGTATGTTTCTATATTTCCTAAGATAAATTATCTTCTCAAGTCTAAGTCAAATAATACAACAATACCCCTGTCAGATAATTGTCAAAGGGGTAGTATCATTCATTGTAGTAAAAAATTAATATCAAACCAGAATGTTAAATGTGAAGAAGAAATACTTAGTTCCAGTACTGCAGAACATTGTGAATACGTAACAGTAAACATTGAGGATAATTGGATTGAATCAATTCCAGAATCAAATCAGCATCTAGCAGTCTTCCCCTTTGGAGACAAAATAGAAATAAATAATAGGCATGGTTCGGAAATAGTGGAATTAAAAGGTATATTTTTAATTTCGGAAGGTAACAGTAGGATGTATTACAAGGGACAACCCCTTCATTCAGAAAGTGAATCATTAGGCCAACCTAAATTATTAACCGACTTAAATTTTGAAATTAAAGACTCACAAATGTCAAATACAACGCTTACTCTAAAAGAACTCAGTTTCAAAAATGTCAAACTAAACAGAGTAACACGTCTAGAGCCATTAAATATAATTGAATATTTTGTTCCAAGCTTTTGGACTATAATTTTGTATCTTCTTATTATCATGTTTATTACTTATACCATAATTGCGTATTGTAAACAGAAGAGTAAGCTAACCGCAACGAGAACATGAAGGCCTTGCTATTTATTCAAGTCTTTTCTTGTGAAAATTTAGTTTATTTTTAATTTTCTAAATTTTCAGCTTAAGGAGGGAGGAATTATGTGATCCTCTAACATAGGGAGGAAAAATAATAAAACTAATGCCTTCAGCAGTTCTCCCCTCCTAGTGGAAGCACCTCGCTTCGGACCTCCCGAAGCTCGGGGCAGTCGCTGTTGGGCAATCTCTCGTGCGGTACGTTCCCTCTCTGTACGTAGTCGTGTGTGTTTCTTTTCATATTTTAATAAATTGTATTCGGGAATTAAACGATTGTTTTTTAAAAACCGATTCCCGATTAAAGGACATTTAAGTTATATATATATATATATATATATATATATATATATATATATATATATATAAAAGCTAAAAAATCGATAGGAACATTTGAAAGAAGTCGTAAAATTTCAAAATTTGTTCGAATTGCATGAAATGGTTTAGAAAGAGTTTTTTCCAACATGAATTTGGTAGTTCACCATTTCCTCGCACACTGCTCAACTTTCAAAACAATGTAGCCTAATAGAATACAATATTTGACAAAAATTCGCTCAATACGATCATGCTTCATGGCTGAAACTCTGTATTTCCATATTCTCATCATTTTTCTTCGAATGAAAATCATTGGAGTACTCACTATTATCAACAAGTATGAAAAATTTATTTTTCAACGCGCGGAATGTCGTTTTACAGTTACTCAAATCCTCGATAAATATGTTTAATATTCGAATGAATCAATAATTACGGGTATCGGCGATTTTAATTACATTAATGTTGGTATTTAAGTACTTACCATATATGTATTCAATGAGTAACTTCATGAATAACCTTGTATTCAACATAATTCACTCCAACTACTCAAACAATGGGGGTGGGATCGGAGATATATAAGGCCAGCGGCCGAGGTAGCAAATCAGTTCTGTGCCTTCTCTCACAGCCCTCACAACAATAGCAACCCTACCGACGCCATGAAAGTAAGGAAATCAGGGATAGGGAAGAAATGGATGAGGTTATCAATATTAGAATCATGAAATCGTGCAAGTTTAATTCATAGTGATACAGTACAAAGGACGCATAAATTAAAGCTTATCTTGCTATTCCATCGTCAAAATTAATAATGTCTAACAATATCATGTATTGTATCAGCATTGTGAGCGGAAATCACATTACGAAATCCCAATTCAACTGTTTGCTGATGATTCAGATATTCAGAATATAGGAAAACGGAGAATAATTACCTAATACGGAAACATCTCATAGTAGGAAATCGAACATCCTTCGGCTTCATTTCCGTGTAATTCGAAGAAATTATTATGAAGAAATTTTGACATGCAGACACAGTGAAAGTGCAGCGGAAAATTAGGTTTAAGCTTTAATAGTTGGAACTAGTCGCAATATTTGCCTCAATCCAGCGTTGATAATTTCGGGAACATCCCACGTCAACTCATTAGTACGAATTGTCCAATTTTCCACCGTTGAAAAAATTTGTATGTGCCCTGTAACACTTATATTTATAACCTCTTTGCTTGCAATAAACACACAAGTGGTTGATTTAGCTAATTAATTTGGAATTATTGGAGGTTTTGTGCGATGTATCTAGTTTAAGCTTTCCAGGAAATGAGGAAGCACATCTATTATGTGACATGCTGAATGATGATCCTCGTTGCTTGTTCTTCTCTCAGCTGCTCTTCAAGGAGCATGTTAAGCATTTCAGACATGGAGAACTTGAAACCACGAAGTTTCTGCTTTTTGATACGGGACAGCACTCGTAATTGCAGCAACTCGCTTTCTATACTGGTGATTGGAGAAGATCTTGCGGTAACTTCTTCAGTGTCAAGTTTATCCTCAATCAATCTATTGGAAATTCTTAAAGGCTTCATTCATACAGCACCATAATGAACTCGTCCAGAGAGTCTTGAATAGCATCGGAAATAATTACTCCCGAAAATGGCCATCCTGGCCTTTCCTTAAGTTATGAGTACAGGGAAGTTAGGGAGTACATCCAATTCATTTTCAAGGCAAGGAAGCCAGTTTTGATTCAAATGTTACTTTCAGCAATTCAAAAGATATACTGATGAGACTATGACGTGCGTCCCTACAATTTAAACCTTAACGCTCCAAGACGTTTTTCTACTGTTTTGAACACTTCAAAAAAATTTACCATCACTCACATGTGACATTGTACATATTTTTCAGGGGATGCTGCTGAGTTCGATTCTAGTCATCTTCTTCGCCACCGTGTGGGCGGAGAAAGAAACCGACTCCGTTGCAGTCGCTTCCAACGATGTTTCGGATTTGAAGGCCGACGCTACTAGGTGAATACCGTGCATTATCTTACACCATCGTACCTTTTCTTGGCTTCCTTGGTGATTTCATTCAGTATTCATCATTTTAAAGATCGGAATGTACAAATACTATTCTTTTGTATATATGTATATTTTATCAATCAATAGTTCACATCAATTCCACAGTTCATCAGTCTCCCGTCTGTTCAGCCTGTCCCACCATGTTCAAGTTCAACAACGAAACATATTTCTCAAATGACCTACCTAAATCAAACTCTTCTGATATTTGAGGATAAGGCAAAATGTCATTCAATTCCGAACCTTGAGCCTTGCCAGCGTAACACTTTCATTTCCCCAATATTGGTCGATAGTTGAGCATTCTCTTAACCCTCTAAAGGTGACATGGTCAAGATTCACACGGAGAACATTCCTCCCCTGAAACATTCTTCGCCTTTCCCTTACCTCCAACATCAACTATTTCATCTGTCAATTGAATGAAATGGTCCCATCTGATAGCGATTTTTTCCCCATGGGTCCTTCAGTAGTACGAAAATGAATGACTTCCTTGTTTTTAATATTATTATGATTCATTTCCCTATTTTTTCACGTTATTGCTCAAATAATCACCCATCTCCAAATTTCCCAGCAACAATTTATATTCTTATATAATATATGCTATCTTAAAATAATTTCTCAACGATAGAATAGACTTTTTCCATGAGAAATTCAAAATTGTTCATATTTTGTATTAATTAGTTAGGTTTCTGAACTATCAACTGCATTCTACTAGAAGAAAAAAATCACCCGAAAATAGAAGGTATTTCTTAATGCACTCAATTACTTTTGAATTATGACTACAAAAAATGACAATGCTATTGTCTTCTACTCTGTTTTTTACACTTGGTTCCGTTCGAGTTTCCTTTTTGTTCAGCTATTTATTCGTCTATCATCAAATCGTTTTAAAAACTGTATCCACGAATAAACCAACACTTATGGAATAACGAGTTACTGGATACCACAGAAAATGTAGCAGTTCTAACTGAGAGAAATGCCGATGGTGATATTGTCTCACCGGACATGTACCATTAAGTTAGACACATAATATGAGGGTCAACAGATTATTGTTTCTTACTGAAGATGACTGAACCGTCGAAAAAGAACTAACATTGTAACTCTTCATTTTCTTCATGAATGTACGATGCCACAGTACAGATTCTTATCTTGGGCTTACGCCGAAGCCTTCAGACACGGTTTGTATGGGAGAAAATCCCTAGTGTAGCCTGTCGTGGGGTAATTTGATCTTGAGTGAATGTAAAATTTATAGAACCATTACTTTAACAACCGTTCGATAAAACAGATCAATAAACAGTCTCAATACCCTAGGCACGTATGGATGAAATACCTATACTGCGCCCAATTCTTCTTGAAATTCCATAAACAAGTGTTTTGTAACCACCTCTCTCTCTCTCTAAACTAAATAGATAGTCATCATTGTTCAAGAGCCGTTGTAACGAATATGATGCATGTTATAAATTCTGTTTCAGTCTTGCAGAGAAGAAGGTTTTGGATGCCAACGGAGAAGAAGCAATTCATCACGTGCATTACCACTCAGGCAAGGTTGACCATCTACACAAGCACGATGGTCTGTTGTTGTTGGATTGAAATATCACACACTTACTCGCTGTACATATGCTGTAGCTGAGGTACTTGAAGTGATTGTTGACTGCAATAAAAACATAACTTTTCTATTTGCAGGTCACATTGGCAATCATCACAAGCATGAAGGACATCTAGGACACCACCACAAGCACGATGGACATCTGGGACACCACCACAAGCACGGAGGACATCTAGGACACCACCACAAGCACGGTGGGCATCTCGGACACCACCACAAGCACGGGGGACATCTGGGACATCACCACAAACATGGAGGTCATGTTGGACACGGCCACCATCACGGAGGTAGCGTCGGACACGGACACTCTCATGGAGGCAGCGTAGGACATGGTCACTCTCATGGTGGTAGCATTGGCCATGGTCACTCTCATGGCGGAAGTGTAGGACATGGACATTCTCATGGTGGAAGTGTAGGACACGGACACTCTCATGGAGGCAGTGTAGGACATGGACACTCTCATGGTGGTAGTGTAGGACACGGACATTCTCACGGAGGTAGTGTAGGACATGGTCACTCTCATGGCGGAAGTGTAGGACATGGACATTCTCATGGTGGAAGTGTAGGACACGGACACTCTCATGGAGGCAGTGTAGGACATGGACACTCTCATGGTGGTAGTGTAGGACACGGACATTCTCACGGAGGTAGTGTAGGACATGGTCACTCTCATGGCGGAAGTGTAGGACATGGACATTCTCACGGTGGTAGTGTAGGGCACGGGCATTCCCATGGAGGTAGTGTAGGACATGGACACTCTCATGGTGGTAGTGTTGGACACGGACATTCCCATGGTGGTAGTGTAGGACATGGACACTCTCATGGTGGAAGTGTAGGACACGGACATTCTCATGGTGGTAGCATCGGACATGGACACTCTCATGGTGGAAGTGTAGGACATGGACATTCTCATGGTGGAAGTGTAGGACATGGACATTCTCATGGTGGTAGTGTAGGTCATGGTCATTCTCATGGTGGTAGTGTAGGTCATGGTCATTCTCATGGTGGTAGTGTAGGTCATGGTCATTCGCATGGTGGTAGTGTAGGACATGGTCACTCTCATGGTGGAAGTGTTGGACACGGTCACTCCCACGGTGGAAGTGTAGGTCATGGTCATTCCCATGGTGGAAGTGTTGGACATGGCCACTCCCATGGAGGAAGTGTTGGACATGGTCACTCCCATGGTGGAAGTGTAGGACATGGACATGCTCATGGTGGTAGTGTTGGACACGGTCACTCCCATGGTGGAAGTGTAGGACATGGACATGCTCATGGTGGTAGTGTAGGACACGGTCACGCTCATGGCGGAAGTGTCGGACATGGACATGCTCATGGTGGTAGTGTAGGACATGGTCATTCCCATGGTGGAAGTGTAGGACATGGACATGCTCATGGTGGTAGTGTTGGACACGGTCACTCCCATGGTGGAAGTGTAGGACATGGACATGCCCATGGTGGTAGTGTAGGACATGGTCACTCTCATGGCGGTAGTGTAGGACATGGTCACTCTCATGGCGGTAGTGTAGGACATGGTCACTCTCATGGCGGTAGTGTAGGACATGGTCACTCCCATGGTGGCAGCGTCGGCCATGGGCACAACCACGGAGGCGGCGTTGGCCACAACGACCACCACAGCGACGATGATGACATTGGAGGCGGTGCAGGCGGCAAATCAGTCTCTTACACTGTCCACCACGCAGCCCTGAAAAAGTCAGATGACGGTGTTCTGGATGAAGCCAAATCTTCCAGCTCCATCAGCGTCTCAACAGCGGAGGACGAAGAGCAAATCGCTGTGAAGAAGTAAAGTGAGCCACCCAGTCAACCAACCAGGCTCCAAGACACGGACTCACAGGCTCCAAGACATGGACACCCAGACTCCAAGACATGGACACCCAGGCGTCGGCTCCAAGGCGCTGTTTCAGACGCCATCACCCAGGCGTTACCTGTCGTCATCTGACTTCGAGCTGACGCAGCACGTTCCTAAGCTCCGCACACGCCCGCATTTCGTAGGTCACTCTTGCACAACCCGATCACTCGCCATGTGGTCATATAGTCATGCCAAAGTTGTTTTTGTATGTTATCAAAATGTTTGTTATTTTTCTATATAATATGTATTTTATTTTTATATCTGACGATTTGTTAATAAATTTTGTAAATCACTTGTAAATTTTTATGACACACATGCCCTTTGTCCCGTCAAGTAATAACAAGAACTACGAGTGGTACTGTACTTTTTTTTACGTAGATCTATATTCAGAGAGCTCACCTAAATTATGGCGCCCTGTGCTCCATTTGTGATCGAATTTTAGAAATATTTGTTATGGTAATGTTCACACTCTCCATACAAGTTTATTTCATATCGAGCAGCCAAGCCTTCTTGACAATATTTAAACCAAGGTAAATTGAAAAGAATGAAGCCCAAGATTTGTAGTAACAGTTGAAGATTTTACCCTGAAAGCCACAGACCATGTAAATATCCTACAATTATCAGAAGGTAGAGAGAACAAAAATCAAAAACCCAGCAAAACAAGTCAATTGCGTATAAGTGAGGTTAGCCCAAGCCATATAAAATACTCATCAATGAATTGTATCAAATTGTTACCTAGTACAACGAACATTCATATTGACGTACAACTAAACATAGTGCCAACGTCTCTTCTTGGTGTGTTATCCACCACAGACATTTTAAATATCGATAAATTGGCATAAGCAGCTACAAGTCGATGAATTTATAATTTATATCCGAGTATTCCATAGAAAAAGTTTTTGGTGAAAATGGTGAAAATCAATTTGCATCAATTCAATGAACAAATTGATTGGGAAGCTTAGAGATCATTTATTAAATAAATAGCACTTATGACAATTTGTTTTCCGAAACTGGCAGTTTGATCAATTCAGGGGACATTTTTGGACTATTTTGTAAGCATTTCACATAAAAAACTCTTGGTCACCCCGCAAAAGTCGCTGCTTAAATCAGCATAGGCCCTGAGAACTCTAAAATTATTTAATAGCTTAATCATTAATATGCGAACTAGAATGGTTTCGGTAGGCTATCCCGTATAGTGATATTTCATGAAATACGCGAACAAAATAATCTCTATCTAATAACATTTCTCATTTAGTGGAAATAAAATCTCATAACAAATTCTTTCTCATTCCAGTACTCAAAATTCTGTACTCTGTACGTTGCGAATTTTCGTAGAAAATGAAACTATTGCAAATTTTAAAATCAAAATTTTTGAAAAATTTCTTCATTGAAGTCCGTTTTGGGACACACACATTCAGGGTGTCCCAAGTCCCAAAAGTAACACCCCCCTCCCCCTAAACTTTTACAATTCTTGAGGAAACTTGGAGATCGTTTTGGGGATACCTAATACTAATTCCTATTAAGCAACAACAAAAAATCAGAAAACAAAAGTTTTTGGACTACCCAAAGAGGGGTATTGAGTACTTGGGTTTTTTTTTTTTTTTTTTTTTTTTTTTTTTTTTTTTTTTTTTTTTTTTTCTTTCCTTGTTACATTTCATCCGATATCTTATTCCGTTCTCAATGTAGTGCTGATGATCCATGGATGAGCTCAGTTATTTTCTAAAATTACCTATCTCGAGAAAACACGCCATACAAAACAGTCAATTCCAAGAGCTCTCTCAATTAGAGGACACTGAATATGCAGTGAGCAGGAAGAAAAAGGGAAATACTTGGAGAATTTATCCAACAAGCTTCTTACCAGGGGATATCCGGCACGTGTAGTAAAGAAGAGGATAATCCCTCCTCATGTTGGTTACCGACCAGCAATCCGCAATAAAAGCGAGAAGGTCCAATTAACCACTACATTTTTCTTTGGAATCGAGAGAATGAATAAAGTACTCAAAGATCTCTACCCAATCTTATCCTCCCACCCCACAACACGAAATGTTTTTTCTGAAGCTCCTACACTAACATATCGTCAGGCCTCATCACTTGGAGACATACTCTCACACAGGCGGTCAGAGAGACCAGAACCAGCTCCAAGCAAAGGGTTGCACCCATGCAAGAAGCGCCGTTGCAAGGTTTGCCCTTTAGTCATTGAGGAGGAAATTTTCGGATCACCCAACAATCCCAACTCATACACATGCAAAGGGTCAGCAGATTGCCAGACACCAATGTGTGTGTATGAGTTGATTTGTAAAGAGTGTCCTGCGTTTTACGTAGGGAAGGCCGAAACCCAACTCAACTTTAGGGTTAACAATCATCGAGCATCTGTGGTGAGTGCTAATGAAGACCTGCCTGTAAGCCGCCATGCCACAACCCATAACACAACGTTCGATGACTGTTTCGGCATAAAAGTTTTGAAAAAAATGAAACCCCACGAGAACAAGAGACTGCTTCACCAATCAGAAAAAGCACATAGCAACGTTTTGGGTGCTTACGATCCTCCAGGCCTCAACATAAGACGATGATTCCAAATCCAAAGTTACCAAAATTCCTTGTCAACGTTGTACACAAATTTCCCACAGTTATTCAATTTCTTTGTTAGTTTGAAAAAGGCAAAAAGCCGAAATATAAAAATAGTTTTGTGACGTTTTTTCTGTTATCTTTTCTAATTTTGTGAATATAATCAAGCTCTCCTAGAGTCATTTTCAATAAGTGAAATAAATAAATAAATATATATATATATATATATATATATATATATATATATATATATATATATATATATATATATATATATATATATATATATATATATATATATATATATATTCTATGCAAATTTAATGACTGTTAAAAGGAGCATTATGCGAGGAATCGGTGAAGTGAGAATTTCCTCTTAATTGTATTTCTAGAATATGCATTTCAAGAACAAAAAATAAAATCACTTACAAGCATAATTTTTTTTTTTTTTTTTTTTTATGCTGAATTTTTTTTTTTTGTAATTTTTTATAAAGGTAAAAATTCATTAAAAGAACAATCAAACAATAACAAGATAACTAAAACTTAATCGTTCAACCATGGGAGAGCAGCTCCATCCTCCATCCCTAAGGACCTCAACCTCCTCCGTGTCCCACGTATTCTTTGCGAAACTGCTTTCAGTATGGCCATTTGAATTTTTACTCTGGTCCACCCCAAGACTTGTGGGTAGGGTCGGATCCATTTTCCGGCAAGAGTATGAGCATCCACTGAACATATTAGGGGGGTGAAAGAACCTCGACGGTCTTCGGCTGCCTGGTCATATTTCCTATGCTTCTCAGCTGCAGCTGATCGGGCAACTTGCTTCCAGGTATGGGAAGAGTGAGAAACGGCGTCGGCATTGATTATGCGATTGTCGAAGAACGCCGGCCTCCCACTTTCCCATACCCCTTCCACCTTGATGTCAGCTATTAAGGCTGGAACTTGATCTTCAGCTTCTCGAAGCACAGGTTCTATGACTGCCCCTCCCCATGCCAGGTCTGTTAACATTGCCGTTTCGTCACTTACTGTATCATGACCCCGTTTGACCAAACCCCCTCTTTTACAATTTAAGGCATGTGTCACGTCGAATTTCTCTCCACAGCCATCACAGGTCTCGGGTAATCCTATTGGTGTACGACCGTACCGCACTGCTAGTGCATCTTGGAATTGTGTGGCCGTCAAGTCGAAACTGTCGGCCATCTTCGGGAGAACCTTCAGCCATTGGGACGCTGAAGCATCAATAATTCGCTTAAGAACTCGCTGCTGATTTGGTTGCAGGGTGGCGATTATTTCTTGGCTGCGTTGGATTGCTTGGTCGTTCTTTCCCTTTCTCGCTTCTTTTAATACATGTGTGGCATGTTCCCAATGCTCACTGTAATTCAAGGGGGCACCTGTCCTGATGGATTCTGTCAGAATCTCGACTGCCCGGATTGAAGTTTGGAAGGTCGAGACTTGGGTACCCACAGGATTTTCTATCCCCAAGCCCCCCATCCGCACAGGTAACTCTAGTAAAGCGAATTCAGGTTCATTGAGTTCTTGGCCCATTATAGCAGGTATGAAGTGAACTCGAATGGCTTCCCACAAAGGTATGTATTCATCGTCACAATCATGTACCACTCTCTGCACAAATGCCCATTCACGTTGCAACGATTTTGTAAAAGCAACATATGCCGCATGGGGACTTTTTTTTTTTTTTTTGCTACTGTTGCAAACATTTTCACAAATTCGACCCATTGTTTAACTTTCGTTCTTACGAATTGCTTTTTATCGGTGGCTGGTCCGATCATTCCTCCCAAGAATCTTCTTGATCGCACAATACATACATTTAGGCCTTGGAAAATAGCTGATGCTTCGTCTTCTAGCTCCGGTTTTACAACTAGGAAGCTCTTTTCAGGCTCTGGAAAGTAGCCCCATTTGGGCCCTAGTCGAAGTCGCTTGTCAAACTACATACGAACCATGTGAAGTTTTCCACTGCAAGCTGAATCGTCAGCATACCGATTTTGTTTATACAGTTCACTCTTGAGGCTCCTGATTAATGGAAGGGTTCCCACTGCATACATAAGCATCCCAAGGGGATCCCCTTGGGTGGTGCCTTCTCTGCTCAAGATTACAGCGTCACTTTGTCGAAAAACGATTACAGGAAAACCACGGTATGTGTTAAAAAGAAAACGAGCACATCTTGGCCAGTATATTCGGGCGTTCCATGGTGCTAGTGGTCGGCTCATCGCATTAAATGCGTTACTTGCATCCACCATAAGTAAGCACTCATATTCCTCCTCTGCAAACATACTTTCCATTGCATGGATAGCCCCCTCTATACCAGACATAAATAAATGAAAATGTGTTATCGTCCTCAAATGATTAAAACCCCATTCACAAGTAGTAGCTTGGACCAGGATTCAAGTACGATTCGCCATCATCCGAGCAGTGGCCATGAGGATACAGAGAACGAGGCGAAACTTCAGCTGTTTGCATCTTGAGGATGAAGCATGGCACAGTCTAGGGATGAAGAATGAAGAAATCATGGAGGAAGAAGAAGAACACCACACCATATCACGTCCATTTCCTTCAACCAAAAATCTGAATGAAATATAACCTAAGTAAATGAATGGAAATTAGTCCATGAAATTTTATTTTATTTTTATTAATAGGGGCAACATGTTAAAAAAAAACAATTAAATACTTATAAAAATTAAGTAGGCATGGATTTCAAAAAATTGAGTTCATTAAATGATAAATATGTTGAACAGGGCGGCCCCCAACTGAAAAACGCTGCAAATTATTTCACAAAGGTTCATTATTTTTTCAATTGAGTATGACAGTAGTTTTAGTTGGCTTGCGTACGTCATAAGGCCCGTCCAGACTTCTCGGCGTGTCTTATTTCGAGTTGCCACAACCTATACTTCTATAATTATATACGCATGTTTATATTTCTCGATTTGAGCTCCTATTTATTCAAATAGTTATTGCCTTAATAATATCATTATCTAAGTACGTACGAAAAGTTGAGAGGATATGTTATTAAATCTGCGTAGGAAAAGCATTGGTATTAACACAATAATATGACATAGAAAAAACATAAATTCATACCTCGAAGGAACGCCGTACCCACCTCATGGTGCCGCGGTGTATTATATGGGTATAACACGTAAAAGTAATGAATATCCATTCTCCTACACGGCGAACGGCTAACGGCGGACGGACATTTCAAATTTGGATTCTTGAAACGTAAAGTGACAAAGTTTGAGGGGGGGTTATAAAATTTTTTTGCTGCACGATCACATAGGCTTATTATTGGAAATGATTAACCAAAAGTCAGGGAAAACCTGTAATTGTCAGGGAATTCTTAGCGTCGGGATAAATTAGGGAAACGTCAGGGAATTTTGCAAAAACCACCAAATGTCAGGGAATCTTTTGAATGAAAACTTTGTGTAATAATTTGCAGCGTTCCAAGATATATTCTAACTCCTAAATAATCGAACTTCAACAGTTCACTTTATCATACTACCTACATATTATTTCATAGCTGGGTTATCCGAATGTCAAAAATAATGACCAAGAAAGGTGGTTAAACTGTTCAAAGAGTAACACGCAGATACATTGTGACATCGGTTTGTCATTGGCTCTCAGTTACTACAACTCTTAGTAGTAAACCATGTGTGGGAAAAAACAAGTGAGTATTGAACTAGGTAGCATACCAAGCAGAGTAGTGGACTGGTCCATTGAGAGTCCCAACAACAAGTTTGTATACATAACCTAGGACTTTGTGAATCTTAGAGATCTGGGAGAGGTCGTTATCGACTGTGACACCCCACATGCTCTATTGTCAAAAAACTAATTTTTTAGAATTTTTTGAGACACTGTAAATTGCAAATTTGAATTCTGGCGATTGGGCTGGCCAAAGAACTCGACCTTTCTTTTGCCAAGAAGGAACGAATTTGTTAAGCCGCATTTGTTTCTGGGAATACACTATATATATATATATATATATATATATATACACGACGTTAAAATCTAGGATTGTATTCTTTGATGTACGAAATGGATATGGAGGGGGTCCCCGCACCCTTCCTTCCAATTTTTAAATTTTGAAGCCATCTAAATAGCTCAATTTTTCTTTAAAAATTCGTAAAAATGACAAAAAACCGTATTTGATTTTGATATTTTTTGTCAGGGGAATCTGAAGTTCGGTCTGGATATGTCAGGGAAATTTCAAATTTCCATTTGGGGCCCACCCTGGTTGAAGTATGAAAGAGAAAAATACTCGTAAAATAATAACGTCCAGGCATAAATAAATCAAGCAAAATCAACACTAAGCACTCTCTTTTTAACAGGAGATAGAGAATCGAGGAAGATGTCAAGATCAGAACACTTATGTATCATCTGACTCATCGGTCGGGGCAATCTGCAGAGCGGGAGGTGATACAATCAATTAGTAGAGGAAAACGGTATCCAAAATAAATTCTCCGATCGCAGTCCAGGGTGTGGTATCAAAAAATGTAACGTAGGCAGTAGTGTAGGTGCTGAAGGCTAAATCAGCAAAGTTCGCTATGAATTATGTTTGGGGTAAGCGCTGCAGTTCTAGCCTTCCTTTGCAGGCCAAGCATCTTAGCGTATGGTGCGCAGGTTTGGGGGTATAAGGGGGCATATAAGAGAATTTTTTGAGCGGGGCACTATGGGAAATTGGCAGTGAGATATCGGCTTCCCAACCCGTTGAAGACACTCGATGGTAGTGAATTGAAAGATAATGTAGGGAAATGACTGTCAAGCTATCACAGTGAGAAATTCGCCAGCTTTCGACTCAAGGTGAATGAATCGCAGACCTATACATTATATAGAGAATTAGATCCCATAGTGAATTGCGCTAGCTTCATTGAGCAGACGGATGATATTGGGTTGGGTGGTGCTCGTTGGCTCTTCACGTTGCGAAGTGAATTGTTAAGTTTAAATGGTAGGCCACATAGGTAGTTCGAGCACGAGAGAAGAATGCTCATTGTGCAATTTAAGAGAGCGGGAAGATGTATTTCATTTTTTGTGTTTTGTCCTATCCTTAAAGAATATAGATGGGCCGCATTCAACAGTAGAACTCTCTCATGAGATAGGGCAATACAAATTCTAAATGAAGGTACGGGATGGTCTTGCTTAATACAATTTTGTAAAGATGCTTGGCGCTACAGGAAGTTTCTTGTAGAACAGTTTAATTTCTAAGAAAAAATTAAGGCTGATTCCCGACATGACGCGATGTATATAGTAATACCAGGTACACATGGCTATTGGTTGTAATTTATTATATTTTATTTATATTATTTTAATATTATTCTATAGGAAATTAGAAACCAACGAGTAGGAATTTGGCTCGAACCTCCGACGGACGGTTACACCAACCCCGTTGTAATGTTAATTTTAATAACAAATGTATTTTTCATTGGTAAGAGCTATTTGTTCAATGAACGTTTTTCTTCTTTCTTATTCTTCTTCAGTAGTTAACCAGACCACCCACTAGCTTGTGGAAAAAGGAGACATCTGCCACACAAAGGCGACCCGTAGGACTCTTAATACCCAACCTCCTCTCCAAAGTATCAAAATGAACGGAATCCTGGAAAATATGGAGCTCATATACCACATATCACAAAAATCTTCTTTGAACTTAGTTGACCTGTCCAATCTGGTACGTGTGATGTGGGGACCAAACCACGGACGCATAATCCAAGATTGGAACCACAAGAGCCCTGTGAAGATAAGTCAGAGCTGCCACATGATTGAATTCTCGTGTACTCCGTTTTATGAAGACCAATAATCGCATTGCGCGGCCTGAAATTGCAAAGATGTGATCAGTAAGCGACAGCTGGTCATCAAGAAGTACGCCCAAGTCACGCACTCATGCTAAACTTAACAGCAAAAAATCCGGCGCACCCTATATTTTGTTATTTTTTTACCTTAGCTTCAATTGGGTTTTTTTTTTTTTTTTTTTTTTTTTTTTTTTTTTTTTTTTTTTTTTTTTTTTTTGCATGTGCCAAGTAAAGTCGGTATCTTATGAGAGAACAGCAAGGAACAGAGTGGCAAATAAAAAATAGCCGTTTTAAAAAATCAGCTTTATTCACAAAACTTCGATGTTTGGACAAAAGTAACAAAACATTCTTCTGTAGTTATCGTGTGAAAAAAAATTGAGAAATGAAATTTTTTTTTGAAAATAGTGTTTTTTATTATCGGGTGGTACCTTCCCTTGCTTGTACCACCGCCTGTATTCTTCTCGGCATGCTGTTGATCAAATTTGAAACCCTTTCTTGTTTGATGAGGTCCCATTCTGCGAGGACCGATGTCCTGAGGTCTTGGAGGTTTACAGGAGGGTTCGGTCGCTTTCGGATGCACCTCTCTAGCTCGTCCCATAGATGTTCTATGGGATTGAGGTCGGGGCTGCGAGCTGGCCATTGTAGGGTGCGCGTGCCTACCTCTTCGAGGTAGTCAGTAACCAAGTTTGCTACGTGTGACCGCGCGTTATCGTCCATAAAAATAAAATTATCGTCGGTGTAAGGGGTGAGTGGCACTACATAATCTTCCAGGATGTCAGAAATGTACCTCAGTGTGGTTAGACTCCCTCGGGGATACACATGGAGTTCCGTTTTCGCCTCTGAAGTGATATTCCACCTCAAACCATTTCAGACCCACTCCCGTAAGGCACCCTTTCAGCACTCTTACTGTTTTCCGATGAGTCCAGGTTCTCACTATTCGCTTCAGATCGTCGTGTTAGAGTGTGGAGGAGACGAGGGGAGCGTTTCGCTCAGTGCAATATTTCTGAAATGGTGCCTTACGTGGGAGGTTCTGAAATGGTTTGGGGTGGAATCACTTCAGAGGCGAATATGGAACTCCGTGTGTACCCCCGAGGGAGTCTAACCACACTGAGGTACATTTCTGACATCCTGGTGCCATTCGCCCCTTACACCGGCGATAATTTTATTTTTATGGACGATAACGCGCAGTCACACGTAGCAAACGTGGTTACTGACTACCTCGAAGAGGTTGGCATGCGCACCCTACAATGGCCAGCTCGCAGCCCCGACCTCAATCCCATAGAACATCTATGGGACGAGCTAGAGAGGTGCATCCGAAAGCGACCGAACCCTCCTGTAAACCTCCAAGACCTCAGGACAGCGGTCCTCGCAGAATGGGACCTCATCAGACAAGAAAGGGTTTCAAATTTGATCAACAGCATGCCGAGAAGAATACAGGCGGTGGTACAAGCAAGGGAAGGTACCACCCGATAATTAAAAAATTTATTTTCAAAGAAAATTTTCATTTTTTTTTTTTTTTTTTTTTTTTTTTTTCACACGATAACTACAGAAGAATGTTTTGTTACTTTTGTCCAAACATCGAAGTTTTGTGAATAAAGCTGATTTTTTAAAACGGCTATTTTTTATTTGCCACTCTGTTCCTAGCTGTTCTCTCATAAGATACCGACTTTACTTGGCACATGCAAAAAAAAAATTAACCAATTGAAGCTAAGGTGAAAAAATAACAAAATATAGGGTGCGCCGGTTTTTTTGCTGTTAAGTGTATAATATACACTTCAGCTCCACCCTGCCCATAGGGTGGTCCTCCACCGGAAGCGACTATGCGACTAAGCGTTTTCGTCCGTATACAAGCGACTAATCCCATAAGCTTAAAACGTATTAGAGCTCCTCCACTGCAAGCTACATGAGCGACGCGACTAGCGTGTTTTGAGGCGACGAGCGACTGATCCCATCCGGATGGGATCAGTCGCTTGTCTTCGAGCGACCTGTCTTCCCCCTCCCATGTTTTCTCGGCCCACGCTTCAACTGTGAACGACGAACCTCAACATCTACAGGACTATTATGTTAATTTTCCAGAAGAGTTACGTTGAACTTTTCACTTTTGCGCCTCAATTACATTACCTTGTTAAAATTAACACTCACTATCAAAAACGTATTAACACAGAATGTGTTTTAGCCATGGACTAACTAGCCGAAAATGGAACGCGGGATGGTAACGAAATGTGTGACGGATGATTTTCACGTACAACCGAGTCGTTGCTAGGGATATGGTACTTCGTCGTTTTTCATCCCACAAAATTCGTTGACCATTCGTTCGAAAGCTCTCGATTTATCCAACAATATTATGTTAACTACTGCGAAGTGCGTGTCCAACAAACTGAGTTATGAGCATGGTTATATAAATAATTGTTTACACACAGGTGATCATTCTCAATAATTGATATTGTGAACATGATTGCAACCGCTTGTTAATTTCTGATGATTTCATTGAGCTTGTGTTTCGATGATTTGATTCATAGCAGGTGATCTGAGTATTACGAAAACGGTTTGATTTGTGAAGCGGAGGTTAAATTTGAATAGGTAATTTCTATACTTTACACTCTAGGAAGCTGTAATTTCGTTTGTAGCCTCTTTAGGACATTTACTTGACGATGCTCAGGGTCCGGATCAGATGTGTGGCTCTTAAAGCTAATTTCTATGCTTTACACTCTAGGAAGCTGTAATTTCGTATGTAGCCTCTTTAGGACATTTACTTGACGATACTCAGGGTCCGGATCAGATGTGTGGCTCTTAAAGCTAATTTCTATGCTTTACATTCTAGGAAGCTGTAATTTCGTATGTAGCCTCTTTAGGACATTTACTTGACGATGTCCAGGGTCCGGATCAGATGAGTGGCTTTTAAAGCTAATTTCTATACTTTACACTCTAGGAAGCTGTAATTTCGTATGTAGCCTCTTTAGGACATTTACTTGATAAATCGCTCTTGATTTATCACGAATTTATTTCGTATTTTTTTTCGTAGTTTCATACTATAACTATATAAATTGATGTTATAAATGAATAGTGAACAATGACGCTTGTTTGGTTGTCACTTGGTTGCGCGACAACGCAAACACATTCTGTGTTTCAATAATTTCGTCCGAAGTATGTAAATAGAGGTAACCGGGGGTCCAGGGGGCTTGCCCCCTGGCGAGGCGCGGAGCGCCGAGTTTTTTAGGAGTTACACTGAATTTTTTGTTTCTGTACTTTCATTAAATTCCCTTATTATGATTAACAACAATAATTACAAGTAAAAACGTAATAATTATCTGGTTTTAATACTTCACACACGCGTTCTGTTGGTGACATCGTGTCCCTGAAGTTGGACGATTTGGTGATCGAAGCTTGTATAGCATTCAAGATGCAATCGTACGTTTGTAGGTCCATCCTATAATAATTTCGAAACTTCCCTGAATCTCCCTTCAGCTCGTCGTGGAGGTGGTTGAATTCACCAAAACTTTGCCTCCTTGTCAATATTGGGTTCATCCAGAACATTCGACGTTTCCTTCTCATCCGAAGGAAATTTACGAGAGCATTATCCAGCAAATAATAACTATCTGTGTCGTCCATTTTACCAAAAATAAATGCAGTCTACTACACACCACTACAGACTTCGCAGAACAACGTCACCTCCAATGAAGGAGCTCAGTCGCGTCCCAGTCGCCTCGCAGAAGTTGCCTTGTCGCTAAGTCGCTTGAATACGCTTCCAGAGGAGGACAAGGCTATAATCATGTAAGTGTAAGCAACGGAACTATCAAAATACTGTACTTTCGGGAGCACCACCATTCAATTATACTTCTAATTTGAGACTTTTTTGTCCTATCTCTATATATATAATTCCGCACGGTCTTTGAAATTGTGAAGAACTTCGCGGTCCGATTTTAGTGTTAGACTGCTCATTCGAATCAGCACGGCCCCAAGTTTGTTGCAAAAGTGTCGCCGTTCGTCGCTATACCCGCCTTGATCGTGTTCTAGGCGGTCCTTATCAACGAGAGTTGTTTATCAGGCTGTGGCGGTAACAACAGTTGCCATCAATTCAAGATACGTAGTGTAGTTACTAACATCTAGGAGAGTTATTTCTGAACGAAGAAATTGAAACTGAAGAACTTAGCGAACTTTATATATAATTCCGAGCAGTCTAACACTAAAATCGGACCGCGAAGTTCTTCACAATTTCAAAGACCGTTCGGAAGCAGCACGGCCCCAAGTTTGTTGCAGAAGTGTCGGTAAGTAAGAAACGTAGTGATGGGGTCTTTTCTGATCAGCTGAGTGAGCTAAATTCTTTCCTGTTCACTGTAGGAAGTTGAAATTTGATAGGGAGACTCTCTGGGACATTGAGACGAGTGAAGTGATGGGGTCTTTTCTGATCAGCTGAGTGAGCTAAATCCTTTCCTGTTCACTGTAGGAAGTTGAAATTTGATAGGGAGACTCTCTGGGACATTAAGAGACGAGTGAAGTGATGGGGTCTTTTCTGATCAGCTGAGTGAGCTAAATTCTTTCCTGTTCACTGTAGGAAGTTGAAATTTGATAGAGAGACTCTCTGGGACATTAAGAGATGAGTGAAGTGCCTAGGTACCTACACATACTTTTTGTGCGTGAGTCCTACGATTGGAAATCGCCCATATCTCCGCTCAAGGAAGGTCTACACCAAATTCTTCACGGAAGAATTCAAACACGCACTCCAATGAAGTCCTACAACAAGAACGGGCGCAGCGGAAAGTTCTTCAACTTCACCTTCCAGGACGCATCTGGCAGTTACATACGATTGTTTCCTTTTCGGAAGAAACTTACAATCAAGTATAACCTCTTTAGAGCTTCCTGTTTAAGAACCTTGAGATAAAATACAGCTCCTATTGCAAAGAGCTGGAAATGCAAATAACCTCATCTACGAGAATCACTTCATCCCAAAACGATCTCAACCAGGTAACATATATTTATACCAGCATCACCGATCTCCCAAACGTCAACACTGCCAACATTTTAGTAATTTGTGTTGGTCCCGCCGATGTGTGCACAGTGTCGCGCAATGACGAAGAGTTGACACTCTACAAAATCCCGGTTAGGGATAAAACCGGAACCGTCAATCTTATCCAATGGGGAAAACAATTCAATTTCAACTCACATGACATCGTGGCAGCACACCTCATTACAACCAAAAAATTCAAAAATATATTCGAAGCACAAATTGGACATGACACAACACTCGAAATTAATCCAGACACAGAACAAGCACGAGCTTTGCTGGAGTGGTACCAGACACATCAGGACGAAGACAGCTGTAGCATCTCCTGCACACAACTCAACACCAGTTCGACATCTACGAGTACTACCGATCAAGATACAATCAACGACATAAAGAAGGAGATAGAAGACACGGACGCGCAGATTCACACGCTTAGAAAGAAACGAAGAAGACTCGAGATAGAATTACACCATCATCTCACCAAGCCCAAATTCTAAATTCCCCGATTCAGCTTTTTGTTTAGTCTCAAAGCGGCGAGGACCACCTCAACTGGTGATATTTATTTTATTACATTAATTTAATAACATCGCCTTAGCTTTGCACCAGGTCACATAACGCAGCAAATAGGTAGGACTTATATCGTTACTATAATGTGCTGAGTTCCTGTAAGGTACTACTGTTATACGGACTAGATTAGGGCTTTCCAAGCCCTAACAGGCCTCTAGTAACATATATTTTTAATTCACGCTAAAGACCACTTATTTCACTTTTAAGATTTTTTTCGCGTTTTTTGCTTTGATCACTAAAAATGTCGAAACTTCCTTAATTTCCAGTAAATACTCAAATCCGACTATACCGTTGGAACAAGCGTTAGATTTCCTATCTCCCTGATGCCTTTTCAAAAATGTTTGTAATGGAATAAACAGGTAAAAAATAAGCCGTAATGGAAAACTATTTAAAATTCCGAATGTTGACTTTTTTCAGTTTGTCTCTCGAACCGTCCTGGATGGAAATTTTCATGCTGTAAGAATAAAAAGTTGCACCATAATCCCAGTCTTAATGTTGAAATACATTGTTTTTTCAATGAAATCGAGGGTTTTCTTGAAAAAGATCTTTTATGAAAAACGAGTTTGGGGTCGGTCTAGTTCATTGATGATGATCTTCTTTTGATTAAAATTCTGCTATAATTTTAAATTCAACTATTTTAGGCTGATTTAGCCATTTTTAGCGATATTTTCAAGCTAATTTTTTTGAAATTTGAGCATTTTATCGTGCTCAAAAACTGATGGCCAACAATCTCATCCTTTCATTCGCGCGCCCACAAAACACATACACACACACACACACACACACACCCACACACACACACACACACATATATATATATATATATATATATATATATATATATATATATATATATATATATATACTTAAAAGTGTTAAACTCTAGGATCAATTTCAGAATGCTTCAAAACGGATTCCAATACAGAAAATTTTGATTTTAAAATTTTTGGAACATTCCAATAGCTTCATTAATTTTTTTTACAAAATTCGATAAATTGGAATTTTTATGAAATTCAAAAGTTATATGCAATTAAACCAAAAGCTGTAGACCATCATGTATCCTTTGTTTTGTTTTAAATAAACAGAAAATTCCTCGTTGCACTCTGTGCATTGAATGGGTAACTTCATGAATAACCTTGTATTCAACATAATTCACTCCAACTACTTAAACAAACCCCTTCCAATATCAACATTGGGGTTCGGGGGTGGGATCGGAGATATATAAGGCCAGCGGCCGAGGTAGCAAATCAGTTCTGTGCCTTCTCTCACAGCCCTCACAACAATAGCAACCCTACCGACGCCATGAAAGTAAGGAAATCAGGGTTAGACAAGAAATGTATGAGGTTATCAATATTAGAATCATGAAATCGTGCAAGTTTAATTTATAGATAGTACAAAGGACGCATAAATTAAAACTTATCTTGTTATTCCATCGTCAAAAGTAATTATGACTAACAATATCATGTATTGTATCAGCATTGTGAGCGGAAATCACATTAAAAAATCCAAATTCAACCGTTTGCTGATGATTCAGATATTCAGAAAATACGGAGAATAATTACCTAATAAGGAAACATCTCATAGTAGGAAATCGAACATCCTTCGGCTTCATTTCCGTGTAATTCGAAGAAATTATTATGAAGAAATTTTGACATGCAGACACAGCGAAAGTGCAGCGGAAAATTAGGTTTAAGCTTTAACAGTTGGAACTAGTCGCAATATTTGCCTCAATCCAGCGTTGATTATTTGGAACATCCCACGTCAACTCATTAGTACGAGTTGTCCAATTTTCCACCGTTGAAAAAATTTGTATGTGCCCTGTAACACTTATATTTATAACCTCTTTGCTTGCAATAAACACACAAGTGGTTGATTTAGCTAATTAATTTTTAATTATTGGAGGTTTTGTGCGATGTATCTAGTTTATTCTTTCCAGGAAATGAGGAAGCACATCTATTATGTGACATGCTGAATGATGATCCTCGTTGCTTGTTCTTCTCTCAGCTGCTCTTCAAGGAGCATGTTAAGCATTTCAGACATGGAGAACTTGAAACCACTAAGTTTCTGCCTTTTGATACGGGACAGTACTTGTAATTGCAGCAACTCGTTTTATATACTGGTGATTGGAGAAGATCTTGCGGTAACTTCTTCAGTGTCAAGTTTATCCTCAATCAATCTATTGGAAATTCTTAAAGGCTTCATTCATACAGCACCATAATGAACTCGTCCCGAAAGTCTTGAATAGCATTGGAAATAATTACTCCCGAAAATGGCCATCCTGGCCTTTCCTTAAGTTATGAGTACAGGGTAGTTAGGAGGGCGTACATCCAATTCATTTCCAAGGCAAGGAAGCCAGTTTTGATTCAAAAGTTACTTTCTGCAATCCAAAAGATTTACTGACGAGACTATGTATGACGTGCGTCCCTACAATCTAAACCTTGAGGCTCCAAGACGTTTTTCTACTGTTTTGAACAGTTCAAAAAAATTCACCATCACTCACATGTGACATTGTACATATTTTTCAGGGGATGCTGCTGAGTTCGATTCTAGTCATCTTCTTCGCCACCGTGTGGGCGGAGAAAGAAACCGACTCCGTTGCAGTCGCTTCCAACGATGTTTCGGATTTGAAGGCCGACGCTACTAGGTGAATACCGTGCATTATCTTACGCCATCGTACCTTTTCTTGGCTTCCTTGGTGATTTCATTCAATATTCATCATTTTAAAGATCGGAATGTACAAATACTATTCTTTTGTATATATGTATGTTATATCAATCAATTGTTATCAATTGTCACAGTTCAACAGTCTCCTGTCTGTTCAGCCTGTCCCATCATGTTCAAGTTCAACAACGAAACATATTTCTTAAATGACCTACCTAAATCAAACTCTTCTGATATTTGAGGATTAAGTAAAATGACATTTCATTCCGAATCTTGAGCCTTGCCAGCGTAACACTTTCATTTCCCCAATGTTAACTATTTCATCTGTCAATTGAATGAAATGGTCCTATCTGATAGCGATTTTTTTTCCCTATGGGTCAGTACGAAAATGAATAACGATATTAAACTATGACTTCCATGTTTTTAATATTATTTTAATTCATTTTCCTATTTTTTCACGTCATTGTTAAAATAATCACCCATCTCCGAATTTCCCAGAAACAATCCCCAAATAATTTCTCAACGATCGAATTGACTTTTTCTATGAGAAATTCAAAATTTTTCATATTTTGTATCAACAAGTTAGGTTTCTGAATTATTAACTGCATTCTACAAGAAGAAGAAAATCACTGGAAAATATAAGGTATTTCTTAATGCACTCAATTACTTTTGAATTATGACTACAAAAAATGACAATGCTGTTGTCCTGTCCTCTGTTTTTTACACTTGGTTCCGTTCGTATTTCCTTTTTGTTCAGCTATTTCTTCGTCTATCATCAAATCGTTTTAAAAACTGAATCCACGAGTAAACCAACACTTATGAAACAACGAATTATCAGATACCTCAGAAAATGTAGCAGTTCAAACTGAGTGGTATACCGAAGGTCATATTTTCTCACCTGACATCACTGACCTCATCAATGTACCCTTAAGTTAGACACATAACATGGGGGTCAACAGATTATTGTTTCTTACTGATGATGACTGAACCGTCGAAATAGAACTAACATAGTAACTCTTCATTTTCTTCATGAATGTACGATGCCACAGGTACAGAGTCTTATCTGGGGGCTTACGCCGAAGCCTTCAGACAAAGTTTGTGTGGGAGAAAACCCCTCGTGTAACCTGTCGTGGGTTAATTCGATCTCGAGTGATTGTAAAATTTACAGAACCATACTTATAACAACCGTTCGACAAAACAGATCAATGCAGAACAGTCTCAACACCCTAAGCATATATGTATGAAATACCTATATTGCGTCCAAACCTTCAGGAAATACCTTAAACAAGTGTTCTGTAACCACCTCTCTCTTCCTAAACTGAATAGATAGTCATCATTGTTCAAGAGCTATTGTAACGAATATAATGCATGTTATAAATTCTGTTTCAGTCTTGCGGAGAAGAAGGTTTTAGATGCCAACGGAGAAGAAGCAATTCATCACGTGCATTACCACTCAGGCAAGGTTGACCATCTACACAAGCACGATGGTCTGTTGTTGTTGGATTGAAATATCACACAATTACTCGCTGTACATATGCTGTAGCTGAGGTACTTAAACGGATTGTTGACTGCAATAATAACATAACTTTTCTGTTTGCAGGTCACATTGGCAATCATCACAAGCACGAAGGACATCTAGGACACCACCACAAGCACGATGGACATCTGGGACACCACCACAAGCATGGTGGACATCTAGGACACCACCACAAGCACGGTGGACATCTAGGACACCACCACAAGCACGGGGGTCATGTTGGACACGGCCACCATCATGGAGGTAGCGTCGGACATGGACACTCTCATGGAGGCAGTGTAGGTGGTAGCATTGGCCATGGTCACTCTCATGGCGGAAGTGTAGGACATGGACATTCTCATGGTGGAAGTGTAGGACACGGACACTCTCATGGAGGCAGTGTAGGACATGGACACTCTCATGGTGGAAGTGTAGGACATGGGCATTCTCATGGTGGAAGTGTAGGACACGGACACTCTCATGGAGGCAGTGTAGGACACGGACACTCTCATGGCATGGAAGTGTAGGACACGGACACTCTCATGGAGGCAGTGTAGGACATGGACACTCTCATGGTGGAAGTGTAGGACATGGACATTCTCATGGTGGAAGTGTAGGACACGGACACTCTCATGGAGGAAGTGTAGGACACGGACACTCTCATGGAGGTCTCATGGTGGTAGTGTAGGACACGGACATTCTCACGGAGGTAGTGTAGGACATGGTCACTCTCATGGTGGAAGTGTAGGACATGGACATTCTCATGGTGGAAGTGTAGGACATGGACATTCTCATGGTGGTAGTGTAGGTCATGGTCATTCTCATGGTGGTAGTGTAGGACATGGTCACTCCCATGGTGGAAGTGTTGGACATGGTCATTCGCATGGTGGTAGTGTAGGACATGGTCACTCTCATGGTGGAAGCGTTGGACACGGTCACTCCCACGGTGGAAGTGTAGGTCATGGTCATTCCCATGGTGGAAGTGTTGGACATGGCCACTCCCATGGAGGAAGTGTTGGACATGGTCACTCCCATGGTGGAAGTGTAGGACATGGACATGCTCATGGTGGTAGTGTTGGACACGGTCACTCCCATGGTGGAAGTGTAGGACATGGACATGCTCATGGTGGTAGTGTAGGACACGGTCACGCTCATGGTGGAAGTGTCGGACATGGACATGCTCATGGTGGTAGTGTAGGACATGGTCATTCCCATGGTGGAAGTGTAGGACATGGACATGCTCATGGTGGTAGTGTAGGACATGGTCATTCCCATGGTGGAAGTGTAGGACATGGACATGCTCATGGTGGTAGTGTTGGTCATGGTCACTCTCATGGTGGAAGTGTTGGACATGGTCACTCCCATGGTGGAAGTGTAGGACATGGACATGCTCATGGTGGTAGTGTAGGACACGGTCACGCTCATGGTGGAAGTGTCGGACATGGACATGCTCATGGTGGTAGTGTAGGACATGGTCATTCCCATGGTGGAAGTGTAGGACATGGACATGCTCATGGTGGTAGTGTTGGACACGGTCACTCCCATGGTGGAAGTGTAGGACATGGACATGCCCATGGTGGTAGTGTAGGACATGGTCACTCTCATGGCGGTAGTGTAGGACATGGTCACTCTCATGGCGGTAGTGTAGGACATGGTCACTCTCATGGTGGAAGCGTAGGACACGGTCACTCCCATGGTGGCAGCGTCGGCCATGGACACAACCACGGAGGCGGTGTCGGCCACAACGACCACCACAGCGACGATGATGACATCGGAGGCGGTGCAGGCGGCAAATCAGTCTCTTACACTGTCCACCACGCAGCCCTGAAAAAGTCAGATGACGGTGTTCTGGATGAAGCCAAATCTTCCAGCTCCATCAGCGTCTCAACAGCGGAGGACGAAGAGCAAATCGCTGTGAAGAAGTAAAGTGAGCCACCCAGTCAACCAACCAGGCTCCAAGACACGGACTCACAGACTCCAAGACACGGACTCACAGGCTCCAAGACATGGACACCCAGGCGTCGGCTCTAAGGCGCTGTTTCAGACGCCATCACCCAGGCGTTACCTGTCGTCATCTGACTTCGAGCTGACGCAGCACGTTCCTAAGCTCCGCACACGCCCGCATTTCGTAGGTCACTCTTGCACAACCCGATCACTCGCCATGTGGTCATATAGTCATGCCAAAGTTGTTTTTGTATGTTATCAAAATGTTTGTTATTTTTCTATATAATATGTATTTTATTTTTATATTTGACGATTTGTTAATAAATTTTGTAAATCACTTGTAAATTTTTATGACACACATGCCCTTTTTCCCGTCAAGTTATTGCAAGAACTAAGAGTGGTACTATACCTTTTTTTTACGTAGATCTATATTAAGAGAGCTTACCTAAATTATGGCGCCCTGTGCTCCATATGTGATCGAATTTGAGGAATATTTGTTATGGTAATGTTCACACTCTCTGTACAAGTTTATTTCATGACGAGCAGCCAAGCCTTCTTAAAAATATTTAAATCAAGGTTTTAAAACAATGAAGCCCAAGATTTGTAGTAACAGTTCAAGATTTTGTATTATTACCTTGAAAGTCACAGTCACAAAACATCTGCCACACAAAGGCGACCCGTAGGACTCTTAATACCCAACCTCCTCTCCAAGGTATCAAAATAAACGGAATCCTGGAAAATATGGAGTTTATATACCACGTATCACAAAAATCTTCTTTGAACTCAGTTGACCTGTCCAATCTAGTATGTGTGATGTGGGGACCGAACCACGGACGCTGTGACAAAATAAAACTAAACTTCGAGATTTAAAATATTCACGGTACAACGCATAATCCTAGATTAGAACCACAAGAGCCCTGTGAAGAGAAGTCAGAGCTGCCACATGGTTGAATTCTCGTGTATTCCGTTTTATGAAGACCAATACTCGCATTGCGCGGCCTGAAATTGCAAAGATGTGATCAGTAAACGACAGCTGGTCATCAAGAAGTAAGCCCAAGTCACGCACTGATGCTATATACGCTTCAGCTCCACCCTGCCCATCCTATAATCATGTAAGTGTAAACAACGGAACTATCAAAAAATTGTACTTTCGGGCTCACTTTCGGGCGCACCACCGGCAAAGGTTCGATTCTACTACTAATTTGAGACTTTTTTGTCTTATAATATATATTTTTAATTCACGCTAAAGACCACTTATTTCACTTTTAAGATTTTTTCGCGTTTTTTTACTTTGATCACTAAAACTGTCGAAACTTCCTTAATTTCCAGTAAATACTCAAATCCAATTATACCGTTGGAAAGAGCGTTAGATTTCCTGTCTCCCTGATGCCTTTTCAAAAATGTTTGTAATGGAATAAACAGGTAAAAACAAGCCGTAATTGAAAAGTTTTTAAAATTCCGAATGTTCACTTTTTTCAGTTTGTCTCTCGAACCGTCCTGGATGGGAACTTTCATGCTGTAAGCCTAAAAAGTTGCACCATAATCCCAGTCTTAATGTTGAAAGACATTATTTTTTCAATGAAATCGAGGGTTTTCTTGAAAAAGATATTTTATGAAAAACGAGTTTGTGGTCGGTTTCAACGTATTTTTTAACGCTGGATCTACTTTTACTAGTCCCCCGGAACTCAATATAACGATATTTATGTAAGTAGATACCTACCAACTGAAAATAACATAATGTGTAGATCACTGAAATGGTTTTAATAATCACGAAAACTCAATAGCAGAATATAGTCAATCAAGATGTAGATAACGAAAAACTTCGAAATCTGTCATTTAGGAAACAGGGAATGCTTGAAGTAATTTACGTTAGCGCAATCGGAGAAAGGAGTAATGATTTGAGAAAAATGAAATTGGTAGAGGACAATCTACAGCCTGACCCTCACATCCCCAGACAATGTAATAGAAATCTGATAAAACAAGAAAATAATCTTTCCCTAGAATTTCACATTCCAACGATACTGTTGAAATGCAATAATGTTGAATCTAATATGGAATAATCAAACCATTGTTCACCAACTATGCACCAAACTCGAGTGAGATTAGACGAATAGGGTGTGAAAAAATTATGCTTCAAGTAATTTACGTTTGCGCATGCGCAGAATGAAGTAATGGTTTTAAAAGTATGAAAACAGGACCATTATTACAGCTTAACCCGCACATTACCTGAAAAGTTTATCAAAATCGGATGAAAACTGTTAAAATTAGGCTCGTTAAAAGGAATGTACGAGTATATTTTCACATGTGCAGTAGCTACTAATGATAGGATTATGTTGAAATTGCTAGAGAATGCTTGAATTAATCTCTTTCACTTATCCTCCAACTTTGAGCGAGATCGGACGACGTGGACGTGAGAAATTAATGCTTGATGGGTCATGCATGCGCTGAGTCAAGTATTGATTTCGGATCAACGAAACTAATAGAGGACCATCTACACCCTAACCCGCAAATTCCATGGACATTTAATAAAAATCGGTTGAATATAGTGGAAATTAAGCTTGTTACAAGGGTTTGAGGATACACGGCAGACACACACTCACACCGAAAGGCATGGAACAACAGCTTTTCAGAATGGTCTAAAATTTAAAATGGGAGAGGAAATTTTACCACTGTAAGAAAACAACTACATTTGATTTTTAAGAGACTAAAACTTGTTTATCTCTCAAAATGTGGACTTGGAGCAATTTAAGAAATGAAATTAAGCATTTAGGTACCAATGATTCACTAGTAGGTACTTCCGCACGGACACAAGTTATTAAACTCGATTTTGCAAAGTTAGAATAAAGCCGTTGGAACTATTGCAACTATATCACCTGATATTTCCATTATTGGCATTATATCAGCTGATATTTATAAGGCAATTTCCTTGTATCCCGGTCTCACTATCTAGCGACGTAGCGACTGTTCATGGAATTTAGAGCTTGATCGTCTAATCAATAGATTCGCCAGCAGTGCGTGATTTCTTTATCTTCTTGTGGCTTAGAAATTCTAAGGTTTTTTTTTCGCTGTTCAAGCCCTTAGGGAAAGCTATTCAATGAACAGCGTTGTGGGTGGTTTTAATCGATTCTTTGGGCGCAGGAGCTACTAATGATGCAATAATGTTGAATATAATATGGAATAATCAAACCATTGTTCACCAACTATGCACCAAACTCGAAAATCACCAACCAACTATGTCTCCAAAAAATCAAATGGTAGTTGTTTTCTTACAGTGGTAAAATTTCTTCTCGCATTTTACATTTTAGACCATTCTGAAAAGCTGTTGTTCCATGCCTTTCGGTGTGAGTGTGTATATATGTGTGTCTGCCGTGTATCCTCAAGTCCTTGTAACAAGCTTAATTTCCACTATATTCAACCGATTTTTATGAAATGTCCATGGAATTTGCGGGTTAGGGTGTAGATGGTCTTCTATTAGTTTCGTTTATCCGAAATCAATACTTGACTCAGCGCATGCGCAAACGCAGATTCCATCAGCATTAATTTCTCACGTCCACGTCGTCCGATCTCGCTCAAATTTGGAGGATAGGTGAAAGAGATTAATTCAAGCATTCTCTAGCAATTTCAACATAATCCTATCATTAGTAGCTACTGCACATGCGCAAATGTGCATTACTTTTAACGAGCCTAATTAAATTGTCCTCTACCAATTTCATTTTTATCAAATCATTACTCCTTTCTGCGATTGCGCTAACGTAAATTACTTCAAGCATTCCCTGTTTCCTAAATGACAGATTTCGAAGTTTTTCGTTATCTACATCTTGATTGACTATATTCTGCTATTAAGTTGACGTGATTATTAAAACCATTTCAGTGATCTACACATTATGTTATTTTCAGTTTTGATTTTGGAGAAAGAAAATTTCATCTCCCGGAAGCGAGGAAATTGATTGTGCTACTTATCGGTAGAATTCGGAAAAAACAACACTATCTATATAAATCTCATCAGTAGCTGAGGACAAGTACCTACCCTCACTGCACGGAATGGATATGGATCCAAATTCACGCCATAAGACCTAACCATGTTCTTATGTACTTACGTGCAGTAGAGAGGATATGCATAAATCTACTGATGCAAATGAAATTTTACCACCAAGATCGAAGAAATTAGCCGCAGTGTGTGCCTTAAAGTCCGCTAAACAAATTCCTGACCGGTCTTGCCAGAGCTGAAATAGTGGTCAAGTACAGAGAGAAGTAATTTTTAAGCAATGAAACTTATATGGAACAATCTATAGCCAAATTCTCATAATCCCTGAAAAATGCATCAAAATCGAATCAAAATAGTGGAAATCAAGCGTGTTACAAGGATTTGCGGACGGACAGACAGACAGACTGGCAGAAAGACGCGCTACGGAAGTTGTTCAAGACGGTCTAAAACGCGAATGGAAATAATAATACTCTCCTGAAAACAAAGCTTTCGCTACATACTATATAGGTATACCGAATAAAAACAGTACATAATTCTCATTTGTATCAGTAATCTGATGCCAGGTACCTCCACTTTACGGAAGTAGAAATAGATCCACAAGCACGTCAAAACACATATCCATCTTCCTATGTACTTCCGTGCAGAACGTTCCTATGTAGTTCCGTAGCATCTAACCATTGAGATTGAGAACTAAATGAGATTTTACCACCAAGATTAAAGAAATTCGCAGTGTGTGTGCCCTAAAGTCCGCGACCCAATAAATTTCCGACGGGTCATACCAGAGCTGAAATAGTGGTCAAGTGCAGAGAGAAGTAATTTTTAAGCAATGAAACATATACGAGACAATCGGCCTCGGCCGATCAGTGTTGTGTCCTAAATCGCTAATCCCTGAAAAATTCCAAAATCGAATAAAATTATGGAAATCAAGCTTGTTACAAAGATTTGCGGGCGGACAGACAGACTGACAGACAGATGCGAAACGAAAGTGTTCAAAACGGTCTAAAACGCGAGTGGAAATAATTCTCAAAAACAATGGTTTTGCTATCTATTATAGGTAGACCGTAAAAAACCACTATAATAATATAATTTTCCTTCGTATCATTAGACTGATGTCGAGTACCTACACTGAATTAAAGTAGAAATGGAACCACATGCATGCCAAAATACGAGTACATGTCTATGTCCCTATCCACTTCCGTGCAGTAGAGGAAATCACCCTCAAATTTCTGATGCAAATGAGATTTTACCACTAAGATCGGAGAAAATAGCCGCAGTGTGTGCCCTAAAGTCCGCGACCCATCAAATTCCTGACCGTTCTTGCCATAGCAGAAATAGTGGTCAAGACAAAAGTAATTTTTAAAAACTTATACAGGGCAATCTGTAGCCTTATTCGCATAATCCCTGAAAAATTCATCAAAATCGAATGAAAATTGTGGAAATCAAGCTTGTTACAAGGGTTTGCGGACGGACAGACAGACTGGCAGACAGACGCGAAACGAAAATTGTTCACAACGGTCTAAAACGCGAGTGGAAATAATAAAATTCTCCCGAAAACAATGCTTATGGTACCTAATATGCGGTTGACCGAAAAAAAACACGACATAATTCTCATTTGTATCAGTAGTCTGAGGCCGAGTACCTCCACTGTGCGGAAATGGAAATGGATCCAAATGCATGCCAAAACTCACATCCATGTCCCTACGTACTTCCGTTCAGTAGAGGGAATAGGCATAAATCTACTGATGCAAATGAGATTTTACCACTAAGATCGGAGAAATTAGCCGCAGTGTGTGCCCTAAAGTCCGAGACCCATCAAAAACCCCAACGGTCTCGCCAGAGCTGAAGTAGCGGTCAGCTGCCAGACCCCTGGTCCCGCCTGGAAGGGGTTCCATCCCCTGGGGTATCTCGCGGCCGGGGGTGCTTTTGGGGGGGCCCCGGCACGACCCCCTCTCCCCCGTCCTGCACAATTAAGCCATAGAGCACCGTGGCCAAGTGATTGATTTTTTGATGAGGCAATATGGCTATATATACCTAGGGGTGGCTACTCCTCAGCATCAGTTCTGTGTTTCCTCTCACAACGCACACATTGGATATCTATACAAGCATGAGAGTAAGTTGACATTATTCATCATCACATCATCATCAATAATCTACGTCGCCATCTACGCTTCTCGTACACTCAAAATCAAGCCAACGAAGATTTCAAAATCAATACAGATTTCAAAATGTTTAGATTTTATTATCCACATAAATTTAACTAGTTCTACATATTCAAAGAACTTAGATTCTTTCAAAAAACACCCTCCAATGAACAAAATCTTATAACTTAACAGCTCAATCATCATCTTAAAAACAGCAATTAATTCCTCAATCACCAGTTCCATTCTATAAAATCATATATCATCTTCCTTCGTATTATGTACGTAGGACATCCAACCTGCTAACTTGAAAGAAAATAAAGTATTCAATCATCAACACTATCATCATTCATCAACATCGTCATCGGCGCTTCTCTTGCTCTCAGACACAAATCAACGGTTATTTTAAAATCAATACGGATTTCAACATCCAAATAAATTTTAACTAGTTCCACATTTAAGTTATGTAAATACTAGGCGACTATATTTTAACTTTTATGTATTCAAAGAACGTAAATTCATTCAAAAAAGACCGTACAATAAACAAACACTTATTGCACTGCTCAGTTATCATCTTCAAAATTATAACTGATTCCTCAATCCGAAATCGTATATCATCTTTCCTAGTAGTGCACGCGTAGGATATCCAACCTATAAGCATAGAAGTAAGTTTTCAATTTACATTGTCATTTACCGGTTCTGTTATATTAAACAAAAATCAATGGTGATTTCAAAATCATTACGCATTTCATCATCCAAATAAAATTCAACAAGTTCTCAACACCCAGAAACCATGGCTTTTATTAAAACATCAACTCTCGTTGCTAACACTATAAATATGAAAAAACGTTGAATCACGAATATGTTCCTAGGAAATTAATCTCTACGTCCCCGATTCAAAGTTTCCCAAGAAGCGGAGAAAATAAGTGTTAATGTTTTTATGTAGAAAATAAATAAATAACAAATGTGAAATAATGACAAAAAATGAACGATTTACGGCACGATTGTGGAGTGCAACCCATATGCAAACGCAATCGCGAGTAAATAATTCCTTGTGTTTCTGGCAACAAAGTGTGAGGCTACATTACATTATTGATCTGCAGTACATGTTCAATCAACATAAATAGACATTAAAGACGCTATTAGGTAATAGAATAACATTTTCGTGTTTGCAGTTTTTGTTTCTAGGTAGGTAGTAACTTCAAATTTTCTATCAATTGTTTGGTCAAAACAAAAAGCATGATGCAAATTTTCATCTGATCCCCAGCCCAAGAAACTATCTATGTTGAATCCCTCAATACTTCAATAAACAAATACCTACCTTATAAATATTCAATCATCATCATTGAAATAATTACTTTCTCAATCACTATCAATCAAAATCATGTATCATCTGCCATTGTGCTGCACAAGTATGATATCTAACCAGCTAACGACAAGCATGAAAATAAGTTTTCAGCGATTAACATCATTCTCAAATTTGAGATACCTAAAATACAGAATCCTTTTTTCCTTTCTTCCTTAATGGATATATTTTTTTCTCCAACCCCAGATTTCTTGTTCAGGGTTTGTTTTGAAATAAATTGTAATGTTTCTCGAATACCAAATACTCACTAACGAACAACACCGGTGGTATCAAGAAATTAAAAACTTCAGAGATGCCCCCGAGAATTTCGTTATCAATGAGTTTAAACTTGGTAGATCTTTCTGCAAAACCAAAGTCTCTAAAAATCAAGAATATAGAGCTTGCAAAAAGTAAATATCTGTATTATTTCCATACATTCAATATCTTAAAATTTTTGATTATTTTTCAAACTACAGTTAACTAAAACTGTTTACCATTATTCATGTACCTAGCAGAATACCAGACCGTTCTCCAGGTCGGAGTGTACAGACACAACTATATTTCTAAAGATTCTCGCTTACAACCAAATCGTTGTTGCGGAACTGTATGTTTGCCATTTTTCATGGTACAAAAATCGTTCGTAAGTCGGATAAACAATCGTCGAGGTGTAATAACGTGATTTGGTAGTAACATTACTACCAACAGCTTATTACTACGGCTTACTACGAAGGTGAATGTGGTAACTGAAACATGAAAATGCCTCCCAAGGTCGCGGACTCGTAAGCAAGATTTGTTTTCTACATTTTGACATCTTCACGTCTTGGCTGTGGCGCATGAACTGAAAATTGCTCCCGAAAACACGTTACGTAGAAATGCTTACGGGTATTTCTAATGATTCCCGTTTATAACCAAATCGTTGCTACGGAACTGTATTTTTGCTTTTTAGATTTTTTCGACATTTATTAAAAAGCATAAAATTGTGAAGCCTTGATTATCGCTTATAACGACTGCGTTTAAAAGGGCTGCCCTTATCACGTGAATAAGGGCGACATGTTGGTTAAGATTGGGTTTTCAACATCGTTTATAACAACGTATTGATAAACCACCACAATGCGCACCCGACCAACTTTATCGTCCAGATTATAACCATGAATAATACAAGTATCTGAGCCTGTTATAATGTTAGCTTCAACTAGCACCTCCGTATCTGGTCTGAGAGAATCCCGGACCCATGCTGCTTCAGCTGCTTAGGTCAACAGCTGAAATTAAAATACAAGGAGTAACATGCGTTCTGAGGAACAGGAGAAAATTTATCTCACCCAGTTGATCAGGATGGAGCCCGTTATTTCATTTGTCTCTTGATGTCTCAGAGAGGCTCTCTATGAATCATGTGAATGGGTGAGAATGAACATGATAGAATCCTTCATGTTCATTTGTTGTTTCAGAAAGGTTCCGAATCCAAGCCCAACTTCCTAAGAGAGGATTTACCTCACAAAGCTGATCAGGATGGCCTCTGACATTTAATACGTCTTTTGATGTCCCAGAGAGGCACCCTATCAAATTTTAATTTCCTGAGAGACCAGGAGGGAATTTAGCTCACTAAGCTACATTTAGCTGGACAGCTCACTTCCAAATCTGAGAACAAGTATCACATGTAGTTGCTCGGATCGGGGTGTACATATTTATAAATACACTACCTGCTCGTGGTTGGCTTAACTTATGATGTTTGCTTCGCATGTGCATTGTAAAGGAACTTCGTTAATCGAGGTTGTGGAGTAGCGACAACTGGAACAAAATAAACAAAAATCCCTTATTAAGGTGTGGTTTACTCGTATGACGATTGGCTTTTTCCGATTTAGGATGGTACTGAAGGCTTAGAGGATTTCAATACGGCTAAAACCATCTCAAGAACTTGCAGAAAATTTTACCGAAATTCTCAATTAAATCGTCCCAGCCGTTTGAGCGTAGCGCGTTAGCCTCACACATGCAAACCGGTCAATATTAATGAATATAAATCTATAACATCGTGAGTTCATGCTCTTCAATAAAAGATATCTGTCCTTCAGCCACTACTAACTCCATAGATATTTCATTGAAAACGATTAAGATAGATCGGCTCATCGGGAATAGAGTCAGATCAACAGACAGACATTTATCTATCTACCCTTAAAATCTTGTAGGTAAATATTATTTTACCGTGTTCGTCTATCACTTTAGGAAAACGACTGGATACGTAAATTCATTAAAACCCCTACCGAGTCTACTTTTACCTCGGTACAGAAAGCATTTTTATCACTTTCGGGAGATTCAAAATTTCTTATTTCCAAATTAAAAATTTACGCAGGCATAGGTATTACGTTTTTGAACATTCTGAACAACTTTCATTCCGTGTCTGTCAGTATGTCTGTCTTGTAACCGCAAATCCTTGTAACAAGTTTAATTTTTACAGTATTCATCTGATTTTTATGACATTTTCAGGAAATGTGTGGACTAGGCTGCACATGCTCTCCTATCAGTTTCATTTTTCCCAAATGCAAACGTAGGTACCTAAATTGCATCAAACATTATTCTCACAGGCCCTAGAGTCGTCCGATCTCGCTCAAATTTAAAAGACAGTTTGGATCAGACAGTTTTACTATTCCGTATCAGTTTCAATATTAGGTACTTTATCATTAGCAGCTGCTGTGCATGAACGAATGTGAAATCGATGTATCAGGCTTAATTTTTTCAGTTTTAATCCAATTTTGATTAAATTTTCAGGAAATGGGCAGGTTAGGCTGTAGACGGTCACATAACAGTTTCATGAACCTTTGTAATCGACCGAAAAAAAAATTTAAACGCACCCTCCAAAAATTTTTCAAGTTTACGTTTCAAGATGCGTAGGATCCAAAAATCGAATAAAAAAAAAATCTGTCCGTACGCCGTCCGAAGCTTTTCTCAAAAAGTATTGGACCGAACTTTAAGAAATTTGGCTTAAAAATCATTTATCGTCCAGGGATGTGCCAGTAACATCGGGATCGCGTTCAATCGACACTAAGGGGTAGAACCTGAAGGCTGAAATATTCAAAAATCGAGATCTTGAATTCTTTCTATGTAACAGTAATGATTTTTTGAGTTTCATTTATAGGTATCTGCCCAAAGAATCGAATTTTAAACCATAAATATATCTACTTACTAAATAACTATTTTTTTGCCAATAATAATAACATTAATAATAGTAATAACAAAGAATCCAATTTAATTTCTCTCAGCGCTCATATTCAGTATCGTGAAAACATGAGAGTTCTAATAAATTAACTCTTTTAGGTACTTAAAATTTGTAACATTTCACATTATTTGGTCTCGACGTTCCTTTTTACGATTATCTGTAAAGGATGGATGTTATAAGTATAACGGATTACAGTATTTGGATATATAGGTACGAATTTAGCTTTGATTTTCTTCCCAAAGTTGTCATCAAAATGTCATCCCTGATTTCTTGTATTTCATCAAAATTTCATTTTCTGTTAGTGAGTTTTCGTTGAAAATGAAGCTATTGAAATTAATCCAAAGATTTTAAAATTATATACTTCAGAAAATTTCTTCAATGAAATCTGTTTGGAGCCATTTTGATATTTATATCGATACCTTTCCTATAGGATTGAGATTTAAAAATTCCGTTCCTTAACCCGAAAATCAGGCATTCCAGAATAAAGGATGATGTCGTTGGACAGCCCATTTTGAGCACAAAGAATTGGTTAAATTTCAAAAAATATGCTTGAAAAACCTCAAAAACAGCAAAAAAAAACTATTAAAAAATATTTAATTTCTATTTTTTACCAGGATACTACAGGGTAAAATTGATCGACTATCAGCTGAAACATTCAAAAAGATTTTACCCAAAATTTTACTGAAAAATGTACTTAATTTTAATTAAAATGTTCTAAAAATTAATAAAAACTTCAATAGTTGTGAAAATTCAAGGTTTTTTAAAATTCCTAGCAGAATATCGTAGAAAAGAGGTTTTTCTTATATAAAATTGATAGCTCATCATATTTGCACACTAATTACTCAATTTCAAAATAATTTTACAGAATTATAATGCGATTTCTTACGAAAATTGGCTCATACAATGATGCTTGATGGTTGATGCTTTTTTTTTTATCTTAAAAAATATCCAAACGATATCATTATGGCCTTCACTACGATCAACATGTTGGTCAAATTTATTTTTCTACGCGAATGAATCAATAGGTAATAATGAATCTCTTGCGATTTTAAATTAATTTTGGCATTTACGTACGATATGCATTGAATGAGTAACTTCAGTAATACTTTTGATGATCTTGCCCACCTTGTATTCAACATTTTACTCCCATTGCTCAAACAAACCCCTTCCAATATCAATATTGGGGTTCGGGGGTGGGATCGGAGATATATAAGGCCAGCGGCCGAGGTAGCAGGCCAGTTCTGTGTCTCCTCTCACAACCCTCACAACTATAGCAGCCCTTCCACAGCATGAAAGTAAGAAAATCAGAGTTTAAGAAAAAAGTCAAAGAGATTTCCAACATTTGAATTATGACTCTATGAAAGTTTTATACAAAGTTTTATAGTTACCAAAAATCCACAAATCAAAGCTTATCTTTGTATTCTATAATCTAAAACTAACCAACAGTATTATTAAATCTAACTTGTGGGCACAACCAGACTTCAATATCACAATTTATCTGCTCGTGGTTGGTTCATAGACGTTTGAATAAATTGATAAACTTGAAAAATGGAGAAGAACAAATAGAAGAAAATTTAAGCCACAGTGCTGCCCTCCTAAGAAAGATCATTTTATTTACAAGTGACATTTAACTTGGAATAATGAGATTAAAGTTTGTAGCTAACTGCATAGAAGTGTGATTGATTATCTGTTCTCTAACAAACTATTTCTGCAACTGCTCGAGAAGATTTTAAACAATCTGTGCATCGATTTTGAAAAAAATGTGCAAAATTCTCCACACGGCTATCTCGCTTAGTAATAGAGTGCATTCAGAGCGGCGCATGGATCTATGCATTTCTTGATTGTGCTGTATGTACTCGTACAAGAGATCGATGTCCAGTTTAAAAGAAGGTCAAGAGCAGAAACGTGCTAAGCTTGTATTGCTGCATATACATAGAAAAGGCCAATGCTAAGCAATCGCGCCGTATCTACTCTTTGTCACGGCTCTTTTATTGTAGAACTAAAGGCCGGTTTCACCAAGTTTGTGGTCCGAGTTCAAGACGCGGTTTAAGTATTGAACGAAGATCATCCTCATGGAGTGTTCTTTATTTTACTGTATTTATATTATATTGTCGAGTGTTTATAATGTATCGAGAGATATAGCAAGAGCTCTCGCTCAGTTTTTGTCATTATATTGTCCTTTTTTTCACCTTCTCCAAAAGAAAGACAATATTAACAACTTCATTTGATTTGCAATGAAGATAATAATGAATATTGAAGCAGACCGAATATAACCGAGGAATAAAGTGAGGGGGGAGGAAACGTCGACCTTCCCGCTCCCGAGATAAGCCATCTCTTCTCGATGTCACCGGAAAACCGGAAGTTCAACCTGGAACCTTGGATCAACGGTGGTTAAACTGTAGTTTTCAGTGATCCGAGTTCAGTTGAAAACTAGTTCCAAGTAACTCAGTTCAACTTGGTGAAACCGAAATAAATTCATACTGAGATCAAACTAGGTTTACATTGAAAAACCGAGTTCACTTTTTCTTTCTTTTTTTCTGAAAGCGACCATAAGTATACATAAGTCGCCTGATCAGGGTATTCTGCTTAGGTAGTTATGTGAGTTGTGAATATTTATGGTTTATTTTCTATCTTTGTAAAGTAGGTAAATAACATCATATTTTCAAAAAATTCAGCCTTAAACTCAAAGTAGCCAAAAATATCGATTATGAAAAAAAATCAATTTGCGAAAAATTCGTATATCTTAGCAGGGATTAGTAGAGGTTCGAATTCACAACTTACGGGTCGCTACTGGTTTATTTCGAAGAAATTCTCATGCCAAAATGTTGACACGGAGTGAATCTCGAACACGCAGAAGAAAATTAAGCTTGAGGTGTGGTAGTTTTGAAATGACGAAATATCACCTAACCAACTAACGCTAACCTAAATCGAAAGTAAAAGTTATGAATTAACCCGAAAACACATGCCTACGTCAATGTAAGTCCCGTGCAATTTTTGATTTTGATACAGGTACCTAATTATTATTACGTTCTCTCGTCCAATTGGTCCATTGAGTGGAACGAGTAGACTCACACCTAATTTTCAATGCAAAATAGCCTCATCTTTCATAAACCGACTGAGAGAACGAGTAGGATAACCTATTTCTAAGTTTTCAATTAGTTTTTTTTAAGTGTGGAAGAGAAAAACCTCTTTCTCTAAAATTTGCTTCATTAAAACAATTGAGTGCTTCGTGAAACACAATTTAAAATGAGTAAAAATGGATCTTGCTAGATTTGTTAGACTCTCTATCATGGGAAACCTTGTTGGACTTATTTCCTACCCATTAACAAATTTAATTTTGCTTTATAGCTTAAGGAGCTCCATGAGTTTTCTCAATTTTTAGAAAAATGATAACTAACACTAACTAAAGGAAATGGATGAATAACAATGTACCTAGATAAATATCACTCCAAGTGGGTTGAGTCCACCTCATGCCTAACTCATTTCTCTTCATTTTTATCATCCTCTCAATTTTTTATGCAGAAATGTCACAAATGTCATCCTGTTATGGAAAAACGAAAAAATCTTCCTTCTTCCTATTCCTTTTTTGGTTTTTTCAAGCCCTTTCTAGGTTTGCTTGATGTGTCCTTAGCCACGAGGATTGAGTTGATACACTTGAAACATGCCGAACCAATTCACACCCCAGTTTTGAAAAAAAGCACCCCTGTCCCTCAAAATCAAACTTTCCGCGGAATGAAAATCCAAAGTAGCTGAGACTTGGGGGAATTTAATTTGGGATCATAACTTAAACTAAGACGAAAGAATTGGACTGTTACAAGCAACATGATCTTCAGTACGAACGAAATTTTTAGGGTAACGCAAAACAGCTGACTCAACCGCCGCAACCATTGAGTAGGTATCAAAGCTATGGCAGAGGAGAACAACATGCAGCAGTTATAAATTGAATTGTCGATACCTTTACTTTTAATTTCCCCGGAGTTAGGTGCCAAAATATTATTTGTAATCCAGTATTTTCAAAAAATCAAAATTTTCCAGAAAATTGACCCTTTTCACCCAAGCGACTTCATTCGTCCCATTTTACAAAACCACGTTCGCATTCTCGCTGAAATTTTGGCAAGGCCAGGAAGTTTCTAGCAAATAGCTTGATCTAAAGTTATTATGTAAAATAATTTGTCTAGTGGTAGAGAATTCAAGACATTTCAAACACAGAAAATTATTGATAATCACATCGATGATTTATATCAGATGTTACAGAGAAAATCATGTAGAACGACTGTTGAACTTTACTGGTTCGGTTTAAATGGTATTTTTGTCTTAAACTGCCCGGTTTGGGTCAATTTTTGAGACTTGCGCCCCAATTATGACCGGCGCAGCGCCGAAAATTTGAAACGGTTCCAGCGATGCGTGGCAACTTGGTCCAAGGGCGTTCCCGAGATAAACCACCCCACCGGAGAAAAGGGGAACGGAGTTTTTGTGCTGGATTAACCGACTCAGAGCTTGAATGAAATGGATGTGCCAACCCGGAGAGACTCAGTTGCACAATCGGAATGTGTAAGTCTCGGATGGTTAAGGTTTGACGAATCGGCCTCAGCACACACCGGTCAAGCTTTAACGGGGGCCGCTAAATGCTATCAAGCACGGTCTTTTCTGGGAGGGATTGCTCCACGGCGGACCTCCTTGGGGGTTTCATATTGTTTGGAAAAGAACTCGAAATAACCAACAATCGAAAGGCTATAGCTATACGTTCTTTTGTGGATTTATTGAGTTACCTTCCTTCCAGAATTACATTCCGTGTAGCCAGGAGATAACTTCCAGGTTAACTTGTTGTTTCGCTTTTTTATTATCTGTATCTACCACTTCGACATTTTCATCAGGCACCTGTCCCTTATCAGAAACTGACAGAAATTTATCACTGTGTCCAGTATATAGTGAAATAAAATCTCAGAAACCAAACAATCCTAAATTCATCGCAATATTTCCCTTACTCATTTGCCTTGTGGTAATGAATTCGTGGAACTTTGGAATTGGTATCGGGACTGATGAATGACAGGATAAAGAGCTACTTCTTGATGGTTCAGTTTATTCTCTATCAATCTATGGCAAATTCTTAAAGGCTTCAATCATACAGCACCTAAATAATTGGTCTAAGCCCAAAGTAAACTCGTCCAGACAGCCTCGAAAATCTTCTGAAATATTTACCCGCGAAAATCGCTATCCTAGTCTTTCCTGAAGTCATGAAAACAGGACTAACTTCTAAGAGCTACTTCTTGATGGTTCAGTTTATTCTCTATCAATCTATGGCAAATTCTTAAAGGCTTCAATCATACAGCACCTAAATAATTGGTCTAAGCCCAAAGTAAACTCGTCCAGACAGCCTCGAAAATCTTCTGAAATATTTGCCTCCAAAAATTGCTATATTGGTCTTTCCTGAAGTCATGAAAACATGATAAGTACATCCATTTAGTTTTCGAGGCTACAAAACCAGTTTTATTTCAAAAGAAGTTCGTTTATCAATCCAAAATAGGTTCTGACATGCGTCCCTACGAACTATACTTTAAAACTGAAATGTTTTCAATTGTTTTTAAGAGCTTAAGAATATTTGACATCACTCATATGTTCATTGTACATATTTTCAGGGAATGCTACTGAGTTCGATTCTAGTCATTTTCTTCGCCACCGTGTGGGCGGAGAAAGAAACCGACTCCGTTGCAGTCGCCACCAACGCTATTACAGATTTGAAGGCCGACGCTACTAGGTGAATACCGTGCATTATCTTGTGCCATTGTACACTTTCCTACCCTCCCCAGTGATTTCAATCAAGATTCAACATTTCCGATTGTAAAGAAATTATACTACTTCGATTCCTTCCTTCAATCGATAGAATCACTTCCGTACTTTATCAGAACATAATCTCTTTAGCCCCCAAAATGCCCAATCGTGTTTCAGATCAAAAACCAAACACTCCAAGTACCTAACTATCACTTACTCTTCTGTTATGTTGACGAAACGTAAAATCTTATCACCGCCTTGGTCTTTATTTGTTTCACTTCACCACTATCGCTAGACAGTTAGTCATTCTTTTAAAATTGGACCTCAACTCAATGAAAATTTTCAAAAGCAAGGTAAATCAACTGATTGATGGTATAGATCAATACAGAACATATTCAACACTCCTTTGCTTATGTATTTACAAGACCAACATCGTTTCAAACTATCAACTGGGATGTTCAGTGAGCAAATGTGATCAATAACCAACTATCCCCTTCCTAACTGTTAAAAAAGGTCTTTAAAAAAAAAGGCAAATAAGTATATGATTTTGAAAGGGCCATAGTAACGAAAGTATTGTTTGTTATGAATTCTGTTGCAGTCTTGATGCGGAAAAGAAAGTTTTAGATGCCAACGGAGAAGAAGCAATTCATCACGTACACTACCACTCAGGCAAGGTTGACCATCTACACAAGCACGATGGTCTGTTGTTGTTTAATTGAACTAACACACTATTACTCGCTGTACATATGCTGTAGCTGAAGTATTTATCCGTTTTTTGACGGCAATGAAAACATGATTTTTCTGTTTGCAGGTCACATTGGCAATCATCACAAGCATGAAGGCCACATTGGTAACCATCACAAGCACGATGGTCATCTGGGACATCATCATAAACACGAGGGTCACATAGGTAACCACCACAAGCACGACGGACATTTAGGACACCACCACAAGCACGGTGGGCACATTGGTAACCACCACAAACATGATGGACATCTGGGACATCACCATAAACATGGAGGTCACGTTGGACATGGCCACCATCATGGAGGCAGCATTGGTCACGGACACTCTCACGGGGGCAGCGTTGGACATGGTCACTCTCATGGTGGTAGCATTGGCCATGGTCACCAACATGGTGGTAGCGTTGGACACGGACATCAACATGGTGGTAGCGTTGGACACGGACATCAACATGGTGGAAGTGTAGGACATGGTCACTCTCATGGAGGTAGCATTGGTCACGGACATGCTCATGGTGGTAGTGTAGGACATGGTCACTCACACGGTGGTAGCATTGGTCATGGACACGCTCATGGTGGTAGTGTAGGACATGGACATTCTCATGGTGGTAGTGTTGGACACGGTCATTCACATGGCGGTAGCATTGGTCATGGACACGCCCATGGTGGAAGTGTAGGACATGGTCATTCTCATGGTGGTAGTGTAGGACATGGTCACTCTCATGGTGGAAGTGTTGGACATGGTCACTCCCATGGTGGTAGTGTAGGACATGGACATGCTCATGGTGGAAGTGTAGGACATGGTCACTCCCATGGTGGAAGTGTAGGACACGGACATGCTCATGGTGGTAGTGTAGGACATGGTCACTCTCATGGTGGTAGTGTAGGACATGGACATGCTCATGGTGGTAGTGTAGGACATGGTCACTCCCATGGTGGAAGTGTAGGACATGGACATGCTCATGGTGGTAGTGTAGGACATGGTCACTCTCATGGTGGTGGTGTTGGACATGGTCACTCCCATGGCGGTGGCGTTGGACACGGTCACTCCCACGGTGGTGGAGTTGGGCACGGTCACTCCCACGGAGGTGGTGTTGGACATGGTCATGCTCATGGTGGCAGTGTAGGACATGGTCACTCCCATGGAGGAAGTGTAGGACATGGTCACGCTCATGGTGGAAGCGTAGGACACGGTCACTCTCATGGTGGCAGCGTTGGCCATGGACACAACCACGGAGGCGGCGTCGGTCACAATGATCACCACAGCGACGATGATGACATCGGTGGCGGCGGATTTGGTGGCAAAGCAGTCTCCTACACCGTCCACCACGCGGCACTGAAGAAGTCCGACGACGGTGCTCTGGATGATGAAGCACCCAAATCCTCCAGCTCCATCAGCCTCTCGACAGATGAAGACGAGGACGAAATCGCTGTGAAGAAGTAAAGTGAGCCACCCAGTCAACCAACCAGGCTCCAAGACACGGACTCACAGGCTCCAAGACATGGACACCCAGGCTCTAAGGCGCTGTTTCAGACGCCATCACCCAGGCGTTGCCTGACGTCATCTGACTTCGAGCTGACGCAGCACGTTCCTATGCTCCGCACACGCCCGCATCTTGTAGGTCACTCGCGCACAACCCGATCACTCGCCATGTGTTCGTATAGTCATACCAAAGTTGTTTTTATATGTTATCAATATTTTTGTTATTGTTCTACATAATATGTATTGTATTTTTTATACTTGACGATTTGTTAATAAATTTTGTAAATTCGTATACATTTCTTATAACATATATCCACTTTGTCCCTCAAATGATTTGAAAAAGCAAGAATCATAATATAAATTTTAGAAAATTAATACGTGTTAAAATATTTCAAACAAATACCGGATTTGTAAGAATGGGAATCGAACAAAAACCCATGCTGAAGAGACATTCTCCATACTACGATCATGCTAATAATATTATTATATGAATAGGTATCGAGTCATTTCCACACAATACTATCTTGACTGTTGATGAAGCTACGCTTTCCAACATTGGTATGAGCTACTTATGTCTTATCATCTAATAGCGATGATAGTATTCAATAGCAAGAGGACAGAACATATTTAAATACTAATTCAACATTGATTTCACTTTATGCTTACTAGTACCTAATATTCTCAATAGTACCACTAGACTAGCAGTCATTAAATGAGGTGACAAGTAAAAAACGTTTGCGTTTGTGAACTTCAATTTATTAAAAAAATGTTGGTACACACACACACACACACAGACCAATTAGCAAAAATGGTTACTTTCGACTCAGGAGACCTCTAAACGTAAAGATTTAATAAAAATTCGAATTTCGATTTTTTGGCAAATTACAATACTTCCCTTACCCTTAGGGGTAAGAAAAGTAAAAATAAAAATTTATAAAACATGTGTTTTTATTATGTGTTTAAAAATTACAATTCTCTATTTAGCAAGTGATACATAATATGTATGTAGTACACATTTAAACGTTGTTCCGTTATATCGCCACTGGCGAAATTGCTTAAAAAAATGCTGATCATGTGGTTCAATAGAGTATTCGATTTGCGTTAAAATGATACCTGAAGCAATATTCTAGGACAAGTAGAAACGGAGATATTATTGAATGTCCGGCCTACCCTATCACTCGCTCCACTGTGCGGCGTGTTCACCAGCAGTAGTGTGGCAAGATACGAACTTTAGTTCTTATTTGTACGACCTTTTCGTAGTCCGTACGAACTTACTGCTCTTATACTAACTAAGTACTAACTTTCAATAAGCAGCTTTATTTCGACAATGACTAATTATGAACTGCCATAATGTAGAGAGAGATTACATCACTCTATTCTAGAGCATGGTACTAAGATGCCTATTCGATTTTGAGAACAGCGTGAATGATAGGTTATTAATTACTGTCCATAACTAGAGAGAAAGGTTCTAGCCATGCAGCATGATCGTATGAGCGAATTTTCTTAAATTACCTGTCGTATTATAATAATGTTAAATTGTATTGAAATTTGAGCTATTTCATTTTTCTATTCCCAATTTTACAGCAGGAAAACTCATACTAAATAAAATTCGGCGGTTTAAGAAAGATTTTGGATTTTTTAGGTTTTTTGCAGTTTTTATAGATTATTCAGTGAATGTTAATGAAATTTAAGTACGTTTTTCAGCATAATTTTGAGCAGAAACTTTGTAATGTCCTAGTTAATCGTTGTCAATTTGGTTTTGACTGAAACCCTGCTAAAAATTATAAATTTAACAACTTGTTGCAGTTTTTAGCCATTTTTAGTGATTTTTGAGTATATATTTTTTCTGAAATTTGACCAATTTAATGTGCTCAAAAATTGTTGGCCAACGAAATCATCCTTTCGTTTAGAAAGCTCGATTTTTTACTCAAGAACGAGATTTTTATCTCAATCCTAAGGACAGTTATCCTCTGGCATGACACACACACACACACGAAACAACTTGACCAATTCAGTCGAATTGTCCGTCATTTATCAAACAGTGGTTTAGCACCAGACAGGTCCGTTATATTATATATGTAAATATAAAAATGTATGTTAGTAGAGGGAAAAGCTGTGTTCTGGCGCAGGGGCCAACACGGGGCAGGTCAACTAAACCGCACAACACATCAAATGCCATTTTCTGTTCATTGCGCGATGCGTCACTGCGTTGAACGTAATTTCAACGTGCCAACATGATGTCAAATCACCCAATCGACCAATTTGATATGTAACTTATGTTTCATTGCCATCAGTTCATTCATAACTAGGTATGTATTACAGTCTGACAAAAGTAACGTAGTTAAAGAGTGTGATGTGCATCTACTAATTATTTTGTCTTAATTTGTTATAGGTACCAATTAAGTTTTGTTATAACCAAATAACGCAGTTAAAGATTGTGATGTACAACTAATAATTTTGTTTTAATTTGTTACCAACTACTTAGTTCTAATTTCGCTGTGTAATATTCTATAATGCCCACCCAACGAAGTAGTAAAGGCTAACGGGTATTGGTAGTTTACCTATCGATCTAATAACATAAGCTTCAAATTGTTCAAGATGTTTTACTTAATTATTTTGAGTTTTCGACACCCAGTAACCAATGATTACTATGAAAACTTGAGTGCAGCTAGGTAATACAGACGATGGAATGAGACAAGTGGGTAGCTATCGGCAGATTTCGTTTTGTGATCATACCACAGTACCAACAGACCGTTTGAAAGATATTGATCGCCATGATCATCAATTCAGACTAATGTATTAAGACGAGTATAAACGTATTTGCATTTCGAGCTTTTACGAACGCGCTCTGAACTTACAGTGTGCAAAATGTCGGTGCTGGATTTTGACGTCATTCAGGAACAACAGGCGGCCCCAGCGGCTCCCGTTTGTCCTGGGAAAATCATCGTTTTATCGCTTGCGAGGGACCATCGGGGCATAAGAGCCAAAATGTTGGCAGAGGTAAGTATAACGAGCAACTTGTGCAGGGCTTCACACAACCTTCAAACAACGTGTAATCATCTTTCATAGGTGCTGTCAGAGTTTTACATTTTACGATTTTAGCTCTTATTCATTGTTCCTCAGACCCACAGCGCGGCACAACAACACATTCAGGAGACCGAATGAGTTCTGTTAGGTCTGAGAGTTTCCTGTCGATATCAATAAAAACTACGTACTTTTATGTAAGCACAATTTGAAGATGTGCCTAATAGCTTCCTTCTTTAGACTGTAGTAAATCCTAAATTGAAACAAAGTCAATAACAAGATTATTCGTAGAAACATGTCAAATTCATGCAACTCGTAGTAGAAGCTGTTTGACTATTTGTCATGATGAAGTGATCAAATGCATTCAGAAAACTCCTAGAAGAGATACAATATCTCCATGGTAGGTGCCATGGTATGTCTTCTCTGTGTGTATAATGAATCACCGTTGCAATGTTTGTTGATATAGGAAGGATAAACCTACCTATGCATTCAAAATTTGAATTCTAGTTTGATGATCACAAAACATACCTTCGTTATCGTTCAATGAGAACAAATTCTGCCATGACAGGAGGTTTGTTCAGCTTCCTCACTCGAATGCAACTTGTGCGAATTGGATCATTTGGTGACAAAATGGAACGAATTTCTTGGAAGTAACGTATATACTACTTACTATTTAATATGTACAGTACTAATAGTATAAATCGATGAAACTTATAAGGGATCTTACAAGCGTTAACCGGTGCAATTTCCACAAATTTCATAAAAATTGGCCAAAAAAGTTGCCATGTTGAAGTTGTTTCAAACGTCGAATTTTGCGTGTATGATTTGTTCTAATAAAGAACGCAGAGCAAATTGGAACCATATCAATATCTGTTCTTAGAACGGAAAGTCATAGACAATCTTGTATCGAGATAACGCCACAACTTGCAGAATTTATGAAATATAAAACGGTGCAAATTATTTCACAAAGGTATATTAAGTATTTATGTATTATCTAGCGTTTCTACGCAGAACACATTTCTATAATTATTAGACGAAGTTGATTACACATCTAAATGTAACTGCATAGGCGTTGTATGTCTACTTCAGGAGACATTAATTAAACAAAACACCCGAACTTTACCAGTCCTTTTGCATTTAATAAAAGCTATTTATAGCTATACTATCTGTGAACAACAGTACATCAGAAACTAAGTATATCGTCATTGACGAAGGCATCCACGCACTGAAAATTAATGAGCAAAATAAAGCACCTACCTACGCTTCACTCTTCCGTCTAAAGGTAAAAACAGTTATAATAAACTCGATTTATATAAGTGAGAACTCCGTTTGAATTATATCAGCTGATACGAACGTCGTAGTCTGTTAGGCGATTTTTGACATGGATATGTCTTTGCTCTGGGGGGTCAACCAAAAATTTTCGTGACGCAAAAAATATGTCACAATTTCTAATGATGTTCACGTACAACCAATCCGTTGCTAGGGGAATGGAACTTCCGTAGTTTTCATCGCACTGAAATCGTTCGCCACTCGTTGGAAAGCGCTTGATTTATGTGATAAATGTTCACATCTCAAGCTACCAATTTCCCCCTACTTTCGTACCTGGCTACATTCCTAAACTAGTTTGATTGGACTATAAACAATTTTAATAAGCCGGTTACAATATTCTTAACGTAAAGCAATAGCATCATTTTCTCCACTCCATAGGAAACAATATCATCCTCTTGACAACAGTCAACTGTTAACAACAACTGATTGTAGCTGCTTCTCTCCACAGTTATTTTCAACATTTCTATAAGTAAACCGTTGTTGGAAAGTGTTTTGTTGGAATTAGTCGGGATGCGGCCCAGGGACAGTAAATTAAATTTTTTCATTTATTGTTTTATTTGATAAAGTTTCGTCCTCCAACAATAAAAGATATAATTTCATTTATTAATGAAAAATCAGGCTATCATGAACTGATGATATGATGAACGAAATGATAGCGCCTGTATTGGAGAAATAACTTTAATAGTACCTATGTGTAGTATGCTTATTGTGTCTCCAAGAATAATAGAATAAATTCTTTATCCTACATTTCGTCGCCTACAGTCCGAAGTTATAGGATTTGTTTACTACTCTTGAGGACAACCGTTATGAAATCCCCAATCAAAGACATATCCATGTAACATGTTATCTGCTTGTAAAGCAGATAGTGGAACTCGTTTACGAGTTTCTTTCTGGTCTTTTTAGTTATTTTTTAATTTATTATGTTCCATCAGTTTTGATTTGCTCCCATGTTGGTGTTCATTTTTCTCGTCGAATTTCTAGCCCTTAGAGATGCCCAACAGATGTACGCACGGCGATCGGGTTGGTTTCATTCAACTCTTGGGGATGGTATCTATTAATGACAGCCAAAAAAAGTTACTGTTATTTCAAAAATATCCGGCGAGGTCTAGATTTTTCAAAATTCCAAAGGACCGAATGAAACCACCGCTCTGATGTTCGCTCTCCGTAAAAGCTAGAACATTGGCAGGAAAAAAGATCATCAACATGAGTGTGAATCAGGTAAAACACAGGACACAGTAAAAACCTCCAAATAATACCTAATAATAATAATAAACGCCTACGATTCCAATGGAATTCTGACATTACCAAAACGAATTTATTCTAACTTTTCTCATCTATAGATAATGCTAGTAAAGCATAGGTGGGTGTTTTATTCTATCTCATTAATGTTCATTTAGTGTGTGCTTTCATCAGTGTTTATATATTTAGATTCGATGTACCGTTGTTCTTATATTATCAGTTCTTGATATGTACAGGTGGACGAGTACGAATGAATGAGATAAAATATGTGTCCTCATTTCCGGCGGTTTTTATTGTATTTATTGACAGTAGCGAACAGATTTGAATTATCGGTTTTGATTTTTACTTGAATGATCGTACAGATAGAATAATGAGATTCTTTTTTCAGACGCTGTTCAAAAGTTTTCCTGACGAATACCACAAGCCACTTGTCAAATTCTTCCACGATGTTGGTTGGCGAGAAACACTTATCAGGCTGAGGAAGGTATTTTCTCTACCAATTTGTGTAGTTGGTATAAAACTATACCACATGTTGTATTATACCTACTGAAAATTGGAGAAAGTTAAAACCACTAAATTTAAACTAACTTACTACCAATTGGGTAAATGATGGACAAATTAATGTAATAAGTATGAAATCCACTTTGGAAAACTGGTGTTAGTGCCCGACTTCTAGTCTTTTCCAATAAAACAAGATACAACCCCGTTACCGTGCTGCACTTAGCAGAGAAGGGGGAAAGGGAAAGTACAGTGGGAGAGAGAATTTATAAAGGCAGCCGCACGCTCCGAGAGCTCATATATCGCTCTAGCTTCCAAGTAAAGGATAGTTTTCTCTCTTCAACCACTTCTATTGCGGAGCGGGGTAAGGTGACCAAGTAATGAATCAATCGGAGATGGTCTTGTCCATTTCCTCTCCTTCGATGTACAAGATTGTTTGATTTCGCCATGTTCATGTAGATGAGGACATATTTCTATGTCGTATAAGTTTCGTTCATATCGAATATTCATATTAACTAACTTATGAATTATATCGGTTTGCAGGCGTCCAAAAGATGGGACTACGCTGCTCCTGTCATCGTCTTCATCAACAAAAAGCTAATCGGTGACGACGACGACTTGAACATGTATATCAAAGAGAAGCATTTCTTGTTGGTCGACCCCAAAAAAATACGCATCTTCAAAAATATGAACTTGTTGGACAAACTACAAATGGACCCTCTGGTACGTGAAAACATAAAATCGAAGTCACCGTGATGTGTGGAGAGTTGTTCTCCTGGCTTCTTTCCATGGGACTATTCGTTTCTGATTCATGTCTGATAAGCATCTATAGGTAACACATTTTCCTATTAGAATTAGAATTTTATTTTGTACTTTTAGTTTCTATGTTTTACATAACATCGATGTAGGTAATTCCTCGAAGTTGCACAGGCACAAAATTATTTTTCTTTCCTCTTGTCTTCAAGCAAATTTTCGTAGAAAATTAAGCTATTGCTACTTACGTTTCCTGACCACTACTAACATTTCCTGAAGTTTGGGCTTTTTCATATGTATCATTAGATGTGTGTAAACGAATTTATTTATTTGTTTATTTGTCCATTTGTTTATTCATTTATTTATAAATGTATATAGGTATGTGTCATTCCAAACAATAACTCTCCTTAGGATTGAGATAAAAAATCCGTTCTTTCGCCAACAAAATCAAGCATTCAGAAAGAAAGGGTGAGTTCGTTGGCAGCACTTTTGGAGTACATTAAATTGGTCAAATTTTAAAAAAAAGTGAAAAATCAATAAAAATAGCAAAACTCGGCCCTTCGGGCCTCGCAAGGGCCTCCGCCCCTTGACCCCGCCAGGGGGGCTTCGCCCCCCAGGAACCCCCCGGATGTTATTACTTTGAGCCTGACTGCTAAAATGTAAAAAACATGGAATCATGTTTTAGCTCCTCGCTCTCACTTTATTATAGAAATGATCACGACGATTGAGCTCTTGTGAGATGATGATCTCCTAATAGAAACTCGCGAGTAAACATTCACTTTATTATAGAAAGAGGCTAAAGAGGCTACATACGAAATTACAGCTTCCTATAGTGTAAAGTATAGAAATTACCTATTAAAATGATTTAACCACCGCTTCACAAATCAAACCGTTCTCGCAATATTTGGATCACCTGCTATGAATCACATAATCGAAACACCAGCTCAATGAAATCATCAGAAATTAACAAGCGGTTGCAATCATGTTCACAATATCAATAATTGAGAATGATCACCTGTGTGTAAACAATTATTCATATAACCATGCTCATAACTCAGCTTGTTGGCCACGCAGTTCGCAGTAGTTAATATAGTATGGTTGGATAAATCGAGAGCTTTCGAACGAATGGTCAACGAATTTTGTGGGATGAAAAACGACGAAGTATCATATCCCTAGCAACTACTCGGTTGTAAGCGGAAATCATCACAATTATTGGCGCTACTTTCATCTCACTTTATAGTCTCACTTTTCGGCGGGGGATCCATCGCTAAAACATGATTCCATGTTAAAACTGTTAAAACTCAATAAATTTATATTGTTTAGCAGAATTTCATTCGAAAGAAGTTGATCAACTATGAACTAGAACTTTAATAATATTTATGTACAAAATTATACCGAAAAATGTACATAAACTTCATTAATATTTGCTAAAAAATCGATAAAAACTGTAACAAAACTGAAATACCAAAAATATTTTTAGTATTACAGAAATTTAGTCTGACAGATTTTGTTTGCCATAAAAATGGTAGTTATACAAATTTCTTTGCACTCAAAGTGCTCAAATTCAAAATAATGAAAAACTAGTTGGTCCGCTGACCAGGTTCCTCACAAAGTTTGAAAAACTGATTGCCTAGTAGGGTTACAATCGATTATATGAGACGAAATCTATTGAAAACGACACCAAACTTGTTTTGGGATGATTTTACAATTACTGACGTCATGACGATGCCGTCGTTTTGTCGTCAAGGCCAACTTGAAAAGCTTTTATAGTGGTTTCAGTCGATTCTATGTGGTGAAAACTATTAAAAACTATACCAAACTCGATTTTCGGTTGATTTGACGAATTGTCGTCACCGATAACAAGCTCCTGTTGTCGGATCGACACCAAACACTATACAGCTAATTTCAGATGTCTGAAGAGTGACAAAACTTCAAGTTGATAGCTCCAAAATTGAGGCCTGTAGCGTGGAATAAGCACGCACACTGACAACTGCCAGCCCTTGTCGAAGTAGAGACTCACTTCGTTCGTCAATAATGCAATAATTTACGAAAATTTGCTCATACGATCATGCTACATGGCAGGGACTTATTTAATGGTGTGCCTCCTCTTCCTTTGAGGGGAGTTTTACATTTCGTATTTGTCAGTCAACTGTGTTCTCCGAGTTTATTGTTACTAATTAAGCCGTTTACAAGTGTACTCGTTTTGTTTTTTTTTTTTTTTTTTTTTTTTTTTTTTTTTTTTTTTTTTTTGCAGAAAACCTACGTTTACTTCGACGTCAGCATTGACTATCGGCCTGTGGGTAGAATGATCTTCCAGGTACGATTTTCCCTGAATAGTTGTGTATATACACTAGGCCCCCAAAGAACAGACTCATCATTATATTTTTACTCCCATTTTAATAAAATCAATCTGAATTTTAATTATTCCAAACGTCTCACCGATATCATTCTACCTCATGATCATGACTAACAACATATCTCTTGCATCTACCGTGTAATTTTGCATGATGCCATCTAATTATAGAAGATGCTATGGGTAATCTTATTCCTAAGTTAGTCTTAGATTGATCCGTTATTTGTTGAAACATCATTAATTTCAAAGTAAATTCATGCACCCTACACATTCCTTCTTTCTGCATCTAATCCCCTCCACACAATCCAATCTTATTTCATGGTATCCTAAAAAAAAACTGATTAAACATCAGCCTGATAACAGATTCTTATTGTAACTTAGATCGAAGGGGACACAATGCCGCAGTCCACCAAAGGATTTTTGGAGCTCTGCTGCTGCCAAAAGATACCCCTCCCAGAAGGTTACTACAAAAGAAGCAGATTTGCAGGAAGCGTAGTCAGGAGGATCGTTAAACAAGGATGGGTCCGACTAACAAGTAATTTAAACTGTTTGTATTTTTCGGTTTTAGGAGTACATCAGCTACTCAGCGCCGTTTGAAAATTGATTAGTTATACTTTATGATATATAACTAATACGTTCGTTAACAAATACAGCGAGAGCTTCTGAAACCGTATTGAGCAATGAGCCCACCATGAGATCTCCTGCTTCCCACTTGATGATTTTCCATAAATACCTAAGTAGCAATTTGATTACTATATAAGCTAAGGAGCACATTGAGCTGGGTGACGCAGATGGGGCAGCACAGCAGGGAAAAACATAGCTCCACAGTTGTTACCACATATTGGGACATAGTTTGTGGTGCAGGTCGACAACAGTCAAGCGTGTGCCTCGAGCTAGCGAAAAATGAAAGAATATTTGCTGAATTTACTTAGTTCTGATTCAGATTTTGACACCGAGTTAGAAACTTTATCAGAAGTTGAGGAACGTGAAACTGTGGAAAAGCGAATACAGAAGCAAGAATATGAAGAAAACAAATGATAAAGAAAAAGTAATGAAAAAATCACACACTTGTTAATAAATAAATGAATAAATACGACAAAAGGAAGAATTTAGGAGTGCGGTCATGGAAGATTATTTGATCTTCGGACCGGAAGTCGTCGGGGTAATTGGATCATGAGCAGGTTGGGTCATCGAAATGGCACGTTCGACTTGCGCGACAAGAAAACTGCGCCGTCTCCATTGTGTCAAGACATTGCTCACAGAAACCGCCCTGCCCTGCCCTGCGCTGTGCTGCGTCAGCAATATCGCAATGTGCGCCAAGCCTAATACATTCTAGGCCCGGAATCGTAGCGATGGAGTGGGCCCTACATGATTTGGTCGACATGAATCAGTAGTAGAGTGTGACAGCTCCGATAAAACTATAGCTTAATTCTAGTCATTGTGAGCCACTCAGATACACTGGTTGGGAGGTGAGGGGAGGAAAATTATACCGGCTGTTCCTCAAAGTTTATTGTTCTCATCCGAGTACTTTCGCTATTACATCATCGTCAGGGATCTATAAAATACATCAGTACCATAGTACTCCTGATGTATTTTCTAGATCCCTGATGATACTGTATAATAGCGAAAATCCTCGGATGAGAACAATAAACTTTGAGGAACAACCAACATAATTTTGCTCCCCACACCTTCCAACCAGCAAAACTATAGTTGTGCCTTAATTTGCAGCAACCAGAAGTTTTCTTATTCTGTTTAAGAAGGTTAATGTATTTAACAATATCGAGAATAGCGTTTGACCTAGTGCTATGCTCAGTCTCTGATTTCTGACTTATGGTTCCTGAAAAGTGAGAAGGTTCAGTAAGTTTTGACAAAACCGTCACCTCAGATTTTATGAAAATCATATGCTGATAGTAGCAACCTCTCTCCATAGGTTAATCTAGGAAAGTAATTTCCAACAAATATGTGCACATAGAATGTCCAAGGATTTCAAGTTTGGCGCATGGGCTTTAGAAAATAAATCCTTACAGTCACCCTCTATTGTTTAGAAGCTATGTACAGATTGGTTTTTATGCAAATTGCAACCTTTCCAGTACTAACTACCCCATTCCCCTTTAAAATAGGAATTTGTCTGCTGCTACCCGAGATTGATTTTTCAGTAGATGGGTTCAAAATTTAACTATGTTCAATGCTTTTAATAACATAACTACCTACTTATTAGTAAATTACTAAAATACCATATTTCCCAACAGAACGTTAACACGTTGATGGCTGTTTGCATCCCAGTTGTATACTGTTGTGGTTGCGTGCGAAACTTTTGCTGAGTGAATCTAGCTAATTGGAACTTTGAAAATGATCGTATTGATCCTGGACTAATAAACCTATACCTAATATATTAATCAAACTAATAAAACCGCATAGTTTATACTTTATAACATGGATAGAAAGAGATCTGGATTTAGTTCTGGCGTGCGAAGGTGCGCAACTCCATGAGATACATTCAGTGGTGAATTGAAAGGATTGTGGCTGGCATGCGAGACACCGTTGCCAACGATTGTGAAGGCGAGTTTGGGTGAGACTAGCTAGGATAGCTTGAGGCTGGAACATCATTGCCTCGGATGCTGGATGAAAGAGACCGGCGTGCGAAACAACATGGCTCTTGGGTGTTCTGTAGGAAGAGGTAGGAAATACACCGTTGCCTCTGGTTGTAGGTAGGAGATAGATTTTAAGTGAACTAGTCAAGATTTATACTCCTAGTGATGCCGGCTGGCCAGCCAGGTCCATATTTATGATGATGTTACTTTGGTAGGGGACTACTCTCTCCATATGGCGTGGTTGAGACGGCACCAAACGTCTGTAATGTATTTCTTGACTTCGTGGACTGGCTGGTCTATGGCGCATCTGTTTACGGGTAATGGCTTTATGAAATACAAGTCGAGCCACGACGTGTTCTAACTTGCATTTGTATTGAAAATATTGTAGCTCTTGACGACGACCGAGTTTACGCCAAGGGGAAATACGAGAAAGCCGTTTTAAGCTGCAACAGACGAGGAGCGCTAGTGATGAACCTTGGTCCTAGAGGATGGCTTAGTAGCCACATCGTCATCCTACTCGACCAGCATCCTTGGATGGACAAAATGTACAGAGCAATAGGGTCCGTATATTTGAATGGAATAGTTATATTAGTGTTTTACGGAAGATCAATTTGTCCTAATCATTCTTCGTGCCCGAGTTATCTGAACATAATGAATATTCATGTAAGTTGCTTCTTATTGTTTCCTCACTACGCAAGGTAGGGATGGTTTGTATTTGCGCAAGGGCTAAAAATATTGCAGTTCTCTCAAATGAAATATTCGAACAATAGCTTTGTGAACAAAATAGATTTTAAGGCTTCGAACGTAATCCAAGGAATTTTTTATGACCAACCTTTATTATTCATCGAAAAGCTAACATTGCTTTATAGGAGCCCATTTCGAAAAAACGAAGAAGGTGAGAAAGGAGTACCGCTTCAGTCAGACGAGGGATGAAAGGATACTGATTAAAGAAATACACTTAGGTATGATACTGCTATAGCAATAATTCGTGCCAACCTACTCATAAAAATAAACGCACTAGGAAATCATGGAAATATTTTTTTCAATAGAGTTACTAACCTCTTGTTATGTTGTCCAGTGACTTAGGTGAAGTTTTGGGTCATTCCAATGTGAATTACTAATTACTAATTTCATGGCAAAAACAACCCGTTCTAAATAATATTCTGCGATTCAAAAAAGGTTGTGGATTTTTAGGTTTTTTCTGTTTATATCGATTTTTTTGCAAATATTAATGAAATATAAGTATATTTTTAGCATAATTTTGAGCATAAACGTTTTAATGTTCTAGGTCATCATTGATAAACTCCTTTCGACTTAAATATATATATTTAGCCGTTTTAGTAATTTTTAGTGATTTTTTAGCTAATTTTTGAAAAGTGACCAATTTATTGTGCTCAAAAATTGGTAGCCAACAAACCCAAACTTTCATTTGGACAATTAATTTTTGTGGCGAAAGAACAGATTTTTTATCTCAATCCTGATAGTGGAATGACACATCATACAGACATGTCAAATATATATATATATATATATATATATATATATATATATATATATATATACTATATATATATATATATATATATATATATATATATATATATATAGTCCCAAAAGTTTTTTTCACAATTTTTGCCTACCTCCTGACTTTTTCCCCCTAAAATTTTTGAGATATCGAAGTGAAACGCAGAGAGGGTTTTTGGGGTCTTGATACTAAGTTTTAAGTAAATAAAATTCAGAAATAAAAGTCAACTAATAACACTTTCGAATTTTTTCTGATTCTTATTCGCTGAAAACTTAGTATCGAGCACCCCAAAAACGCTCTCCAAGTTTCACTTTGATATCTTAAAAACTGTGGGAAAAAAGGGGAGGGGGAGGTCCCACACAAGGCAGTACACAGGGTTTGAACTTTTGGGGCACCATGAATAAATCTATATCTATAAAAATCAAATTATGTTTGTTTGTCCTTTACGCGCGACCACAATTGTGAACCGATTTTGATGCCGGAAACCGGGGTGAAGGCGATATACTGGGGGGAAGGCGATCATTTTGATTTTGCCCACTAATTACTCTAGTGCTCCTAGCGGCTGATCACTGATGGCTCCATGGAATGTGCAGTCCATATCCACTATTGTCTATCAACACGATGATGAAGTTTTTAGCGCGTTTTTTAACCTTATTAGTGCCTTATCAGCCAGTTTTGTGAATCACGTTTTCGTGGCAAGATTATTCATAACCGAAAAACCTCTGTGGGTGATAGTTTAAGAGTTCAACTTCTGCAATTGTTTTTAAATATTTTCGTTCTTTGAAGGTAAGAGAAGAGAAAACCGTTGCTAACATAATTTTTGGAGTAACTGTGTTGTCTATGCAGTACCAAATGAGTGTTTTTTCATTTTTCAGGGGTGAAGGCGATCATGCCTCGAAAATACATTTAAAATTCCTAGATGATGTTCTAGTTAACTCATATTTCTATTCATGGCCTCAGGGACAAGCCCATAGATTACTGTATACCTTTTTTAATCATTGAAGTTCCTGTATTCTAAGGTGTTACCATGACACTTAATGGTACCTACTTACCAATTTCTATTCCTACCTATGATTGCTAGTTATTATTTTTACATGAAATGTTTTAAATAATGTGACATTAAAGTTTAAATAAATGAAACCATTAAAATTCAGTTTTTTAAATTATTAACTATTCTGAAACTGATGTCTCGTGACGTTGAGTCATGTTCATTTGTCTTCCTACTAAATAATCTGCTTTAATCCTCCAAACCAATTTTCCTGCCCTTGGATGTTTCTTAAATATTTTTTTAAAAGTTTAATTCTGATCGCCTTCAACTTTCTAGAAAGGTGAAGGCGATTTGAAGTGTAAAAACATGAGTGATCGCCTTCACCCCTGCCCATGGGGTGAAGCCAATCAGTGTTTAAATAAATAAAAAAATTGTAAATAACATGATCAATTTAATGTAATTATGTCATTGCAATTGTGAAATCTGAAGGAATTTATATAATTTTTTGCAGAATTTTTGTATTCATTTAATAGGGAGAAATAATAGAAAAACTTGAAATTTTGATCGCCTTCACCCCGATGCCGTTTTTTACAGCATGCCCTTTGAACACCAGAAAGAAAGATAGGCTGTATAGAAATTTCCCAACTCACCCATTTCAACCTTAAAATTCCATTTTATTGAAAAACCGCGATTGTTTCTTGCCTCAATCTAAATGCTTCGCTTCAGCAATAACGTCAATAACTCATTCACTTCGAAAATTTCATTAGATATCGCCATGGTGGGATTTAGGTGTAAAGGACTTTCGACAACAAATTCAACGATACCAAAACGGTTTTGGTGGGTTCATTTTGGCTGGGGTAGATCATCAAGAAATATATAATAAAAACGTCTTAACTGCAGCAATCTTGGAATGTTGGGAAGAGTTTTAACGTAGCTAAGGTTATGTTGAGGTGGAAGAAACCGGGACGCTTTTACCAGTACCAATTGCTTTAAAAAAATATATATAAAAAAATAATTCCTAAATAAAAAATTAAATAAAATAGAGTTAAATATTTGCTCCTTATATGCTTCTGGGAGGGAACCCCAATGCAATGACGGGTTCCAACCAGATCAGCTGACAGCTAAATTCTCTCCTCTCCACCCTGGGAATTCGAAATTTTATAGGGAGTCTCTCTGAGACATCAAGAAACGAGTACATATACTTACATATGAAAATGCTTTAAGCTCCAGGATTCGTTTCAGAATGCCTTAAAACAGATTTCAGAGGAATAAATTTCGAAAATTTTTATTCTAACGTTTTTGGAGATATTCCAACATCTTCATTTTTAAGAAAATCCACTAAATGTGTTAAGTTATTATCCTATTTTGATTAAATTTTGGAAATTGAGCAGATTAGCCTGTAGACCACCTCTATTAAGTAGCTTGTGCGTTTCTTGAAACATTAATTTCTCACGATTTATGGAACCAAATCCACTGAGAATTTTAGGACGGTCTTTTGCGTTATTGATAACGAGTTATGCGCAAAACGTCAAAAGCTAAATTCAGTTAAATTTGATGACATTTTCAGGAGTTAGCAGGTTAGCGTCCTGGATTTTCCTGTAATTTACTTATTCCGTAGAAACTTGCCCACCCAACATTTACCACTTAACAAATTCAGCAGGGTTTGGAATATGCCTTACAAACTCTATAGGTTCCTACTGAAAAAACTCATCTTGATGGACGGGCTTGGGTAATTTTTTTAGTATTCACCGTAGTTAATGTAATTTACAATGATAAATCACTCTTGCAGGTACCTAATTGACGGTGAATACATACTTCATATGTTGGAGAACGTTGATACGACCTACGAGCATCCAAACGTGGATGTGGTAATCACGGACAACGGAATCCTGCATTCGCCCAACCTTATGACAACTGAAAGCTTCCTTTCACCAGAGTTTCAAGAAGCTGCGGCCAAACTCAAAACATTCAGAGCTGAATACAGAAAGGTGAGGTTGTCATTTAGACCCATGCGGCTAAAACATGTGCATGCTAAAACTAAGCAGTTTTTCGTATTTACTTGAGCAAGGTTTTCATGTTTTTGCGAGCCCAGTAGCTATTGCCCAGTAGCTATTATTTATCTAGAAATTATTAAGCCCCTAAGGTAATGGGCTTAATTTTTACATACTACATACATTAATTTTACATACATTTTACATACTCTCAACATACTATTCCCTCAATTTGAGCGAAATCTCTAGAATTACATTTTGGTTTTAAGGATTCTACATTTAGGATCATAAAGGCGGCTACTAATCCACAAACATTGATTTAGTAGGGGACATTCAGGGTCTAACTCGCTGAATTCCAGAAAATTCTATAGGTACACATACAGAGGGTCACTAAATTATAACACATTTGTATGCATGTGAGGAGTAGCAAAACATTTAGAACTCCCTCATAATAATTTCACTCGTAAAATCATGGTGATACTATTTAATGTTACCCACTCAGGTGGTGGCAGCCTACGCTCAGAGCACTCCTATGCTAGATCCTGTCTTCAAGGAGAAGGCTGTTGAACTGTTGGAACCGGAAAAAGATCGCGAGGATGAAATCGAAGAAGAAGAAGCGGAAGAAGAAATACAGCTTGAAGCAGCAGGTGAAGAATGGGATGAGGACTTTGGCGAAGAGAGATCAGAAACATTAGGAATTGGAGCTAGCGATTTTAAATTAAAGACCACGACGAGGTCAGATCTAGCCATCAAAAGTGAGAGTTCTAAAAAAGTCGGCAAAACTCCAAGTTCTAAACGCTCGGATAAATCTGCGTAAGTTACAAAGTGTAAAATGCTAAACTAATAGCTTATATATATATATAAGGGGCTCCGCCCCTTGACCCCGCCAGGGGGGCTTCGCCCCCCTGGACCCCCCTACTCTATACTCGGCGCTTCGCGCCTCGCCGGATCTTTTCTCTTTTCTACTGTGTAGAAAACGAGGATAATTTGCTATGCAATTCGTCTCACGAGAAAAAAAAAAAAAAAATTTCAGGCCTGGCCGGGATTCGAACCCACAACCTTCGTCTCACGAGAAAAAAAAAAAATTTCAGGCCTGGCCGGGATTCGAACCCACAACCTTCGTCTCACGAGAAAAAAAAAAATTCAGGCCTGGCCGGGATTCGAACCCACGACCTCTCGCTTCCCATCTCGGGACAAAAAACGTTACACAAAAAAAGTGGACATTTAAAAAAAAATTATTGGGGGTCGGCCTAAGAATTGCATAGCAATTAATATATATATATATATATATATATATATATATAGGTATATATATATATATTTCATTTATTGTTAAAGTTTGATGTTTGGGTAGATAGGCACCCACAGCTTTTCAACGATAAACGGTAAACTTTTGAATTGCTATTAGGGTTTTTAGAGGGTACCTTTCAAGAAAAAAGCTGCGCTAGCCTTAGGTAACAGTTGATGCGAATTCCGAGAATGAGGTCGAACGATTAGATAAAGTGAGGTGAAAAGGAGAAATTGGGGTTTCAATGGCAAAAAACGTGGTTTTTTCGATAAAACCACAAAAACGGCATATCTCTGGAACGGATTGAGATAGAGAGGTGATGTTGGAGGTGTTGAACTAGATACATTTTCTCTCGAGTATTAAACCCCTTTGAGTATTGTCATCTGCTTGCAATACACCCTGTTTATCCTTTCTAAGCCAATCACTAACTTGTGACAAATCGACTTCCAGGACTTCTCTTACATCTAAGGGTACGTTAGGAACGAAAGTCTTGAGCAAAGCCATTACTCGAGAAAAGTTAGTTGGAACTACCTCGAAACTCTATGAAACCGAACTGTCAGAACTTGGGGAGTACGAAGGCGAAGGAGAAGAAATCGCTGGAGAAATCGAAGATGTGAAACAGGAGTTGTCCGAGCCGGATATCCAGTTTACATACGCTGTGCCTAAGTCTATGGTCGTTCAGAGGGCGGGTTACAAGAGATTCGACGACGGCAAAGGACCAGAAACATATCAGAAGGTTGGGATCAAGCTACCGACGAGAACTGCATTCGGTGAGCGATTTATTTATTTTATTTATTTAAAATTATGGGCAAGTCCAATTGCAGAGGTTCAGATAATTAAATATCTCGAGATTTCTAAGGTAAAATTTTAAGAAAAAATTGATTCCAAGTGGTCAAAATTATGTGGTAGAATTTGAAATAATTTTGAACTGTTATAGAGGAAGATATTTTGCATCAAATGAGACCACCGCCAGATCTCTACCACTTCTCCTTGATTTTCTGCGATTTTTCAAATTTCTCGTGACGTACCACCCACTACCCACTTCTATGGAAATCCTCAACAAGTGAGAGGTAGATCACGACAAGAACTTCAAAAAATCACCAAAAACCAAATAAACAATTTTTTTTTTTCGTAGCTGGTGAGGAAATTTTTTAAATCCTAAGGTGGTAATCGGATCTCGTAAGATACCCGCAAGGGACCGCACTCCGAGTTATGTGGAATTCAAACCTCACTAAAACCTCACCTTCCTTTTCCCACGTTGGAACTCAGCCTGGAACTGTTTAACACATTACTTCAGGCCAAGTCGTTGAGAAATTTCTTCAGTCCTCTCTGTCCATGTGCTCCCTACTCCTGTCTCTCCCGTTCCAAGATGATCTTTTTCTGGAGGATGTCTTCAATGTAGTCAGCTACAAAAGACCCATTTTGCTCTCGTTCAATCATTTTGGCTACTACCACTTCCGTTGTCAAATCTTGAGGTGGAAATTCCAGAGCATCCTGCAGCCTTCTTCTTTCTGTAGCCCATCGCTTGCAAACGAAGAAAGTGTGGAGCACATCATCGTCCATTTCTTGGCAGTATGGACATATTGGAGAGTCTACTTTTCCCCTTTTATAGAGGTACCTATGCGTAAAACAGCCCATGACCTGAAAGGAACTGAGTCTGGAAAAAGTGTATTACTCCATGTTTTCTATCTAGCCATACCTTGATCAGCCCACATTTCCTGCCATCTTACCATCGTTCATTGGCCATTTCCTTGCCATCTTGCCATCTCTTCAGTGGCTAAACGAGCTCTTTCCCCTTCCTCTCTTCTATCAAAGATTCGTTTGCGTTCTGCAGCCAATAGATGAAAGAAACAAGTTAGACAGCTGACGGTGGTCTCATTCGATGCAAAATGTCTTCCTCTACAACTTTTTTTCAGTACAAAAAAAATTTAGATCAGTTCCAAAGATCAAAACATGAGAAAAATGGTCAAAAATCTATTTCTTGGCTCGAAGACGCTATTTTAGGCATAAAGACATGGGGTATATCACCTCACAATATTCTATCGGAATAGCTAATAAAATAATTTTGTCCGTCTATAATCGGTTTCTGGCCCACTGTGCAACCCACTGAGAGTGCCAAGATTCATACTATTTTATATAAGACCTAAATCCCTAGTAATAATTAACTTGTGATTTTATACAATAAACTTTTTGCTACTTCTACATTCAATAAACTTTCTCGGCATTCAGTAGGTACATTTCTTGAACTTCTTTAAATGCTATTCTGCGATAAAGAGATTCCTAATTTGAGAGTGGGTACCGCATGGGTGCGTTACTACAAAAATTAGTTCCTACTCTTTTTTTAGGTAGGGTTAAATTACACGTTTTGTATAAGCTAAAACCCTGAGAGCTGTTTTTCTGAGTGTTGTAGAGTATAAACACAAGGATTTTTAAACACCTCAGGCAGTCTACGGTGCAGTAGGTAATCTATTGGTAATGTTTCCTTATCTCGCTTTTCTGCTAGGTATCTATTTCCTTATCTGCAATCCATTTATTACCCTGCCAATCATCAACTCATATAGACAGTTTTATATTACTGAACTCATAAAACATTCTAAACTTTGCAGAAAAGAGAAAGATACCGGATTCGGAAATTGATGAAATCGAACAATTTGAATACACGGAGCCACACACCAGGATTTACAAAACGGGCAAATTCGACTACTACGAGTTTTCCAAAAGGGCGATGACTCAGGTAACACCGAAGCTGTTACTTACTTGGGCTCAGGGGATAGACGACGATGAAGAGGTTTGCGAGATTGAACGAGCCATCAGCGAGCTTCTCACCGTCGTCCACGAAGGGGACTTGAAGGACAAAGAAGGCCACGCTCTGGACGCCATTTCCATGGAAGACTGCCAAGAGAGGTTAGACGAGCAGTATTTGATTAAGTTAGGGTAAAAGCGTCAGCACAAAATCATGACAGTGCCCAGAAGGAACATTTCTCAGGGAAGGGATTAATGCCAGGGCCGTAACCCATATCGGAACCCCCCCCCCCCCCCCGGCAAAATCTGTAAAATTTAACCCCAAAAAACGGGGTTTTGGTGCATTCTGGACATTTCTCATGTCAATTGGTTATATAAGCAACCCCTTTATGCAACAACTAAAGTATATCACTTGATTAAATATTACCTAATAGAAAAAAGTAGGGTGTGGCAAATAGCTTCCTCGTTTACCTATCATCTTCTTCCAACTATCATCCAAATTTAAGCGAACTCGAACGACTAGAGAATGACTAGATGGAACATGATGGAATTTACGTTTGCACATGCGCAGAATGAAGTATTAATTTGGCAACAATGAAACTGATAGGGGACTATCTACAACCTAACCCGCGCATTCTCTGACAATTTCATCGAAATCGGATGAAAACAGTAGATATTAAGGTCGTTACAAGGATTTCACATAGGCGCATGCGCAGTAGCTATTAATGATACAATCATGTTAAAATTGATATGGGATGATCAAATCGTCATCCCCCAACTATCATCCAAATTTGAGCGAGATCGGACGACTAGGGTGTGAAAAAATGGAGCGTAATGGAATTTACGTTTGCGCATGCGCAGAGTGAAGTATTGATTTGGCAACAATGAAACTGACAGGGGAGCTGTCTACTCCCTAGCCCGCACATTCCCCGAAAATGTCATCCAAATCGGATGAAAACTGAGGAAAATAAGCTTGTTACAAGGATTTGCAGACACACGACAGACACACAGACACGGAACAAAAGTTGTTCAGAATGGCCTAAAACGTAAAATACGAGTGGAAATTTTGATTTTGGAGACCAAAAATTTTTTTTCTTCCGAAAGTGAAAACAATGCTACCGCTACCTTTAGGTTGACTCGGAAGCAATAATAATAATAAAAATATTAACAGGTTGAAATTTTGCTGGTGTTGAAAAAATAACCATACAATTCTTCAAAACGTACTTACATTTAATAATGTTATATTAATGGTAACAAGAAAAAAATCAAGATTTCAGTAGTTCTACAGTATGTTTATTGTTAGAATCATGATTAAACGTATGATTAATATGGAATATGGCCTCCTTTATTTTCAATCACTAAATTAACTCGTTTTGGCATAGAATCTATAAGTGATTTACAGTTTTTTTTTATTTTTTCGGAACCATATCTTGATGACTCCACATATCATCTTCTCTTTCGTGCAGCAGTCTTCTTTTCCCAAAGAGGACTTCACGATTGCCCACAAATTCTCGATCGGGTTGAGGTCAGGAGAGTTCCCTGGCCATTCTAACATTTCAATGTTGTGGTCTTAAATTAATTTTTTCACTGTTTTCGAGTTGTGGCATGGAGCCAAATCATGCATGAAAACGCCTCCTTGAACTTGGGATAGCAACGATATCACTCTGGATTGAAGAACTTCTTTATATTTTTCAGAGTTCATCATTCCCTCAACAGGTAAGAGGGATAATGGGCCATTATAGGAAAAGCAACCCCAAAACATTTTCTTAAGGGGGTGTTTCACAAATTGAGACAGGTGCTTCGGTGAAACCTTTTCGTTAGGGCCCATAGGCTTGTTTCCATTAATTCGCACGGTACTGACATTTATTTTTCACACAACGGATTAAAATTATGACATGTGGAAATATGTAATTATCATCGTCAATAACTGAAATTCTTGTCTTCTGACTTTAGCTGAAGAGAATTCATCAATGATTTTTTCAATTTTGATCCTTTTCGCTCGATAATTTTTTATTAAAAGTAAGGCTAGGCCACTGACTGGAGTCTATTCTCGACTAGTTTCAACACTCAATGACCACAGCCGCAGTAGGGTGAATAATGCGAACAATGCGCTCCGCTAAAATCATCTACAATCTAGCTGTAATAAAAGCAATAATATCTTGTTTCAACATAGTTGCCATTGTTTTTTCATTGTGAATCATGAACTGAATTTAACCCGGGGACCCCAGATTACAAAATATACATCAGTTGAATTTTCTGGCCGGACGAAATGTGATTTTCAATCAATACTATCTTATGAACCTGTAGGGGCCCCCGGTTCCATGAGCGTGAACGGAATATCACGCAGAACGCACAATTTTGTAGTTTCAAAAGTATGTTTAAAAAAGCATACCTTAATTGTTATTTTGTTGAATTGTGAAAAAAATGGTAATTATGCTTTTGAAAAAAATGAAATTTTTTATTCTGCTTGAAATTTCAAACAAGTGTTTGGAGCGGGGGCACTGCCCCGGTTGCTCCGGCGGTAGTTACGGCCCTGGTTTACGCACATTTATACACTCGCGCTTAGTCGAGTTCAAAGGTCGTTCCAATGTACAATGTACGCGGTTCAAACTTCTGTGTTTACTTTCCCAACAACACGGGTTCGTTGCCGTGTCGTTGCTGGCCGGTCGTTATTGTGTTGTGGTCCGACCGGAAAAGTCGTTGTAGTGTGGCCGGGGAAGTTTAGGCTTGTGGGTTTGGAGGCAATCGACGTGTTTTCGGATCTGTAAGACGTTCGTACACAAACAGACAGTTTTGACTAATCTCTTCCTCCCGATCGTCAGCGATCTGAAACGACTGATGAAATCGGTCGGTGCCACTTGAGTAAAAGAAATTGTCAAGCCTCTCGTGTCCAAGATCTGACATCAGTACTCATCAGCTCGTTAGTGGGATCAAATCTGGAAGATTCATGTCTGCCGCCGACATTGAGCAGGCAAAAATGGGTTATTGGTCGGGTCCCTAAAATTTTCGAGATCTGTGTCAGAACTGAAGCTTGTCGCAGTAACTTGACTTGACATTTCCTCGAAGATAAACAAGTCACAAGCTCATTGCGGTTGTGGCGTCGAGATTGAGTTTACTCAAGTTAACCGCTTATAGAGGGGGTGTATTGTATTGTAATCACAACTGGAATTTCAAAACGAAAATTTAAAAAAATGTTGGCAAAATCTGCCAAATTTCAAATCATCTTGTTTAGCCACTCCTATCGTCTTCCCCATTATATTTTGGTTGCTTTCATCAGCACCAGCAAGTACATCGTATGTTCGGTCGTTTGTATCTTAGATCTTGCGCAACAAATTATGGCTCCCCCTCCAGCAGAAGTTCACTATCGTCTTCCTTTATATTCATCTGATGTTTCTTACAATACGGGTGAAGTCTAGCAATAGGCATTATCATCATTTCGGTCCTGCACACCATCTGATGTTTAATTTTATCTTGCACATACGTTGACTCTTGCATTCAGCTAATAGCAGTGGAAATAATAACTGTTCTACACTATTCTATGAATTTATAGGTTCAAGAGATGTTTGTTTTCATTACCAACCCAACTACTCCAGCTGTTGAAGGAGTCGTTGATGGAAGTTGTTGAACGCCAAAAAGACCTTGAGCAGCCTCTACTTGTCGTGACCGGTGACAGTACATCGCAAATCACACAAGCAAGTTTCTTAGCCCTATCACATTACTAAACAGGGGACGGTTAACACCCCATCTCATTAATAACTTGTGAAATTAAATACTTTCAATTTCAGTTAGTTTTACTTAAATTTATCGAACATAAAGTCTTCGGTATCGAAAAAAATCAGCGTTGAGCTAGGTACAGCTTCCTAAGTATGATCGTATAGCTCATTTGAATAAGAGAGCATTTAGAATATATTAATGTACAATTTGTTAACATAAGGCAAATTTATGTTTTGCTTCTACCAAAAGCACATGCATATTCAATTTTAGAGCTCCCTATTTAGACTTTGGATGGAAGTGGAAAGAACTTAAGGTTCCATAGAGTGGAGGAGAGAAACCTCGGAGATAGCTTGGCCCACCGTAGAGTGACTGACTTGTTAGAGTGCCCGGAGCTAGCGTGGCCCATAGAGGATAGGATTTGCTGCCTCCGGTGTTAGCTGGACATCATTGGGGCAGCAGAGGAAATGGAAAGAACGATACCTCCAGAATGAACGAGACCCCTTAGGGGTAGTACTGAAGGAGAAATCTCCCGACGTTACAAGACACTGTTGAAGATGTGAGAAAGTTAGGTAGTTTTTTTTAACACAGAATTTGTTTTTACCCGGGAGTAAATGGGTAGTACCCCCCCCCACCAATTTCTGAGCTATGCACGGCCAAACGTCTGTGTGTGTGTGTGTGTGTGGTGGGGGGGGAGGGTCTACGAGTGGTGGGATCTTCTTGGATTTCCCGCAAAGGGGACATAAGCAATTTTAAAATTGTCTACTCCCACCCGATCCATGAACTGGATGGTGGGAGGGGGGTTGGACCGCTTTTTAATACATGTTTTTCGGCCGAGCACTCGATCTTCTATTGGCTGCCACATTAAAATGTGATCGAGAGCACTTTGTATTCCAGCGACAAAGTTATGTTTCTGAACCCGTAGACCTACCATCAAAATTGCCGAAAGATGCTGTATTCCCAGAGAAATCACAAAAATATGAAGAAGAAAGATAGGAAAAATTCATTCCCCCTTGTTTTTTTGTTTCTTTTCCGCCTTAAGCCAAGTAATGCTGACGGTTTTTGTTCGGGTTGGTCTTAAAATGTTCGTTGGAGTTCCAATTCGGTTCCATTTAAATATGCTACATAGCCACATCGGTCGAATGGTGTTCATTTACCACGAAATTCGCTAAAGATGGGGATATTTTTTTGGGACATAACAATAACATACACAAATTGTATCTGAGTCCGTCAAACCTGCAGGCAGTCAGGTATTAGTAAATAAATTTCCCCCTCAAAAAGTCACCAAAAATATGCAGAAAGTAACGAAAGAATTCATTCCAGCTGCATACATCCTACCCCGAGCGCGCGCAGCGAGTAACATCCCCTACACACGTCGGATTTCATTTCCTATGAGCTCAGGATGGACTATTTCCCATCGCATCTATACATCCCACACCTAGCGAGCGAAGCGAGCTAGAAAACTAAGCTAGTTTTTTAAATCAAGAATTATGGTCAGCAAGGACCATCCTGCACTTTTATAATCCTTGACAGATGGAGGGAGAATGGCGAACTTGGCGAGTGGAAGGGCAGGTTGTGAACACCGCTCATAACGACGTTTTGGGGTCACGTGGGGCTAAGCTGACTTAAGTTCCGCAGGAATTTAAGGAAAATCTATACGATAATATTTACAATACTGTTGGAGCTTACTAGGGCGTAGGTAGGTACAATAGATCGTTAGAGAGGTACATGTTATCTAGGTACTGTATATTGTTGCCCAGTGACATTTGTAATACCAAAACAATTATGTTGTGAACAGGAAGTGGAAATTCCATCAAAGAAAATGAAAGCTCTCAGTGAAGACATAATTTCTGCATGTTTCTTCCAAATAATTGAGTTCACCAAAAGGATGATCGAGAGCAACACTGAACTTATCCCAAATGTGGACAACTTGGACTATGTGACAAGTATTATTGACGAAATAATACTCAAGAAACTCATGGACTTTATCCGAAAGAAGAAAAGGTAGCTATAAAAGAAAATTCCAACCATTCAGCATGACCAAATGAGCGAATTTTCATAATATTTCTTATTACCTATATTCAAGTGAATTGTTTTGAAATTTGAGAACGTTGTGCCCCGAAATTCATAAAGATATCAATTTTAATGCAAAAAAAAAAAGTTAAGTTAAATTCCCTTCGCATCCCTAGAACCACCCAATTTTTCAATTTTTAGTAAGTAGATCTAAACAAAACGCTATTTATATAACCAAGCCATCAACTGATCGGTATGCCATTGTACCTTAAAATTTTAATATTTTGGATCTCCCAAAGGAGCTCCGTTTCAAGTTTCAGCACCTTAGATCGATTAGGAAAGGTTTTCCGTAACCTAAAGCGATTTCGCAATTGGTTTTAGTAACAATATTTTGTGGCAGATGTTTGTAACATAATTTTATAGTGATCAGACGAAATAATAACTTCTTACTTAATAAAAAATATGTACCTACGGATGAAAAACGTTAAAATCCACAAATCTTTTCAGGATGCCTAATGGATTTCCATGAATTACATTTTGAAAAGTTTTACATTTTTAATTATTGGAGCCATTGTACCTAATAGCTTTTTTGAAGGAAATATTAGGGTCCATAACGAAAAAAACAGACGTCGAATAAACAACATCATCAACAAGCATAAACCATATAGCTTCCTTAAGGGGGCGCCGGATGGTATATGTACAAATATGTGGTTTTTTCAACTTTTGTTGGTCAATAGTGGACCGATTTTGATGATTTTGCGTCAATCTACTGGTTTTGAAATTCCCCATCGGGTCGTTCCTCTGAAATTTTCAAATTCCAAATTTTCAAATTTAGATACGATTTAACAATTTTACTTTCAAATTTCGATGTCTGTGGGACCTAGAAGTTTCGAAAATCGAACGAACGCAGCAAGAATCATTGAAATTGGTCAATTATAGGCTGAGAAAAGTAGAATAAACTGTTTGGTCGTATTTTGAATTTGGTGGGAGCTTTGAGCCATTTTCTGGGTCGGACAGAGTCCACGCGTCTGCCGCTAGGTATCACTGCATTCGAGTCACTCACCTTTCTTGCTCTTTTGACTGGAAAAGCGCCCAATCAGTCTACTTTCAGAGACCTTACGACGTCCCTTAACTTCGACGGGGAAGATGGAAAAAATGTTGCTAAGTCGAGTTTGATTTCCCAGAAACTAAGGAAACTAGTAAACAGTCATACTGCACGATCGTATGAGCAAATTTTCGTAAAATATAAATTATTTTATGTTGAATTATTTTGAAGTTGAAGAAATTAATGTGCACAAATATTATTAACTAGCTATCTATTAATTTTAAGGAACACTTTCTCTACAATATTATGCTGTAAAAAACAAATGCTTGGATTTTTACAATTATTTTCAGTTTTTACCTGCCAATTTTTAGCATTGTTATGAACTGTAAGTACATTTTTCAGTAAGATTCTAGGCACAAATTTTTTGATGCTCCTGTTCGGAGTCGATCAACTTTTTCTGAGCGGCACTCTGGTAAAAAATAAAAACTTAATGATTTTTAGCCGTTTACTTGCCATTTTCATTAATTTTTTTCTGCACGTTTTTAAATTTGGCCAATTTATTGTGCTCAAAAGGACTGTCCAACAAACTTAACCTTTCTTTTAAAATACCTACTTGATTTTTTTATGGAAGAACGGATTTTTGTATTCTCAATCATAATGAGTCTTATTGTCTGGATGACTCATATATACTTATATGGATATGTATGAATATATATGTATAATTTTTTTTTTTTTTTTTCTTCTTTTTTTTTGGTGGATTAAATGGCCCTACGAGTGCACTAAACACAGAGACACTTTTAAGAAGCAGAGGAAACAGAAATTAACATCACAAAATATTTTCCTTTTCCTTTTTTCCTTAAAAGTGTTTATATATATATATATATATATATATATATATATATATATATATATATATATATATATATATATATATATATATACTGATGAAATATTAGGAAACAAAAAATGAAACAGAAAGGAACTTCACAAACTAAATTTTTTTATATTTCGGCTAATTTGCCTTTTTCAAATATAGAACTAACAATGAATTAGGTGTTGGGAAATTTTACGTTGTCACGAAAAACTGGAGCCATGGAGTTGTCGTGGGGATATATTGCACTGGATGGAATTTTCAATCATCTTCTAATATTGAGTCCTGGTGGCTCATAAGCTCTCAAGACATTACTATGAGCCTTCTCGGACTGGTTCAATTTACTCTTGTTCTCACCAGGCTTCATCTTTCGGAGGACCTTTATCCCGAAGCAGTCGTTAAATGGATCGACATTTGTGATTGCATGACGACTCACTGGGAGATCCTGGTCTTGCACCACCACCGAATGTCTATGATTGTTCATTCGCAGATTCAATGCAGTTTCTGCTTTACCAACATAGAAAGCTGGGCAATTTTTGCACAGTAACTCGTACACGCACATTGGTGTTTGGCAATCCGCTGAGCCCTTGCACCGGTACGTGTTGGGAGTGTTAGCCGATGTGAACGTTTCTTCTTCAATCACTAGGGGACAGAGTTTACATCTTCTTTTTTGGCATGGATGTAATCCTCTAGGAGGACGGTCAGATCTTGTTGACCTCCTGTGTGATAACATATCGCCAATAGTGGAAGCTTGTCTGTATGCCAATGTTGGAACCTTTGGGAAAACCCTTCTAGTGGTTGGACTCGATGACAGTGATGGATAGAGCTCTCTTAAAACTGCGTTCATTTTTTCAATTCCAAAAAAGAAGGTGGTTGTTGATATATATATATATATATATATATAGATATATATATATATATATATATATATATATATATTAATTGCTATGCAATTCTTAGGCCGACCCCCAATAATTTTTTTAAAATGTCCACTTTTTTTGTGTAACGTTTTTTGTCCCGAGATGGGAAGCGAGAGGTCGTGGGTTCGAATCCCGGCCAGGCCTGAAATTTTTTTTTTTTTTTTTCCTCGTGAGACGAAGGTTGTGGGTTCGAATCCCGGCCAGGCCTGAAAATTTTTTTTTTTTTTTTTCTCGTGAGACGAATTGCATAGCAAATTATCCTCGTTTTCTACACAGTAGAAAAGAGAAAAGATCCGGCGAGGCGCGAAGCGCCGAGTATAGATTAGGGGGGTCCCCCTAGATTAGGGGGGGTTAGGCGGAGCCCCTTGCGAGGCCCGAAGGGCCGAGTATATATATATATATATATATATATATATATATATATATGTATATATATATATATATATATATATATATATATATATATATATATATATATATATATACGTGAAAAAGCGCAAACTCCAGGAATCATTCCATCAAATCAAAACAAATTTCAATTAAGAAATTTGTGGAAAATTTTAGTTTTAAAAAAATTGGAGCAATCGAAATAGCTTCACTTCCTCCGAATATCCTGTTAAACATAAATAAAGTTACACATAAGATTATGTTCAACAACTGGGTTTTCTTTTATCCATTATTTTATGATATTATTTGTTATTATTTCTCCTTGCAGGAAGGACAAGCGGTTCAAGAAGAAATTGCCCTACAATCGGTTCCACCGTCCAGGAGACCCGAAAAGGCCGTACATGCAGGACATCCTGAAAACTCCGCGCTCCGTAAGCTACTATCTGGACATGGACCTGCTGCCATCGTCTTCAAAAATTTCTGTTGCTTCTGATGAGCATTTCCACGAAATAAGTGCCAAAAGGCTTCCAGTAGTGATTAAAGATTGGTGAATGAACAAGTGAAAAGCAAAACGCATTGGCTTGTGTGATTAAAAGCTGCAAAATTATCAACATCAAGAACTTTTATTGTAGTAATCTTCATAGATTGTTTACATGGAGTCCGGGGTTTATTCATTTCGAACCACTGAGTAAAGTAGGAGTAGAACCCAACATAGTACAGGAACCCAATTACAGATGCATACATAATTTCAATAAAGTTCCAGTCATGCAGCATGATCGTCTGAGCGAATTTTCGAAGATTATCGTATTATACAGGGTGTCCCATCTAAACGGGCCCATCGGGAAATTACAGCCTTACGGTGCGAGCTATCGAAAAATTGAACTGGACCTTTTTTATAGTATTTCAACTCAGCTTCACGATGCGGAAGTCCGATTTTTATTTTTCCATGTTTTAAGGTCTCAAATCATTTATTGAAACTGACGGTTTCCTCTTGACCCCCCTTTTTTATTGCTTTTTTCGATTTTAGGTTGAATTTGGAACAGAAAATGCCTCCTTAAAATTTTCTTTTTGGGGCTTCGTTTCTGAGTTATTCCACTTTTTGCGGAAGTCCGATTTTTATTTTTCCATGTCTCAAATCATTGATTGAAACTTACGGTTTCCTCTTGACCCCCCTTTTTTATTGCTTTTTCTGATTCTAGGTTGAATTTGGAACAGAAAAGGCCTCCATGAAATTTTCTTTTTGGGGATTCGTTTCTGAGTTATTCCACTTTTTGCGAAATACAGAAAATCGCCGATTTCTTTCAGACATTACCAACACTTTCTTACTATTTTTATCTTCAATTTTTGAGATGTTCACCACACTTTTGAAATCAGCAATAAACTACCTATCATCAGACCCCAGCGTCCATAATCAACAATCACCATCAGGGGGATGACATTACACTTGAACCGCTTACGATTTAAAAAAAGTTTTCCAAATCGTCGTTAAAAAAAAACCCCCCTCAAACTGTTCAGTACTATTACTCATTTATTAGAAGAACGTATGAGACGCCGTATTCTGGACTAATGTAAGGTTCTTTAAATAATAAAGATCATAGTGTAGACTGAACAATAAGTATCAAGAAGCTGTTGTTTTCTCGACCCTTGAATACAGTTTGCAGGAGAAGGAGCAGAGGCTGCATAAGGAGCAGGTGGCATTTTTGATTTATCACAACACAACTGACTGGAAGTCTCCTTATGGTACATTTTTTAAACTGTATTCTGAACAGTGATTCTGCGTGTACTGAAAAGTTTGAAGGGGTTTTTTTTTTCAAACGACGATTTGGAAAACTTTTTTTAAATCGTTAGTGGTTCAAGTGTAATGTCATCCCCCTGATGGTGATTGTTGATTATGGACGCTGGGGTCTGATGATTGGTAGTTTAATGCTGATTTCAAAATTGTGGTGAACATCTCAAAAATTGAAGATAAAAATAGTAAGAAAGTGTTGGTAATGTCTGAAAGAAATCGGCGATTTTCTGTATTTCGCAAAAAGTGGAATAACTCAGAAACGAAGCCCCAAAAAGAAAATTTCATGGAGGCCTTTTCTGTTCCAAATTCAACCTAGAATCGGAAAAAGCAATAAAAAAAGGGGGGTCAAGAGGAAACCGTAAGTTTCAATCAATGATTTGAGACATGGAAAAATAAAAATCGGACTTCCGCAAAAAGTGGAATAACTCAGAAACGAAGCCCCAAAAAGAAAATTTTAAGGAGGCATTTTCTGTTCCAAATTCAACCTAAAATCGAAAAAAGCAATAAAAAAAGGGGGGTCAAGAGGAAACCGTCAGTTTCAATCAATGATTTGAGACCTCAAAACATGGAAAAATAAAAATCGGACTTCTGAATCGTGAAGCTGAGTTGAAATACTATAAAAAAGGTCCAGTTCAATTTTTCGATAGCTCGCACCGTAAGGCTGTAATTTCCCGATGGGCCCGTTTAGATGGGACACCCTGTATAATATTACAGTGCTTTGAAATTTGAGCAATTCGAATGCAAAGAAATAGTTAATTACCAATTTCATGGCAACAAAATTCGTTCTAAATATTTTTTAATTCCTCACGGAAGCACTGAACAGCACTGAGCCTCACGTTGCCGGACATGTGGGAACGAGCGCCGTGTTTTACCCTTAGTTTACCTGGACTTTCTGATTATCACTGTACGGTACGCCACGTCCCGCCACGTCACAAATATGAGTGAATCGACCCTAATGCCCCCCGACACGTTTTTCAACATTGAAACATAGTTTTCTCCCCCCATTTAGCAATGTAAAAGTAAAATTGACTACACCGTTGGGATGAGCATTAAATGAAGCAGATTTTGAGAAAAGTTGACATTCGCTCAGATTAATTTTGAGGGTGTGGCTAATGTTGAACGTTTTCAAATTTCCCAATTTCTAAAATAATTAACTTTGTTTATCAAATGTGCCTGAATCATCTGTTATTATAGATTTACCTAACGCTGATTCCGAAAATGTGGTCAAAAATTAAGAACAGTTGATTTAAAGGGATGGAATGTGACTTAACATGTCAAAACACGTGGTTCTCGATAACATTAAAAAAAACTTTAGAAAATCATATACCTGTGAACAATTTGAATTGTGATATTTCCATGATGCCTGGTCGTTCATAGATGAATTGTGGAGACTGACTTGTGTAGGAGTGAACAACTCAAAATACGTTCAGGACCACATGCAAGTTTTGTTTATATACAAAGAAAGTTTCTTATTACCTATATTAAGAGATGCTCCGTGAATAATTTTATAAGTAGTAGTAATTATAAAAATTTTGTATCATTTCAACCAAACACCCACAATTTTCACCAACCTTCCAGTAAAAATTTTGATTTGGGAATCAAAATTCAACTGGAGAACACGAAACTAGCGGTGGCCAATAACAATAACTAGCGACAAGGTGGACAATAATAGAAGACTCCGGTCAAAAACTAGCAAAAATTTAATTTTTCTAGTTTTTATAGGGAAAAAAATATTGAAATAGGTAAGGTAAGTCGGGGTAAGTGCACACCAGAATTTCAAAAGTTTGACTTCGGGTGAATGCAAAAAATAGTCTATTATAGTTAGAGATATGATTTTTTTTGTATTCTATGCTCCTGGAACATCTCTCCAAGACTACCCAATATCCAATTGTTCAGGAATCAATATCAGTATGATTTTAAAGGACGTAGGTAAAAATCCTGTATTATGCACTTGCCCCGATAAAACGGGGTAAGTGCATACTCAGCCATTATTCTTCTCCCTTTACATATATCAAACCATTTGTGGGGGTCATCAGATAGCCCATCTTCTGAAGAAAATTAAGGTTTTTGAGGTTTTGGCTTAGTGGTTTGCGTTCAGGAGCTACACACTTTTTCGTATTGCGAGTCAAGGACTTTGGGAAAAGACAAAAACATCCAAAATTGGGAAAACGCTGCTAAAACTTTTTTTATTAGTCTGAAACTCTCTCTTACAGATTATATATCATATATATTATACATAAACAGCCAAGATTGAACTAGACAACGAAGATCGATGTACAAATCGATTACAAATCGTAACTTCTCAAGTGCATTAAATTTGAATCGCCCATTAATGGGCTTGGTAACCTACCAAGACTTATTAAACAGTACAATTTTTATCACAAGAGTTACTATAAATCTTATCAGTCGCATCATGGGACAATAATTATTGCTATTCATTTTAAAATTAAGAAGGTAGGAACTTAAACAAGACAACTAAATTACTAAGGAATATAACTTGAATTCATTTAGTGAATTATAACGTAGCTAACTTGCATTGCCGCTCTAACATTTAAAAAATCTCCATTCTCAAACGACCTGACTTTACCAAGGACGTGTTTAATAAACTTTTTCCCTGAAAATTGCACAAGAACCCAATCACCTACCGCAACCTCACGCACTGGCCTAAAAAGTATGAAACTTTCTTCTTGGGAATCGTCATTGTTGTCTTCGATTATTGATTGATCTTCTATGGAAGCATTTTCGTCGAGTTGCTGTTGTATCCAAGTATCAAGGTCTGGATCTAATCAGAATCTTGGAAGAGATGAGATGGTTCAAAATCTGATTCTTCTGAACTGATATCAGAAACGGGTTTTGGCACTGTTTCTTCTTTTCTTGGACTTTGACTTGTTCTCATTCTGCTTTTTCCTCTTCTTAGCCTCTCTTTCTTCTTATTTTCTATCTTCTGCTTATTGTTTAATACTCATAAGAGTAATCAATTGTGACACAACCACACTTAGATAAATACAAATAATTTCAAGGGGCAAGTGCATACTACTGTGCACTTGCCCCGCCACTGTGGTATGCACTTACCCCAGCACCTCAGCGTGTGTGATGTGTGTGATGTGTGTGATGTGCTTGTGTAAGTGAGGTGCTGGGATGTGTGTGATGTGTGTGATTCCAATGGGGCAAGTGCAAACCAGGGCCTAAAACATGGAAAAAACGGTATATTATTGAAAACTCACTTAATAACTGAAAGAGTAACATCTGAAGTATCTACTCACCAAAAAAGAACGTCCCAAAAGTACCACTGTACACGGATGAAAACTGATTAATGAAGTCCTCACCAACTTCACATGGTGACCAAAAGCACAATGCTGAGTTTGAAACTTTCCTGTAACCTAACGTTCCACTCCAGTGCACTCAGATTGCAGTAGTTTCAAGGTACATCCTGTTTACTGCGAGGTCTCATAGATGGCAGCTCTCCCAACATTACACAGGTGAAATGAAATTCCAGTTATGCACTTGCCCCGAAAATGCACTTGCCCCGACTTACCTTAGGTACCTACCACTTATTTGATAAAAACGAAAAACTACTACTAGTGAATTGCGATGTTGGAATACAAAGCATCCTACAATCCCCAAGACAACAGGGATTTAATGCAAAACACGCATTTACACAAGATAATAGCACGAAAATCCTTAACCGACCAATAACTTGGTCTTATTAACTCGTGCCTTTACCCTATCTTGGCAACGGATTGAAACAGAAAGGTTTGGTTGGAGGCATTCTAAACCATTTTTTGTCAAGAGTTTCACCTTATCTTTTAGTTTCTAGTTTTACCTTACATCATACCGACCACCCTGTATATGTACCTAAGCACATATTTCGAAGGAAAGACCAACAATTAGTGAGTGGATCGAAAGAAGTTGAATTGAAAACAGAGAAACATAATTACCTACCTAACCATGCTTGAAAAGCCCGCGCTGTTATCAAGCCAGCGCTGCCAACGGCCATCCGTTGAACTACTTCCCAAGTCAGCTGACGAATGACGTCATCAACCAGTTTATCGAGGAAGCAGCCAGTCGAGTCGCCATTTTCCACAGTTCCTCAACCCGTCTTTCTTGTGTTGTGTTGCCGTTTTTATCGGATAACCCAATCTTCATTTCCAGTAAGTTCCCATTTATTTTGTATTATAGTTGCTAGCAAATGGACCAATGTTAGGAAATTGCTTGCAAGAGTCTCCTATGTAACCACCGTTCCTGCTGTGACACTTCCTTCATCAACGATTTCAAGGTAAACGCAACCGTTCGCTAATGAACAATCGCTGCCTGTTCGCCAACTTCTCGATTTATTTCATATTTCCGACGAAATTTCGTTCACTTAGGTCCGCGAAACATCTATTTCTGGGCACATAATATCTTCGTAATTCTCAAAACGTTACCAACATAACAATAGCGAACATTGCATTTCGATGAAATCATCCATATCAGCAGTCCATCCACAAAGAGAAACATTGAACGCTTGACATTCCCAGAGGGATTTGCGTCTTACTCTTGCCATTTGCGTGATCTCACAATCACCACTTCTTTGTTCCATCATTGAAGCCCTCGCTGTGCTCAGTTTGTCATTGTTCATCGCTTTTTTCATTTCACTCGTGTAATCGCGTTGTATTCTTCTTTTCTTTTACGTCGCAGTTTTCCACATTTCTATTTTTAAAGTCACTTAATATGTAAACAAGATTACCTTACCTTAGGGACACCAATACATTTTTATCTTGACTTTCTCTTCTTGAAACGCATTAATTCATTCTAACTACCGTGGTAGGTCTGTATCTAAAATATGTTCCTAGTTCGGCATGTAGAAAGTAAACGGATAACTGGTAAGTTGATACGTAGATTGTTTCTCCTAACCTAGCTATAGGTAAAGTGTAATATTCAAGTGCTATATTCATTGTAATATAATTTTATGATATTGTATAGGTATAAGGGTGTGTTAGTTGATGCACACCGTTTCGGATATGCTCATTTCGATTTGATATCATAAACGGTACTTAAATTTATGAAGTACCTACTACGTTTTTGCGGTATAATTCAAGTACCTATATGTCAATGCCTTAGACAAGGAAAGTAGTTGGGTATCGTCGCTAAGTGCCTGTCTATGCATCTTGTGGAAGTTATGAGTTGGAAAAATTCGATTCATCATCAACTCAGATCATTAGTTACCTATCTTACACAGAAGCAACACCCTGTTTTACAGAAGCATTTATTTTATGAGGAAGTTACATAGGTAGGTTACAGTTTCTGATACTTTCCTATGAAATTATGTACTCAGAGTAATGATCAAAATTGTGATACGGAAAACCAACTGATCGCCGTTCCCAAATGTTGAAATGCTATCGTTTTACCCCAAAACTATTGATAAAACTTCAATTTTGAAGCTTTTTGAAAATGTGAAAGAAAACGAAAGAATCTGACCTGAGCTGATTGCTCTGTGATTGGCTGACGTAAGCGTGACGTAAAAGCTCCATCCCCGAAGATTACCTTCCCGATTTCCACCTTATTGCTCTTGTATTTTTACAAGAGGTACCTCTCTACTTTAACTTAACCACACAATTAACATAACTTCCAGGTTATAGGGTAGGTCTTCCATTCATGATTCATCTTCTTTTACTTGAACTGTATTTTATCATTCGGAACGCTTGAAACCAACCAATTCAATATCTTCGGTGTTCAACAATTTAACGTGAAAACATCAAACATCGGCACCGATGAAAGTAAAGTAAAATAGTTTATTGTACATAGGGCTTTCGCCCTTCAGTGTACATTATTTACAAAAAAAGAAAGGTTGTTCGTAAACAGTTGAGCACAAATTGTTAGTAAAAGTTGTGTAAAAGCACAAAAATAATTTAAAAAACAGATATAAAACAAAAAGTATATGCATATATCGAACAAAAAAATATGTATAAAAACAGATACCTAGGTACGAGGTAGTGCAAAGCAGATACTAAAGGGCAGAGACAGATAGAACAGGGGGGGATGAAGATGAGAAGAATAGGCGTAGAAAAAAAGAAGGGGCCAGCTAGTTGTTTTTGGCGATGTAATTCTAAGCAGCGTTTCTAAACCGGGTTATGGTGGGAAGGGAACGAACTCGGAGGGGTAAGGAGTTCCATAATCTCGCACCCGCCAAACCAAATGACTGGCTTATGCTGCTCTCTACGGGTGTAGTTCCGTGTGTGTCCCCACTTTCAAACCAATGTAAATCTATCATTATCCAATCAAAAAATGAATTTGACGACTGTTTCGGAAACCTCCGAATCTCCTCTTTCCCATGGATTCATGATAAAATAACTTTCTCCTTCGCATGCGTGAGAAAAAGGGAACTGAAAAAAGTGGGGACACATACGGAACTATTTGCCTAGTCACAAAGTTCCATATGTGTCCCCAAGCTATTTGTGAGTCAGTAAGTTGAGCGATGTACCCTAAAACCCTTTTATGGTTGATCTCTGACTAAACAAAGTTGATGTTTATATTGTGTAGGATGATACAGACTCTTGAATAAACATGCATCTTATACCTACCAACAGACAGGGACCTCCGACGGCTCACCTGAACTGGGCACTAACGCAAATAAACCAGCTGAACTGGGCACTTTCCAAATCTTAGGTATCTAGGCAGGGTCTGCTCCAGAATTTTTACTAAGGGATTGACAACTTGATGTTGTATATTCCTGAGATGCGAGCTAGCGAGCATCCGGACCACCAAACTAGACACATCATTCTGACCTATATGTCCAACTAATCTGAATTTTACTAAGGGATTGACTACTTGATGTTATGTATTTTTGAGATGCGAGCTTGCGACCAGACCACTAAACTTTATACATCCTTCTAATGTATTTTACACGCCAGATGGATATGGATATAGCGTGGGAACACATACGGAACTACACCCCTCTCGACCTATACTGCACAATCCTGAGTGCGCTTGACCTCGATGAAATGGCACGAGAGACGAGACATGGTAGATAGGCTGGCACAAGGCCTTTGATGATCTTGAAAATGAAAAGCAAGTGCCTGGGTGGAGGGGAATATGGTCACGGAGCTTGATGTCATAGACATATCTAACGACACAATTAAATGCAACATCAAGTCGACGTCTCGATTTAGAGTCGAGGGAAATCAAATTCCATCCTTGGGAAATGTCTCAAGAGCGATAAAATAGGAGTCGTAATTCGACCTAGTTACAATAAAGATTATTCTATTCTATAAATTTTTTAAGATTGAGGAATCGTTCAAGAATGCTCCGAACCAGATTTCAACGATGATAAACATTTTTAGAGACTATTTTGTACATTCTGTAGACAACGATAGTTCAGTTTTCTACGAAATGTGTGAGGCCTAGCGCCAGATGTATCCGATGACTATTCAAGGTTCAAACTTGAGCTACCACAATTTATCTTGTGTTATGTAATAGTACACATCGATAGGGAACCACGTTTTTGTTTACTTGGAAGCCTCGTTGTTCGACCTCTTGGGTATCATGTTTTTCCCTCTCCAGCCTTTGTTTTGAATTGAATGAATATCATTAGGTACTAATTAGAACATTGGACATAGGTTCAATCTCAATTAAATATAATTGTGTTAGGTAACAATTTGGGACTGGGCTACAGCAGTAGTAATAATAATCCTTTATTGGTAGTTATATAGGTCCCACCTCGCTTAACAAAATATTTAAACATTATTGTATGAAAGGTATTATATACTATTCATGTATATAATATAATCCGCTTATTTTGAATTCCCCAACCATTGACACAAAATAACGTGCTGGAGGTACCTACCACAAGGCAAGATAAATGTGTTTTGTCTGTATGGTACTGATTACGGATTTCGCGGCCTAGTATGATATCGACGAATAGCTTTCTTATCAGTTAACACTACGTCATGCTGTCAGAGCGTGGTGTTATGTGGTTTTGATGAAATGCGTTCATCAGAAAGACGCTCCTGAATCGACTTTGTTGGTTTATTTCAAAACAAATAGACTCCAAAAATCTAATTAAAAAACATCTATTAGGTATATCAAAAACTTAAGTTTGGCTGAGTACCTGCGTCAAACCTCTGTAGAATTCAATCGACCGTTATGGGTGATATAAATTTATGTTCACTTTTAAACATAGATTTATGTTTTGGAACATTAAGAAGGTAGAAAGAATTTATCTTGAAGCTGTGGAACAAAAGGGTAGTTTTTTTTAAAACAAAATCGCGGACGTTTTGAATTGCATGACGGAAGGGAGGAATTGGAGGGGATGATGCCGGGAAACCCCCCCCCCCCCTCCTCCAATGGGGCTTTTTGAAGTAACAAGCTCCGCTGATAGGAGCGCTAGGGGGCGAAGGACCTATGGGACATGGTGATTGTTGACATAACTTTGCCCTTGTTGATGTACCTTCTTGCGTCACCCCTTTTTGATCTACAATTCATTCCCGACACCATCAACCTCGTCAACACTGGTAAAAAAATTAGAAATATTGAATGAATTTTTATTATAATAAATAAACACCTTGTTTTGCAAACAACTTGTGTCCATCACGACTGCCCTTAAATGCAACAAAAGAAAAGCAAATCGGTAAGGTGCTGCGATCTATACCTCGAGCTTCTAATGTTCAGAGCGCCGTTCAACACAACAATAATTCTGAATCGATGTTCGTGATTTTTATTTCGTACGATCACAGCATCAAGAGCAGTTTTACTGGTCAGATACCCCTCATATGACACCTTTTCGGAAAGCTCTCGCTCAGTTGAACAAATACCATGAGAATAGACTCCCCATTAAACTACAAACCTCGTAAAATTTTGACTTTGCCGTCTGGAAGGGATAATTACCGATTCTAACCCGAGGAAGGAGCTCTCCTGTGATGTGGATTTTCCTCTTATTTTCAAAGTTGGCAGTGGCACTCCCACCTGCGCTACCACCTGTCCTTGCTCAGTTATACTTCACTGACGCACATAATTTGGAAATTCGCCTAAAGAAAACTCCTTTCTTATCCTAGGGTATGAATGAATGAATAACATGTTTTTTAGTGCAGAAGCTCGAGATGTTGTGTGTGGGGGTGATCTGTCTATCCGTCACTTTCTGAAGGACTGCCCAGCCATTGTGGACCTCCAAGTCCAGCACCAGCCCCCTCAGTGGGTTGGCGTTTTATCCGGACCAGATACCGCTCGTTTTTAGCCAAGGATGGCAACATGGCTCCCCTTAGAATAGGGCTGCCATATCTCATCGACTTAAGTAAGGACAGCGTAAGCTAAAAGTCAGGACATATCGGGACAGCCTAAAGTAGAAAATCGGGACCAAAATCGGGACAGGATATACTTCAAGTCACTGACAAAATACAACGACCAAGTTTTATTTTTGGAAAAAATACAATAGGTATTGAAAAGTTGGAGAAACATCATTTTTGAAAAAAAAAAAAAAAAAAAAAAACGAAATATCACATTTTGGTGCCTAGATCATCTATTACATAGACCTATAAATTTCAAGTAGTCAAAGGTGTCCGGCTACCTACCTGCAATGAAGGACATTTGTACCACGTAGGGTTTATCCAGTTTACATCCTGGGCTTACAAAATACTTCGGAGATTCAAAAATCATGACGGGACGCCCGGGACACCTCGAAAATTGGGACATGTCCCGATAAATCGGGACGGATGGCAGCCCTACTTTAGGCACCTTGTTCAATGCCGCTAATGATCCTTCTGGTTGAAGTGCGGCTTAAACCTTTAAAAAAAAAACACGTTTATTTATGAAAATATACAATGTACAAACATTACAGTACGTGAACAGCTTTGGTTCGAAGACCGTCAGCGGGAGTTTCGAACCGCAATGATTTGTTAAATAAATGCATACAAAGAAAAGAGAGACAAACTTGAGCCTATATCTTATGTTTCAAATTTCTCTTTATAAATTTTTGTTACTTGATTGATTAAATTAGAAAACACATCTATAAGTATCGGGAACCATATAGGCACAAATTGGGCTTGAATATTCTTACAATTACTATTTAGTTCATCTTGTTACTTTACTAATCTTAATCATATAACTAACTATATACGTTTTAATCCATCTTATTACTTAATATAATCTTATATAATTTTAATATACTATTCTTCTAGTATTATCATAACATATAAATATTATTATATCTTAAGATAGATTGGTGTCAAAATTCCCAAGTTGTAATACTATTCCCAATTTGAAATAAACTTGATATTATGAGAACGGGTGGGTCACATGCGTTACTGGAAACCTAAAATAGTAATCGAGTGTCAACTCGGTCTTGCCCGTCTTACCCGCATCTTCTCATTGAGGCCCAATTCTTCAACCCCTCATGCTGAACGTTATGCTCTTAGCTGGTTCACTCTTGGAGTCATTAGGAGGAGTATTGAGCTACAAGTTTCAAGCCCAAACAAAAAAAATGTTAAAATTGAGTTTTTCCAAAATCATTTCCACGTAAATCCGTTCTGAGGCGTTCTGAAACGATTCCTGAAGTTTGCGCTTTTTCGTATATATACACTCCTCAAAAGAATTAAGGGATCGCTTTTCCTTGTAGACGCCAAAGACCCCATATCAATCTGACTAAGTTCAAATTATATCTCATGATTAGGTGCCTGATGGAGATGGGACGCATTCTTTTCATTTTATTTTATCTCGAACACTGAGAACGGCAAGCAATATCAAGATCCGACTTGAACCAAAACATAATTAACCCCTTTAGAACCAACGCACCATATAGTGGACACGAACTTTCTAGGGATTCAGCACCCATGCTCGTCAATCTTTCTCGAATGTTCGTTTTTCTCTGTGTCTGTCATGGTGTCCCGATGACCCTGAGTGCGTAGAAGGTTGAAAACCACCGCCACAGAACCTTCCCGAAACTTGCAAGAATTTTTCTGAGGTTGGTGGTTGTCAAACGCAGCTCAACCAAGAACCAATGTCCACTATAGGGGACATTGCATAACTCTTGAAGGGGTGGACCGAATTGAACCAAATTTGAACCTCGTCACCGTTGGACAGGTACAAAGTCATGAGCCAAGTTTTAATTTTTTTGGCCCAGTAGAAAAAAATCGGTTCTGAAGGGGTTAATTACGCTTCTTCATGGTTATCAGTTCTAATCCGAGAACGGAATCAGATACCGCAATTCTGGCTTCACCATCGTGTTCTGCACTAAAAAATCCTTTGAAATGAGGTGTCACTCAGCAAAAAATGGAAAATTTGTTTCCTAAGTATCCAATAACACCCCTTCCCCTTCGGGTAGTCCAAAAAAAAAAAGGTTTTCATTTTCTTAAAACTTAGTATATCAGCTCTCCAAGTTTCACGTCGATATCTCAAAAATTGTGGGGGGGGATTAATGAAAAATGAAAAGGAAAAAATTACTTCTTTTGAGAAAAATGCTCAGATTTCATTCTGTTTTGGCTCAAGTCGGAGCTTGACAACGCTGGTTTTTCTCAGTGTTTGAGAAAAAAAAAACAAAACGAGCAGGGTGGATCCCATCTCCATTTGGTACCTACCTAATCATGAGACAACACATTGTGAGCTTTGTCCGATAGATCTGGGGTCTTTTTGACTAAACTAGGCTTGAGTTTTTATGCTAATGTTCTGTTAAACATTACCCACAACGTTTCCACCCAGAGGCTGGATCAATAATGTGGAGTTACGATTCTCGTTAGCAATTAGGTTAAAAGTGGTAGTAGGTAGGTTTTCAACAATAAATTAATTTCACAGAAGCAGAACTCATAAAAACCATGCAAGCTTAAAATTGCAGAACTACAACATACAAAGCTTGGCTTGGGCCAAGAATTGGCAGTTAATTATTTGATTAGAGTTATTAAGTTATTTCAACCGGAAGGGTCATTAGCGGCAATCAAAAAGGGGGTGTCAATAAAAACTAAACTAAGAGTGATGATCCTTACAAATACATAAATATTATCGATAAATATATAATGATAAATACTATACATCTTAGTTAAATAAAGGTATGACTAGATGTACATAAATGTTAATTAATTGGAACTTTGTTAAAGTTAGTTATGCTATTTTAAGCTTGTGATGGTGCGAATGAGTTCTGCACTTGTAAAACTAATTTATTGTTGTAAACCTACTACAAATTTCAACTTAATTACTGACAAGGTTCGTAACCACGAGTTCCACAATAACTTGGATTAATTTCAAGAATGTGCTGAAAGTTCGCTAAATACATTAAATCTATATTTTTCAGCAGAATATTACTCAAAGTTTATTAACTATTTGAACATTAATTAATGTTTGCCCTAAATTATGCTGAGAATGTATTTAAATTTCATTAATATTGTTTAAAAAAATCTATAGAAACTGCAAAAAGAAAGCTTGAAATCCAAAATCTGTTCGAAAAGCAGATCATCATAGAGAACAAGTTATATAAGTATTTTATTTTTTATTTATTTATTTATTTTTAATGAAATGTATAGTTAATCATGAGTTAGTTTATGGTTAATTGCGGCCAAAGGTCTAAAATTTCACAATAATTTTACAAAATTCGATCATGCTGCATGATTGAATTTCTGTGAACACCTCAGAGTTGGGCAAAATGTAATTGGAGTTACAATTGCAATTACCTTATAATTGTTATTGAAAAACCAAAATAAATGACAACTACATGTAATTGTAAATGTAAATGTGTTATCAATTACATGTAATCGTAATTTGGAATAAAATTTTGAAATAATTAAATCCAAAATACTTACCTTGTGTACGTGATTGCATCAGTTAAACCTAAGAAATGCAAACAGGCTGAAAAATTGAATTTTCAACTTGTGCATTTCTTGGTAAATCCTACTTTCTAAATGTTTTTGAATAATAATGGTAAATGACACATTATTTGTATAGGAAAATAAATGAAATAAAAAGTTGAAATATGTTAGGATGTAGTGAGGTTTTAAGGAAAAAAGCATGGTTTCCTAGAACACATGAAACATCAGATCTCGGCAATGGATTGAGATGAAACAATATCCGGTTTAGTTTAACTCAAAATTTTCCTCAACACATCGAGCCAATTGTGTAGGAATTGGTAGATATACCATATAATCATGAAAAATGCAAGTCTTTATTTCAAAACATTTTAGTTAAAATAAACTAGATAAATAAAAACTAGTTTTTAGTTAATTTGTTATGCTCAATTTTGTGTGTTTTTTAAGGGTAAAACTTGTTATTTAAAGTGTAAAACTCGGTTGTTACGGAGTTAGAGTGATCTGCGAGTGTTAGGTACTATTCGATTCACCGTGAAAAAATAAGTAGAAACCGACACCAAACTTGTATTTTCTTAGATGGTCTTTTTTCACGGAAACCTTCGATTTTATAGAAAAAAACCACATTTTTAAACATACAAACATACTTTTCTCCCCTAATTAACAAAGTAAAATAAAAATCTATTATACCGTTGGAAAGCTGTGATTTTGGCGCAACTTTTAGGCTTACAGGCAAACATTCACACGCTGGATCACAGGGACCTAATGAGCGGTTGAAAAAAGTGGAGATTTTCAAGATTTGACAAGTTTTCATCTTTAAGTTCATTTTTCATCCGTTTTTCCTTTTAAAAAATTTTTGTTTTCCATCAGGGATATAAGAAATTTAACGCTTTTTCCAACGGTATCCTCAGGTTTGAGAAAACTCCAAAATTGAGGAGTTAGAGCCGTTTTTATGATGTAAGGTCGAAAACACGAAAAAAATCTTGGAAGTAAAATAAATCGGAAACGAAACCTCTATAAAAAATATAAAAAAAGTCTAAGATGCACTTTTTGCTGGAAATTGGTGTTGTAGAATCGACTCCTGGCCGGTGTCAGTCACTTAGGTGTAACACCCTGTATAATACTTCTAACTACCATACAGGGTGTCCCATCTAAACGGGCCCATCGGGAAATTGCAGCCTTACGGTGCGAGCTATCGAAAAACTGAACTGGACCTTTTTTATGGTATTTCAACTCAGCTTCACGATGGGGAAGTCCGATTTTTATTTTTCCATGTTTTAGGGTCTCAAATCATTGATTGAAACTTACGGTTTCCTCTTGACCACCCCCCACCCCCACCCCCCTTTTTTTTTGCTTTTTTTCGATTCTAGGTTGAATTTGGAACAGAAAACGCCTCGTTGAAATTTTCTTTTTGGGGCTTTGTTTCTGAGTTATTCCACTTTTTGCGGAGGTCCGATTTTTATTTTTGCATGTTTTAAGGTCTCAAATCATTCATTGAAACTTACGGTTTCCTCTTGACCTCCCTTTTTTATTGCTTTTTTTAATTCTAGGTTGAATTTGGAACCGAAAATGCCTTGTTGAAATTTTCTTTTTGAGGCTTCGTTTCTAAGTTATTCCACTTTTTGCGAAATACAGAAAATCGCCGATTTCTTTTAGACATTACCGACACTTTCTTACTATTTTTATCTTCAATTTTTGAGATGTTCACCACACTTTTGAAATCAGCATTAAACTATCTATCATCAGACCCCAGCGTCCATAATCAACAATCACCATCAGGGGGATGACATTACACTTGAACCGCTTACGATTTAAAAAAAAGTTTTCCAAATCGTCGTTTGAAAAAAAAACCCCTCAAACTGTTCAGTACACACAGAATCACTGTTCAGAATACAGTTTAAAAAATGTACCACGAGGAGACTTCCAGTCAGTTGTGTTGTGATAAATCGAAAATGCCACCTGCTCCTTCTGCAGCCTCTGCTCCTTCTCCTGCAAACTGTATTCAAGGGTCAAGAAAACAACAGCTTCTTGATACATACTTATTGTTCAGTCTGCACTATGATCTTTATTATTTAAAGAACCTTACATTAGTCCAGAAGACGGCGTCTCATACGTTCTTCTAATAAATGAGTAATAGTACTGAACAGTTTGAGGGGTTTTTTTTTTTTTTTTTTTTTTTTTTAAGACGATTTGGAAAACTTTTTTTAAATCGTAAGCGGTTCAAGTGTAATGTCATCCCCCTGATGGTGATTGTTGATTATGGACACTGGGGTCTGATGATAGATAGTTTAATGCTGATTTCAAAAGTGTGGTGAACATCTCAAAAATTGAAGATAAAAATAGTAAGAAAGTGTCAGTAATGTCTAAAAGGAATCGGCGATTTTCTGTATTTCGCAAAAAGTGGAATAACTCAGAAACGAAGCCCAAAAGAAAATTTCAATGAGGTATTTTCTGTTCCAAATTCAACCTAGAATCGAAAAAAAGCAATAAAAAAGGGGGGTCAAGAGGAAACCGTAAGTTTCAATCAATGATTTGAGACCCTAAAACATGGAAAAATAAAAATCGGACTTCCGCAAAAAGTGGAATAACTCAGAAACGAAGCCCCAAAAAGAAAATTTCAACGAGGCATTTTCTGTTCCAAATTCAACCTAGAATCGAAAAAAGCAATAAAAAAGGGGGGTCAAGAGGAAACCGTAAGTTTCAATCAATGATTTGAGACCCTAAAACATGGAAAAATAAAAATCGGACTTCCGCATCGTGAAGCTGAGTTGAAATACTATAAAAAAGGTTCAGTTCAGTTTTTCGATAGCCCGCACCGTAAGGCTGTAATTTCCCGATGGGCCCGTTTAAATGGGACACCCTGCATAATAGTAGTTTCTTCTAGATATTGCTAGTTAGTTTTCTGCTACTAAACGGGTAGATCTCAGGATATTTGGGTGTGTGTGACGGGGGGGGGGGGGGTGTTACAAATGAGAACCATAATGTCAATGCCGAAATTTTATTATCTTCTGTACTTCTCAATAATTTATTATGCGAATGAATTGTGTACCTACAAATTATTTTTCCGTTACTTGGTGTTTAAACTATGCCTGGTTCGGAGAATGTAAATTACCGTAACATTGCGCCTTCCATGTTGTCATCCCTAGTTATAGAGGCTCAATTTCAATTTCATGCTAATTTCAATGGGTCAACAGTATCCTTTTCGTACGGGGAAATGTAAATTCTTCCATACATAATGCTTCTACCCTCAAAAAGTTACGAATATATTAACTTTTCGACTCGTTTTTCTTCAAGTTGATAATGAACGCTACCCACACATTAATTTTGTATTTTTCAGTGAAAATCGGTCCCATCATAAGAATTTTGACACCATATAACACTCTTCCGATGAGTAGCTTTTTTTCAAAAATTCGTAAGCCCCTCTGTGTGACTTTGAAAAATCTTAAAACTACTTATCGTAGGAGAGTGCGGTAGATGTCAATCTTCTTTGGGTGAAATGTGCTTCCATAAATACTATAAGCACCTTTTTCACACCCGGCGTCACCCGGGGGGTCATAACAACGCTCATTACCCATAGTTGAATTTAAATCAATATGGATTTATAAAACTTACTTAATCATTTCACTGTTCGTTTTACTTGTGCTACAGAATCCCAACGTTAGGAGACTGAAAGGTAGTTATTCTTGAAGGTCATAACGCGGGAAGGTCAGGTCTTTACTACTTACCCGCAGAACGGATGAATCAATTTATCTACTTCGTAAAGGGGGGTTTGAGACTTGGGACTAGTGATGTATATACCTTGAAGTGCACCTGTTGAATACTGATGGACGGAAGCTGGATCAATGAAAGCGTACGATGTTTCTCAGTTCCATTCAATTTATTGACATCCATATAATAATTAATTACTACTGGAAAATACACCATAACTCTGAAAAAATTGAATAGAAAATACTAAATTATTATTTAAAACGTCCGCTATAAATTAGTTCTAAGGAACTTGTGATATCCAATGTGACCTCATGTGACTTGTGACCTCATTCATCATCCAAGACCACCTCAAACGTAATCTCAATACTACATTTCTCAAAAAGATACGAATTTGTGGACTCCAATGGTATCAACATCTAAACGTGAGAAGTCAACTGTGTCCGACTTAAATAGAGGACAATTAAGCAGAGAATAACCAACAAACCCCACCTCAACAGCAAATCCAGAATTTCCAAAGTTTTTTGCACAACTTGACTAAAATGTGAATCGAACAAAATAAGTATTACGAAAATCGGTTAAGAATTATTGTAGTCACCGTCGACAAAAAAATCACGTTTTTTTCGGCGTTACCCCTTCCATCCCCCCTCATACATCATGAAACTCGAAATTCCCAAGGTTTGTTGCAAAAATAAACTAAAATTGGGATCGAACAAAAAAAGTCCAGTCATGCAGCATGACCCCATGAGCGAATTTTTGAAGAATATTACCGATTTTTACAACCAGCGAACGGCATTATTTCGATTTTTGACTGATTTTTCAACTTTGAAATTTTTGAAAACTTGATACATATTCTTATAGCAAATTTTACGCTGATTCCGAATATACCACATGTTAGTATGCTGAAAAAATTATTTCGCACGACAAATCGCAAAAAACAGGCTATTTTGAAATTTTTGACTACATTTTTGAAAATTTCAACCCGAAGATGTAATCCGATCAAGCTGGCCAACGAACTTGAACTTTCGTTTTGTGCTCTTAACATTTTAAAATTTGTTTGAAGTTTCTAGCACAATTCTACGGACAGTTATCGTCTGGAATGACACATACATATATACATACATACATAAAAAAATGCGTTAAACTTCAGAATATGATTCAGAATAGCCTGAAACGGATTTCTGCATAATTGTTTTTTCAAAAATTCACATTCTACAAATTTTGAGGCGAGAGCAATAGCTTAATTTTCTTCAAAAATTCGCTAAAAGAATCTCGAGAATTGTGGTCTGGGCAGCGTCAACAAAATTTGTCACACATACACACTCGTACACCCACGGGTTTTTTCACGGATTCGTTCTTAGAATGATCTGAAACGGATTTGTATGCGGTTTTTTTTCTCATGCTTGGGTTGTCCCCCACCCCCTACCCTAGCTTCAGGAATACATCCTAAAAACGATAAATCCAAAAGGAAAAAGTCCAGTCATGCAGCATGACCCCATGAGCGAATTTTTGAAGAAATCTTCGACATTTCAGTCGCTATTGATCGTGAAGAGAAATTTTAGTTTATGATTTTGATAGACAAACATGGAATCAAATTATTAAAAATAATTAGGAGGTACCTATACTTTTTTCTAAGCCACAGTCAGTATTAAAGCTACATCAAGTCCTAAAACAGTTGAGCGTAAAACATTAAAGAGAGCAAGCATTAAAGAGAGAATCGGAGGACGGAATATACTACCTACGTTTTAAAACAGCGTGGTTCTAGGATTGGTTATACAGGGATACTTCCATAAGAGTAGTTCAATCTGAATTTGGACTATGTTTCATGCAAATATTACCGATTTTTACAACTAGCGAACGGCATTATTTCGATTTTTGACTGATTTTTCAACTTTGAAATTTTTGAAAACTTGATACATATTCTTATAGGACATTTTACGCTGATTCCGAATATACCATATGTTAGTATGCTGAAACAATTATTTCGCACAAATCGTAAAAAAACAGGCTATTTTGAAATTTTTGACTATCATTTTTGAAAATTTCAACCCGAAGATGCAATCCGATTATGCTGGCCAACGAACTTGAACTTTCGTTTTGTGTCCTTAACATTTTAAAATTTTGTTTGAAGTTTCTATCACAATTCTACGGATAGGTATCGTCTGGAATGACACATACATACATACATATATACATACATACATAATACATTTAAAAGAAAATGCGTTAAACTTCAGAATATGATTCAGAACAGCCTGAAACGGATTTCTGCATAAAATTTTTTCAAAAATTCACATTCTAAAAATTTTGAGGCGAGAGCAATAGCTTAATTTTCTTCAAAAATTCGCTAAAATCTTACGCTACAAAATCGCCATATCAACTGAAGACAAAAATAGAAAACAAGCTGGATCATCAATGTAATTGTAAAAATAATTCAAATAGGTTTATTCTTCAAAAGACGAACTTAATTGACAATGTTTTGGCTGAATTTTTGAGAGTTAGGCATCAGAAACTTCATCTCGAGCATCAGTTACTGGACACTCGATATCATGAGTGTTATCTACACCTTGTATGGACCTTTGCGACCGAGATGTCACTGTGTTTTTTGTGTCCAGATTACATCAGCTGTATAAACACACATAATACGCCATGATGGTTGGAAGGGGTCACTTTTCGTTTCACTTGTAGGTCTTCCTTCTGTAGGTCTTTTATCGGTCTCTTGGGAGGCTAGTTGGTGGGAATGAGGACAGTCAACTCTGTGCAGTATCATGAAGGAAACCGCGTTGCCAGTTCCCTCCGCTGCTATAGCTAGTTGCGTCCTGAGTCGGTTTCCAATCTCCTTCTCGGCTCGCAAGCCTTTCTCAACAATATAAAATCAGTTTGTTTTATTTTCCGTGTTCTATTGTGATTGGTTTTTACCACAGTTGGTATTTAGTCCATAAGACAAGGCCGAAAATAGGTAGTAATTGCAGGAGAGGGTTTATGATTAGATTTTGAAAATTTAGTCCGTTCTGAGAGAGAAAATCTTTGCCTGCCATCTCGAAATTGGTGGAATACGAAATCGCGGCCTCAGAAAGATGGCTTAATTTTCCCATGTTAAAGTTTTTCTCTAATAAATCCTAAACCGTACATCCTACAGAAATTTGTGTACACAGCAAAGTTGTAGGGAATAAAATAATAAAACGACTCGGTCCCAAAACTCTGAATTATCTCTTAAAATCAGGGAATTAAGCACAATTGAAAATCGGGTTAATTTTGGGCCGGTCCTCTCTTCCCCCCGTCTAGACTTTTGCCCTTCAAAACCACCTCGTGGCGTTAATATTGGTCTGATTTCACTCTGCCAAAGCTCTTTCCACTCAAGATTAAACTTTCCAATGTTCATATCGAGCATATTTTAGCTTAGACCTTTCCCTATTAGCTGTTCCAAGCGCCGCGAGTTCATGAACTTTTTGGAACTAGTTAGGGCCGAACCTTATGCACATGTGAATCGTGTAGGTACCAAGCGTTTTGAGTTCAAGAACTCAACACTGGCTAAGATGTTCCCACCGCTTCGGGTTCATGAACTGAGTTCAGTAGGTGTGTTCCAACCACCGCGAGTTCATGAACTTTTCGGAACTGGTTCGGCGCCGAACCGTATGCGCACGTGAATGGTGTTCCAACCGTTTTCAGTTCAGGAACTCAACACGCGCTACGGTGTTCCCACCGTAGTAACTGAGTTCAGTGAGATCATGAACTTTTCAGACCTGCTGCGTGGGATAGGGTTGAGAACTCGAACTGAAGGAAACCTTTCGTAACCTTCCAAAAATCTAATTTCACTGCGAACCTTCACGCTAAATTAATTGTTCTTGTTCCTCACTTCTTCACTTCTTTGTTCATTCATTCTTTCTTCATTCGTTCTCAATTCATTCTTCATTTATTGTTTCTCATTTGCCTTGCAAGTCATGAATCTCAATAAAATAGCGGGGGGATTCTTTCTAGAAGAATCGGATTCGAATTCGGAAGTATATACTTCAGTAGCAGATTGGGAGTGGGTCCTTACTTCCAATGAGGAGGAGGACTTACATCAACAAGAATTTGAGGCGAATAGAGTCGTGCCTTAGAACATCGGCTTCTTTGAAAATGATCTCCGATTCTACGAAGGTGACCAGTTCATGGAACATTTTTTATTTTAGTTATTATAGAGCAAGAGGGCTCATAAATAACCGAGATGAGGTTTTCACGTTACTAAAGACGACGCTAGTGCTAGTTAGTGCATTGACTGTCATGTGAACTGCAGTGTTCCCACCGACGGTTCTTGAACCTAAAAGTTTCATGAACTCATGGAACCCGTCTGAGTTCATGAACTCACGAGTTCATGAACTCAGAGGGGTGGTTGGAACACACCCAGTGAGTTCATGAACTTTTCAGACCTGCTTGGGGATAGGGTTGAGAACTCGAACTGAAAGAAACTTTTCTGAACCTTCCAAAAATCTCATTTATTTGCGAACCTTCACGCCAAGTACTTGCCTTGTCATTCGCCTGATCGATGCTTGTTGCGTTATCGTTTTCCACATCTCTTTTGTTCCTCACTTGTGTTGCACTTTATTTACGTCATGAACCTAAATAGAAAAGTGGGACTCTTCCTAGAAGATTCTGATTCGGAATCGGTATGCTATGCTACCTTTCAATTAACTTTCGATGAAGCGGGATGGATGCACATTTTTATTTTGATTTACAGTGTTCCCGCCGAAGGGTTTGTGAACCTAAAAGTTTCGTGAACTCGTGGCACCCGTCTGAGTTCATGAACTCACGAGTTCGTGAAATCAGATGGGTGCTTGGAACACAGCTATTGACTTTCAGCCGAACTCATAAATTTTGTCATTTTACACATGAATTTCGCAAAAACGGCCTTTTACTTTGTACTCGAATGGGAAACGGTCTCAATAAAAATATGCTCGAGATGAACTTTGGAAAGCATTTACCCCTGAAAACAATGAGTTTTGGCAGACCTGAATCAGACCAATATTAACGCCACTATGTGATTCTTTTTTTTCGTGATTTATTTATTGCAACTGAAACATAGTACAATTCATCTAGCAATATTTCATTTCATGATAAGCTCACTAAGGGGGGAGGTTTACAGCAAAACCTGGGCCATACTTGTATCAAGAACAGTTAAAAACACTGGATTACACTTGCACTATTTGCACAGCACAATTAGGTCCAGAGGTTTATTTCTCTTGAGTCCGCCGAAGTTATCCTTCGTTGTTTAAAACGTTGAGCATCTCCAGGTTCTCGTGTTTGTGGAGGCGATGTTCGTGCTTCCTTGCATATTTGGCGATAATTTCGGTGACCGTTTCTACCCTCAAGTCTCGATGAATATAATATACTTCTCAGTATTATATTTTGTCGGGTTTGGAGTGTTTTAATATTTGATTTTTTCGCACGATCCAGAGCTAAATACCTTAGGTCCAGATAGGGAGCAGTATCTGTTTATATATGAGTAATTTATTGTGTAGTGAGAGATGGGAGTTCCTTCCCATCATCCAGTACATCTTTCTGAACTTGATTTTTAGTTCCTGATTCTTCTTTTCAATGTGGATTTCCAACTATGTGATTTTGAAGGGCAAAAGTCTAGACGGGGGGGGAGGAGAGGACCCTGCTAAAATTAGCCCGATTTTCGATTGTGCTTAATTCCCTTATTCCAGGAGCTAATTCATAGTTTTTGCGTCGAATCGCTGTGGTATTTTACGCTCTACATGTTTCCTATGTATAAGAATTTCTGTCAGATGTTACGGTTTAGGAATTATTAGAGAAAAATTTTAACATGGGCAAATTGAGCCATCATGAGGCCGTCTTTTTTATTCCACCAATTTCGAGATGGCAAACAAATATTTTCTCACTCAGAATGGACTAAATTTTCAAAATCTAATCTCAAACCCTACTCCTGAAATTGCTGAAAAACTGGACTAATTTATTTATGGTTAAAAAAAAGTCTTGGTGGTCTTGAGGTTGAGTGTTGGATGCAGGAAGAATAAAGAATTACTCCTTTTTTCCTGTCTTGCTATGCATTTCGAGACTAATTTTGCTTAACTCTTCATCAGGCATTTCAAAACTAGGGTGACATTGCACCAAATTATTCTGTATGAGAAGCATGGTCCAGAACCATTTCATTTTACCAATACTTTTTAATCTTTTCTTCTCGCCTAATAGTGAACAACTCAAAATAACTTCATTCCAGACGAAAACTCTTTTTAGTATTCCTCCTGAAAAAGATACAAGGAAGTCCCACATACCCTGGCATCTAACGCTAATAGAACTGTATTGGTGTCATCACTCCTGGAAGAGTAGCGCATTTTCATTACTTAAATCTCCGTTTAAAAAAACCAAAAATCGCACCCTGGGAGTGATACTGGTATAAGTCCAAAAATGGCAGTTTTGAGTTATATATACTACTGTGTACATTTTGACGAGCTCTACATGCGGCTAGTATCGGTTTAATCATAGGACAAAAAGTGACCGGTAGAGAGCAGGATAAACCAGTATGATTCTGTTCAAAGTCTCCATCTAGCATCGGGGAAAGGTCGGTCTATGTCGGTTCATCCCGACATAAATCACTATCGATGTGACAAACAAGGTATTTATCCTTTATTTTCACAGCAATACTGGTCTGTTTCAAGAAGTACCGCTATTGAACCAAGGAATATCAATTTTCTTTGTGTTTTTCACTGTTGTACCGGTACATATTTTGCAATGCACCACTATTCGCCCAAAAGATAAGTAGTCGTACTGAGGCAACCTGGTGATTAACTCGCGATGTACCAATATTGTACGAAGGAAAAAATCAAGGTTTGTTGTGTTTTATCGTGTTAGTGGTACATCATAAGATTTTTATAATTATAATTATGTTAATCAAAAACAGAAAGGTGGAGAAGCTAATTAGAAGTAGGGCAGTATAGGTAGATGGTATATATGCATGACACAGACCAAAAAGAACCGAGAAAATATGAATGGTGTGTCTGTAGTACGCCAACAAAGTCATGAAAAATCTTTAAATGCGATTTCCCAGAATTCATGTTTTTGGACTTATACCAGTATCACTCCCAAGGTGCGAAATGGTGCCCAAGTTTGCCCCTGAGATGCGATTTGAGCAAGGGAAACCCTTCCTATGTAAGGAAAACCTATTGTTTCACCTAAATATACCTAAACAGACCTCAGCTGAAACTAAGGTGCAATGTCACCCTAGTTTTGAAATGTCTGATGAAGATAGACTCGAAATGCATAGCAAGACAGGAGTAATTATTCTTCCAGCATCACCAACACTCAACCATAAGACTATCAAGGCTTAAGAAACCTCCAGGTACCTACCTAGACAATTTTTTACGTATAAGTTTTCTACACCCAGCTTTTAGAAACCTACAAAAAAATTATATTGTTAGTTTGACGTTTATGAAATAGTATTTATGTGTTTTCTTACATTCTAACCCTTCGTTTTCAATTTTTAGGCCCTGCCATGTCTACCAGAAAGAAAGTTCTCCTCAAAGTCATCATCCTGGGAGACTCGGGCGTCGGGAAAACCTCCCTCATGAACCAGTACGTCAACAAAAAGTTTTCCAATCAGTATAAGGCCACGATCGGCGCTGATTTCCTCACTAAGGAGGTGATGGTTGATGATCGGGTCGTCACTATGCAGGTAAGTCCTTCTACGATTTATGCGTGCATAGATTGTACAAATATTTACACATAATTTGGTTTATTGATCCAGTTTTTAGGGCGTCCCTCGTTTGTAAGGGACTCCAATTATTGTAAATCGTGACAACTCACAACAAAAGAACCACAAAAGAATTCGTTTCATAGCTCTCTGAAACCAATTCCATAGAAAACCATAGGCGTAGGTATGTGTTCTGGTGTGGTTTTTCGTGAAAAGCTGTTTGCTTGTGTACTTCGTCTCGGGGATTTCGAGTTTTGCATTTGGTAAGTAGGAAACAGGTTTAGAACCCCCCCCCCCCCCAAACAACTTTTTTTTCGGGCTGTCAGGCCTCACATTTATGACAATTGGCTCTGATCATCCGGGCTTTTTTTGGCCAAGCCTAAATTAAACAAGTGATCTTTCAAAGGTTTTTTCTTTTTAAAAATCTTTTTTTCGTGAAAAGCTGTTTGCTTGTGTACTTCGTCTCGGGGATTTCGAGTTTTGCATTTGGTAAGTAGGAAACAGGTTTAGAACCCCCCCCCAAACAACTTTTTTTTCGGGCTGTCAGGCCTCACATTTATGACAATTGCTCTGATCATACGAGCTTTTTGTGGCCAAGCCTAAATTATCAAGTGATCTTTCAAAGGTTTTTTTATCTTTTTTTCGTGAAAAGCTGTTTGCTTGTGTACTTCGTCTCGGGGATTTCGAGTTTTGCATTTGGTAAGTAGGAAACAGGTTTAGAACCCCCCCCCCCCCCCCCCCCCAACAACTTTTTTCAGGCTGTCAGGCCTCACATTTATGACAATTGGCTCTGATCATACGAGCTTTTTGTGGCCAAGCCTAAATTTATCAAGTGATCTTTCAAAGGTTTTTTTATCTTTTTTTCGTGAAAAGCTGTTTGCTTGTGTACTTCGTCTCGGGGATTTCGAGTTTTGCATTTGGTAAGTAGGAAACAGGTTTAGAACCCCCCCCCCCCCCCCCCCCACCAACAACTTTTTTTCAGGCTGTCAGGCCTCACATTTATGACAATTGGCTCTGATCATCCGAGCTTTTTGTGGCCAAGCCTAAATTATCAAGTGATCTTTCAAAGGTTTTTTTTTTCGTGAAAAGCTGTTTGCTTGTGTAACTTCGTCTCAGAAATTTCCGAGTTTTGCATTTGGTAAGTAGG